>OZ030008.1:13575000-13915000 GCA_964023405.1 Apodemus agrarius
CCCAGAAAGGGAAAGGAGCCAGGGGTGGTGGTGCTGTCCTCAGGAGGCAGGGCCAGGTTCTCTAAGATTTTAAAGTCAACCTGGTCTACACAATACAATTCCAAGTCAGACTACATAGTAAGACCCTGTGACCTAGAATCTCTGCCATTCTTGACTCTGGGTCTGGAGTGCTAGGATCCTCGTTGTATTCTACCAAGCCGCTTCCTCCTCCTCCTCCTCCTCCTCCTCCTCCTCCTCCTCCTCCTCCTCCTCCTCCTCCATTCCAAACAGGCTGGGCTATGCAGTTTAGGCTGGTTTAGAACTCACTATGTAGACACGGCTAGACTTGAATCTGCGGCTACAAACCTTTTGCCTCGGCTTCTCCTGCCCACTCCGTACCCCCACCTTCGCTCTGTAGTCCCAGAGCGCTCTCAAGCTGGTGAGCCCCGGCCTCCCTGGTGCGGGGATTTCAGGTGTGTGCCGGCAGCTTCCACAGATGCTCTTTTTTTTTTTTTCATGTGCTGGGCAAATCCTAGAAGCAGAATTGCTGGGTCAGAAGGAAATCTCATTTGTCATTTTGACAGAATTTGTCACATCAACTCCGGGATGATCGCATCAATTTGCATATCTTCCTGTGGGCAGAGAAAGAGGGAGCTTCTCAGAACAGGCCCTGCCTGGCTGCTCTCAGACCTTGTGATCTTTGTCAGACTGGTTAAAATAATATGCCGCCATAATTTTCATCTCTCTCTCTCTCTCTCTCTCTCTCTCTCTCTCTCTCTCCCTCTCTCTCTCTCTCTCTCTCTCTGAGTGGATTGGTTCCCTAGAGCTCAGATGACAGATGACCTCAAACCTGATGACTTTAAACCACAGAAATGAGTCCTTTGCAGTTCCGGAGACAAAAGACAGAAATGAAGGCGTCTGCAGGACTGGGCTGCTTTGAACGCTCTGGGGAGAGATCCTCCAGGCCCACCTCTGTCTCTGGGGTTTGCTAGAAATGCACTGCATGTGTTGATTCCTCAAAACACTACACACACACACACACACCATGGCTTGGCCCCTCTCTTCCCCAGGCTCTCCCCCCTGTGTGTCTATGACTCTGTGAATTTTATCTTTTTTGTTTGTTTTTGTTTTTCGAGACAGGGTTTCTCTATGTAGCTCCGGCTGTCCTGGAACT
The DNA here is from genome assembly GCA_964023405.1 of Apodemus agrarius. NCBI lineage: Eukaryota > Metazoa > Chordata > Mammalia > Rodentia > Muridae > Apodemus > Apodemus agrarius. The sequence goes on from OZ030008.1 coordinate 13,576,154, forward strand.
CACTCTGTAGACCAGGCTGGCCTCGAACTCAGAAATCTGCCTGCCTCTGTCTCCCAAGTGCTGGGATTACAGGCGTGTGCCACCACCACCCGGCTGTGAATTTTATCTTATTGAGACAGGATCTCACTTTACAGCCCAAGCTACTCTTGAACCAGCTGTCCTCCTGCCTCAGCTTCCTGAGTGCTGAGAGGACAGAGCTGCACCCCCAAGCCCAGATGTGCTTATGTCTGTGTTTCTGTATCTTTGTTTTTGTTTTTGTTTTTTGTTTTTTTGTTTTGTTTTGTTTTGTTTTTTGAGACAGGGTTTCTCTGTATAGCCCTGGCTGTCCTGGAGCTCACTCTCTAGACCAGGCTGGCCTTGAACTTAGAAATCCGCCTGCCTCTACCTCCCAAGTGCTGGGATTACAGGCGTGCGCCACCACGCCCGGCTCTGTATCTTTTTTTTTTTTTTTTTTTTTTGGTTTTTCGAGACAGGGTTTCTCTGTGTAGCCCTGGCTGTCCTGGAACTCACTCTGTAGACCAGGCTGGCCTCGAACTCAGAAATCCGCCCGCCTCTGCCTCCCAAGTGCTGGGATTACAGGCATGCGCCACCAAGCCCGGCTTTGTATCTTTTTTTTAATGGCAGGTTGTCATGTAGCTGAGGCTAGCCTCAAACTCTATGTTTCAGGAAATGACCTTGAATTTCTGATCCTCCTGCCCCATAACTCTCTAGAGCTGAGATTACAGTGTTCACCACCTGGCTTATGTTATGCATCTCCAGAGATCAAACCCCCAGCCTCGGGCCGTGGAGACAGGCACTCTAAACCTGAGCTACCTCCCCAACCCCCAAATGTCTCTTGTCTTGTAGTTATCTGCCATGTTGGACTTAGGGCTCCTCTGGTTCAGCATGGCTGACTTTAACTTGGCTGCCAGCTGCAAAACTTCTCTTTGCGGACCTTGAACACACAGACTCTTGGTAGAGATGAGTTTTAGAAAGAACCTTTTTGCCTCTCTTCAGTGGGTGAGGCTGGAATGCCTTCACTTCTTGCAAGTGAGCACGTTCGCCAGAGCTCCACTGCACAGACATTCAGGCCGGTGGAACAGGTAGAGTTCTCCCTTCTGGAAGCTCGGATCTTTCTTCCAGACTAAGATACAACTCAAAACAGTGCTCCTGGACTGGAGAGATCCAACTCAGCGGTTAGAGCACTGACTGCTCTTCCGAAGGCCCTGAGTTCAAATCCCAGCAACCACATGGTGGCTCACATCCGTCTGTAATGAGATCTGACGCCCTCTTCTGGTGTGTCTGAAGACAGCTACAGTGTACTTACATATACTAATAAAACAAACACAAAACCAAACAATCAACCGTGCTCCTACACATCTGACCCAAGCACAGCCCAGGGGCAGCCTGATGTGATCCAAACAGAAATTCTCCTGGGAAAGCAGGTCTGGGAATCCAGACAGGACCAAGGAGATGTCATATACTTAATAGTGCCAAATTTTCCAAGACAAAGATGACAGACTTCTTCGGTACTTTTAGCATTTCTTTTTCTCTTTTTTGAATTTTTATTTCATGTGCATTGGTGGTTTTTTTTGTTGTTTTGTTTTTGTTTTTGTTTTTTTGGGGGGGTTGTTTGTTTGTTTTGGTTTTTCGAGACAGGGTTTCTCTGTGTAGCCCTGGCTGTCCTGGACCAGGCTGGCCTCAGAAAATGATAGATAGATAGATAGATAGATAGATAGATAGATAGATAGATAGATAGAAGGGAAGACACAGGTTTTGTTTGCTTTAGAGCAGAGCACATGTAGGTTCACTAAAGAAAAGTGAGGAGGGCCGGGCGTGGTGGCGCACGCCTGTAATCCCAGCACTTGGGAGGCAGAGGCTGGCGGATTTCTGAGTTCAAGGCCAGCCTGGTCTACAGAGTGAGTTCCAGGACAGCCAGGACTACACGGAGAAACCCTGTCTCAAAAAAAAAAAAAAAAAAAAAGTGAGGAGGAAGAGTCCTGAGAGTCAAGAAAGGCCCCAAGAGGGAGACTTTGGTTTCCTGTTGTTTCCCTGTACACGTGTGGCTGTGGCTGTGCACATGGGTGCTTTGCTACAGAAGGTCAGAAGGGATCAGGACCCCTGGACCTGGAGCGGCCGGGAGCCACCCGAAGGGCCCGTGGACCTCGCGGAGATTTGCCTGGCTCGGCCTCCCCTGCGATATAATTACAGTCGCGAGTCCCAAAACTGCCTGGTGTGGCGGCAAAGGCAGAGGGCCTTGTGTTAAAGGCCCTCCTCAGCTCTGTGCGGGGAGTTTAAGAGCAATCTGGGCTCCGTGAGACTCTTTCCTCGCAACAAATGGAAGAAGACATTTTTCTTTCTTCTCTTTGGTAGATTTTTGAAATATTAGGCATTGGACCGGGAAGATGGTTACTTGCTGCCAAACCTGGCCAGCTGAGGTCAGTGCCCGGGACCCACATGGTAGGAGAGGACTGACTTCCACATGTTTTCTGAGCGCTTCGTGCACACTGTAGTGTGTACGTGAGAAAAGGCACGCATATAAATTAATAAATGCGTGAAACAGTAAGCATTAAATATAATAGAGCCCTCCGTGTGCAGGCTAAGCAGGGTATCTGGGCTGTGCCCAGCCGCGCCTCCTTCCCCCGGGCTCCACTTCCGCACCCCTCTAACTTTAACCCCGGTCACTGTCTCCGCGCCGGAAGATGAAGTAGCCATAAATAACTCTTCTGTGAATTCTTCCACAGGAAGTTCAGCCTGATCTGATCCTGCCTGTCAGCGATGAAGAGAAAACAGGCTGCCAGGAGGCCCACCCCAGGCCTTCTCGGATGGAGAGGGCTTGAGGAGGCGGTAACAGCTCGGAGGACCCTTTTGCGTTACCGGAAAAATAAAACCTTGACGGCTCAGAGGCTGAGCAATGCTCCTGCGAGTTACGAGGAAGATCTCGGCTTTGATACTAGAAAGCACGGTAAAATTTATAATTTGCGCTGGCAAAATGGCTCAGTAGGTAAAGGTGTCCATTTACAACCCTGCTGGCTCAACCCGAGTTCGATCCCAGAGTCCCTAACGGTGGAGCTCTGACTTCTGTAAGTTATCTTCAGACCTCTACATGTGTGCTACACGACTCTTAAATGAACATACACACACACACACACACACACACACGCACGCACGCACGAACGCACGCACGCACGCACACGCACGCACGCGCGCGCGCACACACACTATATGTGTGTACATGTATACATTGATATAATGTGTATATATATGTGTATATATATATATTATCATGTGTCATATCATATTTTTTCACCCTTTACTATAAGTCCCTTTTCTGAATCAGGATCTCATTTGTCATGCTAGCCTAGAATTCACTATGTAGAACAGGCTAGTCTGTGACTTGCGACAATCCTCCTGCTTCAGTGTCCTGTGTGCTGGGATTACAAGTGATTACCATCACTCCTGGCTATAAATTCTTTAATTGACCTCGGTTAATTGTCTTAAGTAGACCATTTAAGATAAAAGCCATCCAATTTTCTTTTCTTTTTGAGACAAGCTCTCACTATGTAGCCCAGGCTGACTTCAAACTTGCTACGTAGTCGAGGCTGGCACTGTGGATCCTCCTACCTCTACCTGCTAAATCCTGAGATTATAGTCAATCAGTTCTGGGTTTTGTATTGTGTTAGGAAGGAGGAAATGACAGAGGGAGACAAACAGATGTTTCCCCAATCAATCTGTCAAAGTGAAACCACGACTTCCAAAATGCAAGAAGTTGTGGAGACAAAATCAGCTGGTACTTAATGGCTTGGTGACTGTTAGCACTGTGCTCTAACCAACTGAGCTAACCAGCCACACTTGGTGACTCTAAATAAGTTATTAAACTTCCTTGTGTCTCAGCTTCCCATAAGTAAGTGGGACAGTAATAATACTGTCTATACGACACGTGATATGTCATACGTAGCAAACATCATATATGGAGTTCATATGTGCATATGTAATAAAAATTAAATACAAATGTGCAGTGTATGTATGTACAGTGTATACACATGCAAATAAACCATATATCACATATAATATCTAGGTGTGACGGCTTGTGCCTGTATCCCAGTTCTCAGGAGGCTGAGGGGGGGTTGTCATGAGTTCTAGGTGGGTGCTAGACTAGCCTCATCTACATGAAACTTCATATAATACTAATACACGTGAAAGAGGATAGACAAAGTGCATATATAAAACATGATCTGTCACATCTCTTCTGACGTACTCCACAGGCTCGGTTAATATTTTGTCTGTTTTCCTGAGGCAGGGTCTGGCCTCTAACTTTATGTGGCTGAGAGTGACTTTGAACCCCAGAGTCTCCTGCACCCAACACTCCAGTGCTAGGATTATGGCCAGTACAATCTGTTCACCCCTAGACTGCTTTTCGTTTTTGTTTGTTTGTTTGTTTGGTTGGTTGGTTGGTTTTGTTTGTTTGATTGTTTTGGTTTTTTAAGACAGGGTCTCTCAGGCCGGGCATGGTGGCGCATGCCTGTAATCCCAGCACTTGGGAGGCAGAGGCAGGTGGATTTCTGAGTTCAAGGCCAGCCTGGTCTACAGAGTGAGTTCCAGGACAGCCAGGACTACACAGAAAAACCCTGTCTCGAAAAACCAAAAAAAAAAAAAAAAAAAAAGACAGGGTCTCTCTGTATAGCCCTGGCTGTCCTGGAACTCACTCTGTAGACCAGGCTGGCCTCAAACTCAGAAATTCACCTGCCTCTGCCTCCCAGAGTGCTGAGATTAAAGGTATGTGACCTAGACTTTTCTTGATTTCCATTCTGTTCTTGTTTTGTTTTGTTTTGGGACAAAGTCTCTCTGAATAGCCCAGGTTGTCCTGAAATTTGCTATGTAGACTAGGCTGGCCCAGAACTCAGAGATCCTATTGCCTTCGCCTCCACAGTACTGGGATTAAAGGTGTTCACCACCATACTTGACATAAAGTCTCCTTCTGAAACTCTGGCTGGCCAAAACTCCATGTAGTCCAGGCTAGCCTCAACCTCTGGGCAATCCCCTTGCCTCTGCCTTTTGTGTGTTGGGATGATAAAATGCCCGGCTTCCTGTGAGCCTCTTTCTTGGGCTTGGACTCCTGGGGCTTGCACTCAGAGCATGGCAGAGAGGCCTGGAACACTGGGAGAGAGCAGGCACCTGCTGACTACAACAGTCTCCAGGGAGATGTCAGGGTGGGGGACAGGTGGGAGGTATCCTGGGGCAGAGGCAGCTTCCTGTCAGGCCTTTAGTGCCTGCTAGCATGGCCTCGTGTGAAAGCAGCCAGGAGATGGAGCCTAATTGCCTCTTTCATTAAATCTTATCACCATTGTTAATTAATACAGCCTTATGGAAATGTAATTGTAGTCCTCCTGGATCACCACTAAACTGAATACAAAGAAAGGCTTTGGGCTGGAGAGATGGCTCCGTGGTTAGAGCACTGACTGCTCTTCCGAAGGTCCTGAGTTCAATTCCCAGCAACCACATGGTGGCTCACAACCATCTGTAATGGGATCTGACGCCCTCTTCTGGAGGGTCTGAAGATAGCTACAGTGTACTTGTATAAATAAAATAAAGCTTTAAAAACAAAAAGAAAGCCGGGCGGTGGTGGCACACGCCTATAATCCCAGCACTTGGGAGGCAGAGGCAGGCGGATTTCTGAGTTCGAGGCCAGCCTGGTCTACAGAGTGAGTTCCAGGACAGCCAGAGCTACACAGAGAAACCCTGTCTCAAAAAAAAAAGAAAAGAAAAGAAAAGAAAAGAAAAGAAAAGAAAAGAAAGGCTTTAAATGGGAGGCTGTGGTGGCCAAGAAAGCACAGCCACCGGCCCTGCTGAGGACAAGGAAGGTCAATAACTCAAGGGACACTGGCTTGAAGAACATGGAGAGGGTAACCTAGGCGTGTGTGTGTGTGTGTGTGTGTGTGTGTGTGTGTGTGTGTGTGTCAGAGGTCAACATTCAACATCTCCTCTCATGTTTTGCTTTATTTACTTATCTGTTTTCTTTATTTTTCATACATCGTCTTTCAGTGAACCTGGAACTCACCAATCTGGCCTCACTAGCTGGCCAGTCAACCCCAGGGCATCCTCCTGCCTCCACCTCCCCAGTCCCAGGATTATAAACACACACCACCGTATACAGTTTCTTCCGTGGCTGAACTCTGGTCCTTGAGATTATGAGAGGGGTGGGGTGCGGTGGGGAGTGCTTTCCTGAGCATGAGGAGGTCAGGGACAACTTGCAGAAGTCGGGTTTTTCCTTCCACCACTCTGGCCCTGGGAACTGAACTCAAGTTATTAGCCTTGCCCGCAAGCCCCTCTTACTGAACTGCCTCTCCAGCCCTCCCTATGTTTTCATAAAGGTTTTTTATATTTGTGTGTGCGGTCTATGTTTGCACCTGAGTGTGCAGGTATATGCACACATGTAGAAGCCACAAGGCTTCCTGGTGTTTATCTTTATTTGCAGGTGTGTGTGTGTGTGTGTGTGTGTGTGTGTGTGTGTTTTCGGTATCATAGCACATATGTGGAGGTCAAAACAACTTTGCTTGTTTGTTTGTTATTTGTTTGTTTTGGAGACAGGCTTTCTCTGTGTAGCCCTGACTTTCCTGGAACTCTATCTGTAGACCAGGCTGGCCTCCAACTCATGGAGATGCTCTGTCTCTGGAATGGGGGGTTAAAGGTGTGCACCCTCACCCCTACTATCACCACCACCACTACCACCACCACCACCACCTCCACCACCACCAGCACCACCCACACCACCACCACCTCCCCACCACCACCCACTACCACCCATACCACCACCACCACCACCCACACCACCACCACCTCCCCACCACCACCCACCACCACCCATACCACCACCACCACCACCCACACCACCACCACCTCCCCACCACCACCCACCACCACCCATACCACCACCACCACCACCCACACCACCACCACCTCCCCACAACGACCCACCACCACCCATACCACCATCACCACCACCCACACCACCACCACCTCCCCACCACCACCCACTACCACCTCCCCATCCCCCATCCCCACCCCCTCCAGAGGACAGCTCTGTGGACTCAGCTCTCTCCTTCCACCTGTCACATGTCCTGTGGAACCCGGCTTATGAGGTAAGCCAGGGCTTTATATTAAACTGGGTGTGGTAGCCACGTCTATAATTGCAGCCCTGTCAAGCTGGATGCTGTAGATAAGCAAAGTGTTACTCTCAGCTAAGTGGTGAGTTGAAAGCCAGTGAGTTACACGAAAATCTGTCTCAAACCAAAACCGAAAGCAAACACCAAGCGAGAAACAGGGGCTCCTGCAGCCACTGGGAGCCAGGCAAAAGCTGGGGTCTTCAGTGCTGTGCGTGCGTGGAACACTGTCAGCCAGTGCCCTGCCAGCCACGGCTCTGGAAGCTTCCACAGCCCGTGGCAGAAGCCTGACGGCAAGCCTGCAGACACTGCAGCTATTCTGAAACCTGCCAGACTTTCTGCGAGAAATGTGGTACCCCGCGAAAGGGCAAGTGCGGTGGTTACTGGGGGCACACCAAGCCTCTTTTCTGCAAAAAGAGTAAAACTACAAAGGGGATTTTGTCCAAGCGTCAGTGTGTTGAGTTCAGCTGATCTTGTTTTTGTTGTTGTTGTTGTTTTGTTTTGTTTTGTTTTGTTTTTTGATTTTTCGAGACAGGGTTTCTCTGTATAGCCTTGGCTGTCTTGGAACTCACTCTGTAGACCAGGCTGGCCTCGAACTCAGAAATCTGCCTGCCTCTGCCTCCCAGAGTGCTGGGATTACAGGTGTGTGCCACCATTGCCCGGCGAGTTCAGCTGATCTTAAGGCTAAGGATTCTGGCTATCCAGGATTCTGGGCTATCAGGTATGCACAATGGCTCAGTGGTCAAGAGCCCTGGCCGCTCTTCCAGAAGACCTGGCTTCTATTCCCAGCACCCACATGGCAGCTCACAACTGTCTGTAACACCAGGTCCAGGGGACTCGATGCCCTTTTCTGACCTCCAAGGGCATCAGACACACATGTGGTGCACATACATACATGAAGATAAAACACTCACATGTAAGAAAAAGGCTTAGAAAATATCATCCTGAGGTAACCCTGTCACAAAAGAACACATGTGGTCTGCACACACTGATAAGTAGATATTAACCCAGAAGCTCGGAATACTCAAGATACAATTCACAGACCACATGAAGCTCAAGAAGAAGGAAGACCAAAGTGTGGGTGCTTCAGTCCTTCTTAGAAAGGGGAACAAAATACTCACGGAAGTAAATTTGGAGATAAAGTGTAGAGCAGAGACTGAAGGAAAGGCCATCCAGAGACTGTCCCACCTGGGGATTCAACCCATATACAGTCACCAAACCTCGACACTATTGTGGATACCAAGAAATGCTTGCTGGCAGGAGCCTGATATGGCTGTCTCCTCAGAGGCCCTGCCAGAGCCTTGTAAATACAGAGGCAGATTCTCGCAGCCAACCATTGGACTGAGGGAGGAGTCCCCAGTGGAGGAGTTAGAGAAAGGACTGAAGGAGCTGAAGGGGTTTGCAACCCCATAGGAAGAATAACTATATCAACCAACCTGACCCCAGAGCTCCCAGGGACTAAGCCACCAACCAAGGAGTACACATGGCTCCAGCTGCATATGTAGCAGAGGATGGCCTTGTCAGGCATCAATGGGAAGAGAGGTCCTTGGTCCTATGAAGGCTCGATAGATGCCCCAGAGTAGGGGAATTGAGGGTGTGGGGGTGGGAGTGGGGTGGGTGGAGGAACACCCTCATAGAAGCAGGGGGAGGGAGGATCCAAGAAAAAAAAAGAAAAGATAGGCTTGGAGGGGAGAGAGAGAGACAGAGAGTTCTAATCTGATTTTGTTATAAAGACAATAAAATCCTGAGGTTTTATACACACACACACACACACACACACACACACACACATCTAAACAAGGTTGTCAGCAAAAGGTCTGGAGGCTCATCTGTGTACCTGGAATTCTCTACCTAAGCATGGACTTTGCCAAGAACAATAGGATATGGAGCCAGTTCTTTCTTCTTCTTCTTCTTCTTCTTCTTCTTCTTCTTCTTCTTCTTCTTCTTCTTCTTCTTCTTCTTTCTCTCTCTCTCTCTCTCTCTCTCTCTCTCTCTCTCTCTCTCTCTCTCTCTCTCAGGCAAGGTTTCTTGGTTTCTCTGTATCATCCTGGCTGTCCTGGAACTCACTGTGTGAATCGGGCTGACCTTGAACTCAGAGACCCACCTGTCTCTGCCTTCCTAGTGCTCTTTTCCATTGATTGATTGATTGATTGATTGGTTGGTTGGTTGATTGGTTGGTGAGTATGTGTGTTCTGCATGTGTGTGCACCAGGTGAGTGCTTGGTGCTCACACATGTGAAGAAAGCATCAGACCAGACACTGGAGTTACCAGGGATTGTGAGCCACTAATGACAGTGCCACCCACTGGACCTGTGTCCTCTGGAAGAACGAGTGCTCTCAACGGAGCCATCTCACAAGCCCTGTGAGGTCCTTAAGGCCAAGTGCTACCTACCTCACAATGTCCACCCAGCTTGCACCCTGCTGCTCTCAGGGACGCCTCTCTCTCACACCTGTGGGGACTTTCTCTCTTTCCCTGCCTGCCTTCCTCATCTCTCCCACCAGGCCTCTCAGGAACCTGCTTCTGCTCAGAAATGTTCAGGAAGACGCCAAGCCAAGACCCTAGCTTCCCTCAGGCTCCGCCTCTGGGCTCCCTGCTGACTGAAGGCCGAGGGAAACACGTGGGGGCTCTTGGGGACAAGGAATAGAGAGAAGCACAAGCCACTTCCGGTTTTTGTGGTTCCCACTTTATGAAAGGGAAAGAAAGAAGAAATGGCCCCACCTTGTGAGGACTGGGAACTAGAGCTCAGTCACGGTGAGGTGTTATGCAGTCTCAGCCAGAGGACAATCTAATTAATGTTGTTCTCACTCTCTTTTCTTTCTTTCTTTTTTATTTTTTGTTATTTTTTTTTATTTTTTTTATTTTTATTTTTTTTTCAAGACAGGGTTTCTCTGCGTGGTCCTGGCTGTCCTGGAATTCACTCTGTAGACCAGGCTGGCCTCAAACTCAGAAATCTGCCTGCCTCTGCCTCCCAAGTGCTGGGATTACAGGCATGCGCCACCACGCCCTGCTGATTTTTTTTATTTTTTTGAGACAGGGTTTCTCTGTGTAGCCCTGGCTGTCCTGGAACTCACTCTGTAGACCAGGCTGGCCTCGAACTCAGAAATCCGCCTGCCTCTGCCTCCCAAGTGCTGGGATTACAAGCGTGCGCCACCACCGCCCGGCCTTTTTTTGTTTGTTGTTTTTTTGTTTGTGTTTGTTTGTTTTGTTTTGTTTGAGACACTTTTATGTAGTCTAGGTTGGCTTCCACCTCTCCATGTAGCCGAGGCTAGCCTTGAACTCCTAATGTTCCTCTCTGTGCCTCCCTTTTTTTTCCTTTTTTTTTTTTTTTTTTTTTTTTTTTTTTTGAGACAGGGTTTCTCTTTATAGCCCGGCTGTCCTGGAACTCACTCTGTAGACCAGGCTGGCCTTGAACTCAGAAATCCGCCTGCCTCTGCCTCCCAGAGTACTGGGATTACAGGCGTGAGCCACCACGCCCAGCCTTCTTTTTTCTTTTTTTTTAAAATTTATTTTATTTATATCAGTACACTGTCACTGTCTTCAGTCACACCAGAAGAGGGCATCAGATTTCATTACAGATGGTTGCGAGCCACCCTGTGGTTGCTGAACTCAGGACCTCTGGAAGAGCAGCCAGTGCCTCTCACCGCTGAGATCGGGGGTGTCTGAAGATGGCTACAGTGTACATATAATAATAATAATAATAATAATAATAATAATAATAATAAAAAAAAAGAAAGGCCGGGCAGTGGTGGCGCACGCCTTTAATCCCAGCACTTGGGAGGCAGAGGCAGGCGGATTTCTGAGTTTGAGGCCAGCCTGGTCTACAGAGTGAGTTCTAGGATAGCTAGGGCTACACAGAGAAACCCTGTCTCGAAAAAAAAAAAGAAAGAAAGAAAGAAAGAAAGAAAGAAAGAAAGAAAAGAAAAAGCTTTAAATTGGAGACTGTGGTGGCTAAGAAAGTACAGCCACCAGCCCTGCACTCTGGAGCAGTAAAAAACCGTGTGTGGCCGGGCGGTGGTGGCGCACGCTTGTAATCCCAGCACATGGGAGGCAGAGGCAGGCGGATTTCTGAGTTCGAGGCCAGCCTGGTCTACAAAGTGAGTTCCAGGACAGCCAGGGCTACACAGAGAAACCCTGTCTCGAAGAAAAAAAAACAAAAACAAAAACAAAAAACCGTGTGTGTGTGTGTGTGTGTGTGTGTGTGTGTGTGTGTCTGTGTGTCTGTGTGTCTGTGTGTGTGCGCGCGCACGCACTCAGGTATGCACAAGCACACACCAGAAATCAACACTGGGTATCTTTTTTTTTCTTCGACAGTGGCTCTCTCTGAGCCCGGATCTTACCGATTCACTAAACTGACTAGTCAGCCGGTGTGAGGTCTGACGCCCTCTTCTGGTGTGTCTGAAGATAGCTACAGTGTACTTAGATATAATTAAAAAAAAAAAAAAAAAGTGAGGCAAGGTCTCATGATGCAGCCCTGCTCAGTCAGCCTTGAACTCACAGAACAAACCAGAAAGGTCTCCTCGGAGGCGTTTAAGGAAGTGAAAGAGGCTCGGCAGCCGGGAGGAAGAGGGGCCCCCAAAGGGCTGAGGGCAATTAGGAACCACAGAACCTCTGAGGTAGAGGGGTTTATTGAACTGTTGAAAACTCTAGCCAGAAAGAGGCCTGGGGCCAGCAGAGGCTCCTACTGCTCTTAGGGCAGAGTAAATATCAAGGGGAACTATGGCTGCCAGCCAGCAGATGGCTCTGGGCTGGGGTCCCAGAGCTGAGGAACCTGAGGTCGAGGGCCTTCTGGAATTATAGGACATCCTCACTTAAATTGGACCCTGTCTCAAGAACAAACAAAACGAATGAAGTTAGACATGGTGGTATACCCATTTCGTCTTTTGAGAGGTAAAAGCAGGAGTGTGAAGCTAGCCTGATCTACATAAGACTCTGTCTCACAAAACAACAAAAGAGAAAAAAGGAAGTGTGTAGCCGAACCTACTTCAAAGAGCTAGTTTTGTTTTGTTTTGTTTTGTTTTGTTTTGTTTTTCGAGACAGAGTTTCTCTGTGTAGCCCTGGCTGTCCTGGAACTCATTCTGTAGACCAGGCTGGCCTTGAACTCAGAAATCTGCCTGCCTCTGCTTCCCAAGTGCTGGGATTAGAGGGGTGTGCCACCACTGCCCGACCAAAGAGCTTTTTTTTTTTTTTTTTTTTTTTTTTGGTTTTTTTGTTTGTTTGTTTTGGATTTTTTTGGTTTTTTTGTTTTTGTTTTTGTTTTTTTGTTTTTTTGAGACAGGGTTTCTCTGTGTAGCTCTGGCTGTCCTGGAACTCACTCTGTAGACCAGGCTGGCCTCCAACTCAGAAATCCGCCTGTCTCTGCCTCCCAAGTGCTGAGATCAAAGGCGTGCACCAACATCGCCTGGCTAACAGGCCTCATTTTTAAAGTATTTTATTATACACATCTATTTATTAAAGGAGGGCACCATGTAGAAGCAGGTTGTCCCCTTCTGCTATGAGGGCCCTGGGAGAATCACTCAGGAGAATCACAACAGCCTAGGCAGCAAAGCACTTTCACTGACTAAACTGTTTTGCAGGCCCTTTAGGAATATTCTTTTTTTTTTTTAAGATTTATTTATTTATTATATGCAAGTACACTGTAGCTGTCTTCAGACACCCCAGAAGAAGGCATCAGATCCCATTATGAATGGTTGTGAGCCACCATGTAGTTGTTGGGATTTGAACTCAGGACCTTTGGAAAAGCAGTCAGTGCTCCTAACTGCTGAGCCAGCTCTCCAGCCCTACACACCCAATTTTAACAAACATTTTGTTTTGTATTTATTTTGCTTCGAGACAGGCTCTCCTTATGTAGCTCTGACTGGCCTGATACAGGTCGATAGCCTGTGACTTCCTCAATCACTCCGTCCTATTTCTCATATGCATTCATGTATTTATTTATTACTTATTTACTGTGATGGTTTGTATATGCTCAGCCCAGGGAGTGGCACTATTAGAAGGTGTGGCCCTGTTGGAGTGGGCGTGGCGCTGCAGGCGTGGGCTTTACGAGCCTCACCCTAGCTGCCTGGAAGCCAGTATTCTGCTAGCAGCCTTCAGATGAAGATGTAGAACTCTCAGCTCCTCCTGCACCATGCTTGCCTGGATGCTGCCATGCTCCCACCTTGATGATAACAACCTGCTTGCTGGCTAGCCTCAAATAAACGTTGTTCTTATAAGAGTTGCCTTGGTCATGGTGCCTGTTCACAGCGGTAAAACCCTAACTAGGACATTTACTTCGTGTGTATGAGTGTTTTGTCTGCATCGATCATGTCTACATGGCCTCAGATGTCAGAAGAGGACATTAGATCCCCTGGAACTGAAGTTACAGACAGTTGTGAGCTACCATGCAAGTTCATAAAACTGAACCAGGGTCCTCTGCAAGAGCAGCAGGGCAGTTCTTAGCTGTCCTCCATCCCTCCAGCCCCTCCCCCTCATCTTCGGAGGTCTCTTACTGAGCCTAGAGATCATCGATTGGCTAGACTGGTTGGCCAGAAAGCTCCAGAGATTCTCTTATCTCTGCTACCCGTAGTAGGCTTAGCTATAGGCATGGGTGCCAGGGATTAGAACTCAGAGCCTCAAGCTAGTACAGTGAGCGCTTCACCAACTGAACCAACCTCCTTGTTTTGAGACAGTATCTTGGTCTGTAATACAGGCTGGTCTAGAACTCATGATCCTCCTGCCTCAGCGTTCCAGGCACTAGGATCACAGGCATGTGCCTCTCACTACTCTGAGTCAAGGAGTATGAGGCTGTCTTTTTGCTGGTTTGGGCCATCAGTTAACTGGCTTTTAAGTGACTTCCGTCGTTTATCTCTTCTCTCCTCCACACCCCCGCCCCACTCATAGTTAAATTTAGAACAAGCCTGAGTGTCCTTATCAGGCAGGAGCAGATCCTGAGGGACCTCAGAAGCTACCATGATTATTTCAGTCTTTTGCCTCTGTGACTCAAGTAGCCATTAATGTCCAGAAGCATGACAGTCATTTAAAGGTGGCTTCTTCAGGGACTCAGAGGGGACACAGGAATGAAGTGCCCCCACTGAATAGGTGTGATCCCTACAGACTCATGGGTTTGGATGCTCGGCCCATAGGAAGTAAGTGCGGCCTTGTTGGAAGAAGTCTCACCACAGAGGCAGAATTCGAGGGAGGTCTCGTATATGCTTAAGCTAAGACTGGTATAAGACACAGTCTCCTTCCGCCGCCTGGGGATCAAGGTGTAGCCCTCTCAGCTCCTCCAGCAATAAGTCTGCCTACGTGCCGCCATGCTTCCCAGTGGTGACGATAATGGACTGAACCTCTGAACCCGTGAGCCAGTCCCATTTAAAAGTTTTCCTTTATAAGAGTTGCTGTGGGGCTGGAGAGGTGGCTCAGCGGTTAAGAGCACCGACTGCACTTCCGAAGGTCCTGAGTTCAAATCCCAGCAGCCACATGGTGGCTCACAACGATCCTTAAAGAGCTATGAAGCCCTCTTCTGGTAAAGACATCAGAATAATACAACATGCTCAGGGCTAGGGAGATAGCTCAGTCAGTAGGGTGTCTGCCCTACAAGCAGGAGGTCCCCGAGTTTGGGTCCCCAGCACACAGTACTTCAGTGTGCATCTAACCCCAGTACAGGAGGTAGGTATGGAGGAGGCTGGACACGAGGATGGAGCCCGCTGGCCAGCCAGTCCAGACAATCAGCTTGCTCCAGGCTCAGTGAAAGACCCTATCTCAAAAAGAAAGGGTGACAGGGCTGGTGAGAAGGCTCAGCAGGTAAGAGGCACTCGCTGCCAAGCCTGAAGTCGTGAGTTCAATCCCACGGAACACACATTGAGGAACGAGAGAACGGGATGGTGTTACAGTAGCTAAGGAAGCTATCCGATGGCCTGTCTGTCGCCTCTAAATAGGCACTCAATGAAATAGTTTTCCCTTTTTATTATATTACTGGAGGGTGTTCATTTAAGCCTGATGAATGCGTGTCCCCACACGCACACTGAATGTGTGGGGGACAGAAGACCACTCTGTGGAGTCAATTTTCTTTGTATAGATTTGAATTGTGTAGAAAATGGCCTTACCTGCTGGGCTATCTCCTGGCAAGTGTCCTTACCTGCTGGGCTATCTCCTGGCCTCAATTTATTTATTTACTTGTGGCTTTGAGACAAGATTTTTTTTTCCTTTAATTTTATGTATGTGAGTAGCTGTCTTCAGACACTCCAGAAAAGGGCATCAGATCCCATTACAGATGATTGTGAGCCACCATGTGGTTGCTGGGATTTGAACTCAGGACCTTCAGAAGAACAGTCAGCGTTCTTAACCACTGAGCCATCTCTCCAGCCCATAACTTGTGTTTAGGGTTATTTTCTCGCCTGTGTATGACTGTTTTGCCTGCATGTATGTCTGTGCACCCCATGCATGCCTGGTGCTGAGGAAGTGCTGTGGTTCCTGGTGTGTGGTGTAGGTGCTGGGAATTGAACTCCTGCCCTTTGCAAGAACAAGTGTCCCTAACCTTGTCAACTTTCTAGTCCTCTGGTGACAGCTTTTTTATTTGATTTGGTTTGGTTTGGGTTTTTGTTGTTGTTGTTGTTGTTGTTGTTGTTGCTGTTTTGAGACAGGGTTTCTTTGTGTGTAGCCCTGGCTGTCCTGGAACTCACTCCGCATAGACCAGGCTGGACTCAAACTCACAAAAGTTCACCTGCCTCTGCCTCCTAAGTGCCAGGATTAAATGGGTGTGCCATCCCAGCCTAGTGTAATGTATATAACCTCTGTGTGTGTGTGTGTGTGTGTGTGTGTGTGTGTGTGTTTGTGTGTGTATGTGTAAGTACACTGTCGCTATCTTCAGACACACCAGAAGAGGGCATCAGATCCCATTACAGATGGTTGTGAGCCACCATGTGGTTGCTGGGATTCAAACTCAGGACCTTTGGAAGAGCAGTCAGTGCTCTTAACCGCTGAGCCATCTCTCCAGCTCCAATTTTCATTTTTTTTATTTTTGAGATTATAATTTAATTAGAACATTGCCTCTTCGCTTTCCTCGCTCCAAATCCTCCCGCAGGCCCCTCCCTGCCCCACAAGCCCCTCCCCGCCCCACAACCCCCTCCCTGCTCCACAAGCCCCCTCCCTGCTCCACATGCCCCCTCCCTGCTCCACAAGCCCCTCCCTACTCCACAAGCCCCTCCCTGCCCCACAAGCCCCTCCCTGCTCCACAAGCCCCTCCCTGCTCCATATGCCTGCTCCCCTTCAAATTCACAGCCTCTTTTCTTATTCATTGTTAGTGCAGGCATATATTTATTTGTACATACATATATATTCTTAGATAAAACCTGTTGAGTCCATATACCGCTCCTTACTTGCATGTATGCATGTATGTAGGTACATTTTCAGGGTTGTCACTTTGGCACTGAGCAACCAATTGCCATCCTCCTGCCACAGCTCTCCTCAGTAGCCTGCAGTTCTGTCTGTAGAGTGGGTGTAAATATTTATTTGGTTGGTTGGTTGGTTGGTTTTGGGGGGGTTGTTTTTTGTTTTTTGTTTTTTTTTTTTTTGATTTTTGATTTTTGGTTTTTCAAGACAGGGTTTCTCTGTGTAGTCCTGGCTGTCCTGGAGCTCACTCTGTAGACCAGGATGGCCTCGAACTCAGAAATCCACCTGCCTCTGCCTCCCAAGTGCTGGGATTACAGGCGTGTGCCACCACGCCCGGCTACGGGGGGGGGGGGTTGTTTTTATTGTTGCTTTTTTGTTCATTTTTCCAGGTTTTGTTTGTTTGTTTGTTTGTTTGTTTGTTTTTGGTAGCTCTGCCTGTCCTGGAACTTGTTCTGTAGACCAGGCTGGATTGATATCCACCTGCTTCTGCCTCCTGAGTACTGGGATTAAATGCATGTGCCGCCACAGCCCCAACTAAGCTAGTTCTCTCTCTCTCTCTCTCTCTCTCTCTCTCTCTCTCTCTTTCGTTTTTGTTTGTTTGTTTGTTTGCTTTGTTTTGTTTTTCGAGACAGGGTTTCTCTGTGTAGTCCGGGCTGTCCTAGAACTCACTCTGTAGACCAGACTGGCCTCAGATTCACCTATCTCTGCCTCTCAAGTACTGGGATTAAAAGCAGGTAGACAGTGTTCTTAACCGCTGGGCAATCTCCCTAAGCCCTTCACTGCTACTAAATATTAACAGCTATCTATGTCGGCACTCAGCTGTAATACCAACACCGGGGAGGCAGAGGCAGGCAGATGACCCTGGCCACACACTAAGTTCTGAGCCAGTCAGCGTCACATAGTGAGACCCTATCCCAAAAAAAACAAAAACATAATGGGATGTCCAAGCTCTGAAGGAGAGGTTAACACTCCCTCTGAAGGGCCAGAGGGCCGCCTGCAGCTTAGTCTTTGTCGGCTACAGGGTTTCTGTGCCCACGACTTAACTCTCCTGGGATAGGGTGAAAGCAAGTTACCAGTATTATGCAAATGAGTGAGTTTGGCTGAGTTTCAATATAACTTTATTTATACTATTTTGTAACTTGCTGGGTTTGGGCTGTAAGCCTGAGCTTGCTGACCCTTAAGATAGACATGAGAATATATAGGAACTAGGCGGTGGCGGCGCACGCCTTTAATCCCAGCACTTGGGAGGCAGAGGCAGGAGGATTTCTGAGTTCGAGGCCAGCCTGGTCTACAGAGTGAGCTCCAGGACAGCCAGGGCTACACAGAGAAACCCTGTCTTGGAAAGAAAGAAAGAAAGAAAGAAAGAAAGAAAGAAAGAAAGAGAAAGAAAGAAAGAGAATATATAGGAACGTATGCGTTAGGATGTTCATTCCACAGTTTTTTCTTTCCGAGACAGTCTTATGTAGCCCAGGTGACTCAAACTCCCTATGTAGCTGACAGTGACCTTAAACCGATGCCCCCCCTCCCCCACCTCCTCCTTCAAAGTGCTAGGATGACAGGCATGGGTCACACAGTATATCCAGCTTCTATGAGGCTTGGCTGGGCTTGAACCTACGACTCCATGCTTGCTAGGAAAACACTCCACCAACTGAGGTACATCTGCAGCCCCAGAGTTATTCAAAGAAGACGACCTGCTATCACACGCCCTACCCATCTTTAGCTAACTCACAGGATGGGATGGTGTATGAATGGTGGTGTGTCTACACTGAAGATTTTTATGCAAGTTCTCAAAAAGGACAGCAGGGGTTGAGGAGGCAGCTGAGTGGGCTGCCCAGCCTGCTGAGGGTCTAAATTCAATCCCTGGTCCCCTCGGGGTGCACATGAGACTTCCAAAGGTCATCCTCTGATCCTCTGACTTCTGCAAGCCACACACACACACACACACACACACACACACACACTAAAATGCAATATTTTTTTTTTTAGAACAGATTAAACGTACATCTACTGCCTTGGAGGAGTAAACAGAGATCCTCAGAATATCAACAGTAAGTGTAGTGGTTTTTCACAAAAAAACAAACCTGTAAATGCCAAGTAACTCTCAGGGCCTCCAGCTGGGGAAGGAACGCACTGCGCCTCCCACCCGTGTTGGGCTTGGCTGTGTGACTTGCTTTGGCCCGTGCGATATTAACAAATGTCCTGTGAGCAGAGCCTGCCCTGTGCTCCCAGAGTTCCTGATGTTCATTTGTTTTGGCTTTGGGGTTTTTGTCTCTGGGCACCATCCCAGGGCTTTGCACATGCAAGGCAAATGCTCCACCACTGAGCTCCGCCCACTGAGCTCCGCCCACAGTCCCTTGTTACATAACTTGACTCTGTTCCTCCAGTTTGCACGGTAACCTTCAGAAGGACACACCTAAGGTAGCCACTAGCCCAAGAAGGCTTAGGAATGTTCAGGTCGGCCCAGATCACCTGTGAATTGGAGCAGAACCGCCCAGCCTGCATCTGCGGATTCAGGAGCACAAGAATAAAGAATCATTGTCCTAAAATGTTAACTCCTCACTGGCCAGAGCTACGGTTTGTTTTTTGTTTTTGTTTTTGTTTTTTGGGTTTTTTTTGAGACAGGGTTTCTTTGTTTTAGCCCTGGCTGTCCTGGAACTCACTCTGTAGACCAGGCTGGCCTCGAACTCAGAAATCCACCTGCCTCTGCCTCCCAAGTGCTGGGATTACAGGCATGTGCCACCACACCTGGCCAGAGCTACGTTTTGTGTGTGTGCGTGTGTGTGTGTGTGTGTGTGTGTGTGTGTGTGTGAGTGTGTGTGTATAAGAGAAGGAAGGATGAGGAGAAGAGATGGGGAGGGAGAGGAAGGGAGGAGAGAGGGAGAGTAAACACATTTTCTACGGTTCTGGGGCCTGGAGGGACCCATATCAAGGTGCAGATATCTGGTGAGGACTCTCTCACTGTCAGAAAAGGCATGAGCAAGAGATTGAATCTGCAGAGCTGGACCTGATCGTGCGTATCTGTAAGCCCAGTACCTGGGAGTTAGAGTCAGGAGAGCCAATAGGTCAAGATCATGGCTGTCAAGATGGCTCACTGGTAAAAGGTGTTCACTGCCATGCCCGACAACCTGAATTGATGCCCATGGCCCCATATGACGGATGGAAAGAACCAAATCCTAAAAATTGTCCTCTGACCTCCACACGTATGCTCACTCAAATACATCACAAACACACACACACACAAACACACACACACACAGAGAGCTTATTGAGAAGAATGTAAACATTCAGACTTTATCTACTTTACCCTTGTACAATTGGAATTGGCCCAGGTCCATTTATATGGATGGAGCCTCGATGGCCTAAACAGAGGACTGGTCCCTGGGCTTGCTAGTAGGGGGACATGATCTACCCATAGTGTCCCTTCTTTGGGGGACATGTTAGCCAATGTGAGCTAGCAGTGTGGTTGGCAGACATCTGGGGTCGTCAAACCAAGCTCCCATGCCCATCCATTCCTGCCCTGATTCTCCTTGGAGAAATGGCTTCCCCCAGTTCTCCGCTTGGGTGGAATGTGTGTGGTGGAGTCCCAGCCTGGGCTCAAGGGTGAGGAGCTAGAGGTGTAATGTTTGGGGGCATTTTGAAAGCTACATTATTAACTTGAAATGACCATAGTGGGAGTTTGGGGACCACAGACGTCACCAGGCACTACAAATCAAAGCTGCCAGAGTTGGAGATTTGTCAGCATGTGAATAAGTTAGGTCTGGTCAATGAGAGGCCCACAGGGTCCACCGCCATGATTCAGTGCAGGCGTGTGTGGCCACTGGAGTGCTGGCACGCAGGGGCTGTGCTCGGCTGGTAATCCTGAACTGCCGCGCTTTCATCCCATGGCTGGAGGAGCCAGGTACGGAGAGGATCCTTGATCCCACACTGAAGCTAGAATTTCCCCTTCGTCTCCAACTACACCAGCCAATTTATTTTGTTTGTTTGTTTAGTTTATTTATTTTATATATATGAGGAGTACACCATAGCTGTCTTCAGACACACCAGAAGAGAGCATGGGATCCCATGACAGATGGTTGTGAGCCACCGTGTGGTTGCTGGGAACTGAACTCAGGACCTCTGGAAGAGCAGTTAGTGCTCCTCTTAACCACTGAGCCATCTCTTTTTTTTCTCTCTCTCTCTCTCTCTCTCTCTCTCTCTCTCTCTCTTTTTTTTTTTTCCTTTTCAAGACAGGGTTTCTCTGTGTATAGCTCTGGCTGTCCTGGAACTCACTCTGTAGACCAGGCTGGCCTCGAACTCAGAAATCCACCTGCCTCTGCCTCCCAAGTGCTGGGATTAAAGATGTGCTCCACCACTGCCTGGCCACTGAGGCATCTCTCCAGCCCCCTCTTTCTTGTTGTTTATTTGTTTGTTTTGAGACAGGACCTCATGTAGGTCAGGCTAGCCTAAAACCTCTATGTATCTAAGGCTGGCTGGCTTTGACGTTCCTGATCCTCTTGTCCTCTTGCCTCTATTTCCCAAGTGCTAGGATTACAGGCAAGAGCTGTGTGTGTGTGTGTGTGTGTGTGTGTGTGTGTGTGTCTGAATGTATAGCTGTAAACACATACCTGTAGTGCACACTGAGGCCAGAAGAGAGTGGAGAAATGGAGAAACAGGTGGTTGTCTGGGGTGCTGGGCATCAAACTCGGGTCCTCTGGAAAAGCAGCCTGTATTCTCTCCCCCCAAACCCCAACCCCAGACAGGGTTTCTCTGTGTAGCCCTGGCTGTCCTGGAACTCACTCTGTAGACCAGGCTGGCCTCGAACTCAGAAATCCGCCTGCCTCTGCCTCCCAAGTGCTGGGATTACAGGCGTGTGCCACAACTGCCCGGCTGGTTTGGGCTTTTTTGAAACAGTCTCACTGTGTAGCTTAGTCTGGCCTCAAATTCAAGGTGATCCTCCTGCCTCAGATTCCTGAGTGTTGGGATTACAAGAGTGTGATGTTTGCCCCGCTATAACTGAACATCTGGGTCCCACAATCCTGGTGCCTCACCTCAGAGCCACCCAACCTGGAGAGGGCACTCCGCGCAAACCACAGGCAGAGGGCAAATTCGGGCCGAAAATAGCAAACTAAAGTTAGCCAGGCTGAGCAGGGCCACCGTGTCTTGGGCTGGTCGGGAACATCCCGTCCAGAGGAAAGGATATTTAAGGAGAACGGAAGCAGTTCGAGCTCAGCTCAGCCCGGCAGCAGAGGAAGAACATCCCAAAGGCAGTGTGGCTCCGGCCTGACTCAAGAAGAGGGTGGGAAGGACAAACAGCCCAGAATAGTAGCCGCTGCCGGCTGACCTCGCCAAGCCATGCTCGCTCTCGGCTCTCCTCAGAGCTTCCCCTTTGGGTTTCAAATTTCCTTTCTTCTCTACATTCCTCTCTCTCTCCCTTGTTTTGTTTTGTTTGTTTTTTTTGTTTTTGTTTTTGTTTTGTTTGTTTGTTTTTACTATTTGAGACAGGTTTTTTTGTTGTTTTGTTTTATTTTTTGTTTTTTTTACTGTGTAGCAGCCCTGGCTGACCTAGAACTGTTTAGACCAGGCTAGCCTCAGACTTCATGACCTACTGCCCTCCTCTTGAGTGCTAGTAGGTTGCAGGCCTGCACCGAGCTACCTGAAACGGGTGCTAACCTCCTCCTCCTCCCTGAACTGAACTCACAGGGTTCTTGACTGAGATGTACCTACCAGGCAGAGGCAGAATTTAAACCCAAGCATCTTTCTTCCATGTTGACAGGCACACGGTCAGGGCAAATAAATGAATAAACCCACAAATACAAAAATTCAAATTCGTCTATAAAGACTCTTATTTAAGTGGTTATATGGCCCCATGGGGTCTTTCAGTGTAGCCCAGGCTGACCTCAAGTGCTGGGATTACACATGTGCAAGCTTGGCTTTCTATAATGCTATATTTAAAAATAATAATAATAATTTAACTTTATTTTATGTACATTGGTGTGATGGTGTCAGATATCTGGGAACTGGACAGTTACAGACAATTGTAAGCTGCCATGTGGGTGCTGGGAATTAAACCCAATTCCCTGGAAGAGTAGTGGGTCCTCTTAACTACTGACCCATCTCTCTGGTCCCAAGGGGATATATATATCTCACAGAGTCTTGCTATGTAGCCATAGCTGGAACTCACTATATAGATCCTTGGCCAGCCTTGAACTCAGAGATTCACCCTCCTCTGCCTCCCAAATGCTCATATTAGTGGCCCTAGAACCCTGACCTGATCCCCCTCCTGCCTCCCTCTGCCTCCCTAGTGCTGTGATAACAGGCGTGTATTAACATGTGTGATTTTTACAGTGCTGGGCAGCAAATGCAGGACTTCCTGCAGGCTGGGCAAGCACCCTATTCCCAGCTTCATCCTCATGTAATGAAACTGTGTGGCCGCTATCACGAATTGAGTTGGGTGTGGCCCAATGGTAAGGTACAGTGAGTGCTTGCCTGAGTCCTTAAGGTAGATCCCGGACCCCCAGCACCGAACAAAAATGAAAACCCCGTGCATTTTCCCAAACAGTAATAAATAGTAAAATACAGTTACACTGAAAGCCAAGTAGTTTGTCTACACTCGGATTAGAGAGGGAAAACTGATTCTGGGTTTCTTTTCCCACTAGTTAGCAGGCTCTGTCTACTCCATGACTTTCTACCTTGAGCCAGATCTGGACTAGGTGATGGATTATCCGCTATGGGGCTTTGAGTGTCCCCAGGTTCCCACAGTTGGTAAACAGTAGCGTTGTCATTTGAATCCGGTTCTCCTAGGATCCAAAGGCCTGTCCAAGCCTTCAATCACTCAGTCACAACAAAAGGATTAAGTAAGCCGGGCGGTGGCGGCACACGCCTGTAATCCCAGCACTCTGGGAGACAGAGGCAGGTGGATTTCTGAGTTTGAGGCCAGCCTGGTCTACAGAGTGAGTTCCAGGACAGCCAGGGCTACACAGGGAAACCCTGTCTCGAAAACAAAAAGAAAAAGAAAAGAAAAAAAAAGAAAAGAAAAGAAAGAAAAAAAAAGGATTAAGCAGAAGGATCCTTTCTCGGAAGCTTCGTTAACCAGAGCATTTTACCACAAAATTTACATTTCTTTGCAAGAAATCTAAGGATAATCTAAAGGATGTTAAATAAGGTAATGTGGGCAGGCAAGATGGTCAGCAGATAAAGACGCTTGCCACCGAGCCTGACAACCAGAGTTCAGTTCCCCAAATCTACAAACTTCTGCATCTCGTGACCTTCACGTACACCTGCGCCCTCCTCCACAAAATTATGTTAAAAAAAGAAAGCAAGAAAAAAGCAAGAAAGAAAGCAAGAAAGCAAGAAAGCAAGAAAGCAAGAAAGAAAGAAAGAAAGAAAGAAAGAAAAAGAAAGAAAGAAAAGGACCTATGAGGCCTGGCTGAACCCAGGGACTTTCGAGTCTCCGTTTCTCCCTCCGGTTTCTCACCTCTACAAAAAGGACTGGAAATCTCTTCTCCACCGGAAAAGCGCCAAGAACTCTTCTGGAAAGGCTCTTATTGGCTCCGTTTAGTCTATTCTAGCCAATCATATAATTCATTGAAAACGTACGTACGTTCTGATTGGTCGGATTGGTGTCAGATGTTCAAACTAGACTCTAAGAGGCTAGAAAGAATTTTCCTAAAACCAGTGGCTAGACGGTGGGTGGAGGATGGCTATCCTAGGAGTTTGTTTGGACCAGAGGGGAAAATAGATACTGAGCAGGCGCGGGGTGGGGGTGGGGGAACAAAAACAAAAGCTTAGATTTGGTCCGTCACCCAAACAACTGCCATCGTTCCCAAACACAGTCGTAAGAAGAAACTGTCAGAATCAAGATGGTGACCTTGCTGCTAAATCTGCTAGTGTGCGGTCGCCATGTGAAGTTCTAGTCCCTATCAAGGATGTTTGCCCCCAAGCCACTGGGGAGGGGAGGGGGTGGGGCCAGAGAAGTTAATGTCAAAAAGACCATAACTGAAAGCAATTTTGGGGTGGGGGGTGGGGTTTCAGCTTAACAGCTCAGCTCACATCCATCAGCGGAAGGGCAGGGGGGCTTCTAGGTGGGAACCTGGAGGCAGGAACTGATGCAGAGACCAAGATGACTCCGGGACGCTCGGCTCACTCCACTTCCCCTTGCCGCTCAGGACTATCTGCCCACGGTGGCACCACCCGCAGGCCGCTCGGCTCTCCCGCGTCAATCATTAATCAAGAAAATGCCCCCACAGCCTCGCCTACAGACCGATCTGAAGGAGGCAATTCCTCACTCGAGGTTCCTCTGCCCGGATGACTCCCAGTTCATGCCAACCTGACAGGAGCCCGCGGGCACCACTTGCTGTGGTGGTTTGAGTGAGAACCAGGCCCCAGAGGGTCAGATGTGGACGCAGAGCTGGTGAGAGTGTTGGTTGGGAAAGTGTTAGGAGGTGTCCACCGGAGGGTACCGTTCTCGGGTCTACTGTCTCTCCAGCGTGCCTTGCGCCTGCGGGTCTAGTGTGAGCACCCAGCCACACCCCCAGCGCCACGCCTTCCTGACTGCTGCGCTGCGCCCCGCCACGATGGCCGTGGACTCTAATCGTCTGAAACCGAAGGCCCCAAATCAAAGTCTTTCTTTTATAAGATGCCTTGGTCATGGTGCTTTGTCAAGGCGATAGAAGAGTAACTAAAGCACACACACCCCTTTTCCATTTCCCTTCATGAGGATGAACCCCAGAAACAGCCCGGCTCAGAAGAATGTCAGAACCTGCATGGCGGTGGCCCTGTCTGAGCTAACGTCCACCAGGGTCACCGTGACCGTTCACTCCCACAAGGGACTTGAAAGAGATGTTTTGGGAGAATACAGCCGCTGGAGGAGGCTGGGGGTGGAGCTCAGTTGGTAGAGAGATAGCCCAGCACAAAGCCCATTGCCCCTCCCCCACATCACACCAACAGGTGTCACGATTACACCAGTAACCCCAGTACTCAGGAGGGAAAGGCTCAAGAGCTTCTTCTTCTCTCGGCTTCACAGCAAGCTTGAGGCCAGCCTGGGCTACATGAGGGCTACCGATAAGAACAGAAGAGTTTCCACCCTCCCCCACCTACGGAGCTGCCCTGTAGGAACTTTCCAGCTCTAGGCTGTCTACCCCAGCACAGGTGTCTTCCAAGCTGAACCCACAGCACCGCATGAAGCAACACAACAGACCAAGACACCAGAGAAAGCCAGGGAACACAGTCTTCTCAGCTATATAACCTAGGCTCCACCCCAGGACCTTGTCACATACCGTGAATGTGACTCCTCCTCATGCCTGCGGTACATCTGGCAAAAGGAACTGGAAGGAATCGCCTCCCCAATCACAGGCTCTCTCAGAGAAACCTGGGTACCGTGGTACCCTCCACACCAGTGGGAGGCCCCACCGCGTGGAACTGAAAGGATAAGGTTGCAACCTAGGAATCCCCCATGCCTGAGTCTAGGGTGACCCCAAAGGAGCAGAGGTTCAGTCCACTCTTTGTTGGCCTGGAAGTGTGCACATGTCACACCCACCTCCAGGGTCCAGCCGCGAGCCTCTGGGAGTGTCCCTGGCGCCTTTTCCTGTCTGGCCTCAGCGGAGCGGCTATGACAAGGACAGGCGAGGCTGGGGGCTGGCGGAATCACCGCGGGGGCTGCGGAGCTCCTGCCTGGGGGTGCTGGGTTCCTCTATTGCCAGTGGGGGAGGGTGGGCACGACCCTGTGTGTGGCAGCCACGTAAGCGGAAATGACTTAGGTTCTCAGAGAGCGCGGGCTTGGATGGTTTGAACTGATTGGCTTAGAAGCTATGGAGTGGTTTGTATAGGCGGGTTTTGCTGAAAATCTATAAAAGCAGCTGTGTATCTGCCCCAGGTGCGCACTGTTTACCCTGCATGGGAGAGGGCCGTGGCCCCAGCGCTCTGGAAGTAAAACCTCTTGCAATTTGCATCAGGTCTGTTTCTCGTGTGTGATTGGGGTGCCGGCTTCCGAGGCGTGGGGTGCAGGGGTGCCCCGTTTTTCTTTCGGGTCTTACAAAACCACCCCAAGATTGCTCCTTAAGGCCCCTGAACTGAGGGGAAAGTCTAAGGGGTTAGGATATTAGCTAGGGTAAGGTGGTGAGATGCATTTGGAAAAGTTCTTTCATGCCCAGCAGCAGCACCCAAGGAGAGGATTGCTGTTGAAGGGGGCTGTGGTCCGTGGCTACATGGCCAGCAGCACGGGCCACAGGGACGCGCCAGCCCCTGTGATGACGCTGGGAGTTGTCACCTGGGAGAAAGAGACAGGCTGTCTTAGAGTGTTATTGTTGTTGAAGAGACACCACGGCCGCCACAGTCTTTTGTAAAGGAAAACATCTAATGAGGGCTGGCAGACAGGTCCACAGGTCTAGCCCGTTATCGACATGGTGGGGAGCATGGTAATGTGCGGGCAGTCATGGCGCTGGAGGAGCCCAGAGCTCTACACCGCAGCCTGCAGGCAGCAGAAGTGCAGGCCGCACTAGGTCTAGCTTGAGCACCTGAGACCTCAAAGCCCACACACCCTAGTGACACTCCCTTCAACAGGGAGGGCCACGCCTCCTAAAAGTGCCACTCCCTATGGCCTAAGGAGGCCATTTTACCCAAGCCACCACCCAGACCAAGGCTCCTCGGCTGGAGTTCAGGTGGCAGAGGGCTGGCCTAGCACTCAAAGCCCTGGGTTCAGTTCTCAGGACTGCACAAACTGGATCACATGCCTGAATTCCCAGCATTCAGAGGTAGAGGCAGGAGGATTAAGAATTCAAGGCTGAAGCCGGGCTTGGTGGTGCACGCCTTTAATCCCAGCACTTGGGAGGCAGAGGCAGGCGGATTTCTGAGTTCGAGGCCAGCCTGGTCTAGAGTGAGTTCCAGGACAGCCAGGACTACACAGAGAAAAACAAAAAAACAAAAACAAACAAACAAAAAAAAGAATTCAAGGCTGGGTGTTCGCTTCGGCAGCACATATACTAGAAGGCCGTGAAGGAGTACAAGGAGGAGGAGCACAGGAAGAGGCTGGGCCCGCGCGGCCTGGGCCCCTTGGAGGTCTACGAATCCCCGCCCGAGGAGCTGCAGAAGTGCTTCAGTGTGAGGGACGTTCAGATGCTGCAAGATGCCATCAGCAAGATGGAGCCACTGATGCCAAGTCTCACATGCAGCGCTGCATCGATTCTGGCCTCTGGGTCCCCAACTCCAAGTCCGGTGAGGCCAAGGAGGCGGGCCCTGGGGACCCATTGCTGGAAGCCGTCCCCAAAACAGTGCATGACCCTTCTCCAGAGAAGGAAACCTAGCCACCATGTCCCTGTCTCCCGACTTCTTCACTCCTGCTGCTCCTCACATCCTGGCCCATGGCCTGCCCCGTGTCCCCTCTCCTCCAGCCTGTCCCCAGCGCCCCTCTGCAGCCCCCCTGCCCCCATCAGCGTTATGCCAAAGTCCTGGGGATCTGGGGAGGGGCAGCAGCTGCCAGGTTGGACCACCGGGTTGGGGATACAGATGTCCCCAAATGGGCAGGGTCTGTCCCTATGGGTCTGTGGTCACTGTTTTTCTTCTGTCTAGCTTTCTGTCCTGCAACTGGCAACAATGTCTAATAAACAGTTCCAGGTGCTGGGGAAAAAAGAATTCAAGGCTGGGGAGTAGGGAGACTGCTGTGACCTAGCAGGGGCTCCAGAGAAGTGGACACGCCCAGACCACCAAGGCACGGCTCATTTCTCAGTTCTCTAATCAGACTCGAGCCTGCCTCCCTCTGGAATAGATCAAAGGCCCTATCTAATAAGTTATTTATTTCTATCTTATGTGCATTGATGTTTTGCCTGCATGTATATCTATGTAAGGCTATCAGGCCCCTCAGAATTGGAATTACAGACAATTGTGAGCCACCATGTAGGTGCTGGGAATCGAACTCGGGTCCCCTGGAAGAGCAGCCAGGGTGCTATTAACTGCTGAGCCATCTCTTCCCAACCCCCCAGAGGGCCTATCTAAACAGCCTTTCTGAGGCAGTCCCTTTCCAGGTGGCCAGAGAGTTCAAGACCCTGATGTGGTTTCTCTAGGACAGTGACACAGCAGCCAAGGTGATTGGTGCTGGGGCTGCCACGATTGTTTGGATGGATTTGGGGCTGGCATTGCCATTGGAACAAAGTTTGGTAGTTTGATTATTGGCTGCACAGGAGCCCCTTTATCAAGAAGCAGCTCTTGCCGGGCGGTGGTGGCGCACGCCTTTAATCCCAGCATTTGGGAGGCGGACGCAGGCGGATTTCTGAGTTCGAGGCCAGCCTGGTCTACCGAGTGAGTTCCAGGACAGCCAGAGCTACACAGAGAAACCCTGTCTCGAAAAAAAAAAAAAAAAAAAAAAAGAAGCAGCTCTTCTGGGCTTTGCCTTGTCTAAGGCCATGAGGCTCTTTTTTTTTTTTTTTTTTTTTTTTTTTTTTGGTTTTTCGAGACAGGGTTTCTCTTTGTAGCCCTGGCTGTCCTGGAACTCACTCTGTAGACCAGGCTGGCCTCGAACTCAGAAATCCGCCTGCCTCTGCCTCCCAAGTGCTGGGATTAAAGGCGTGCGCCACCACCGCCCGGCTTTTTTTTGGTTTTTTAAGACAGGGTTTCTCTATGTAGCCCTGGCTGTCCTGGAACTCACTCTGACCAGGCTGGTCTCGAACTCAGAAATCCACCTGCCTCTGCCTCCCAAGTGCTGGGATTAAAGGCGTGCGCCACCACCGCCCAGCTACACATAAATTTTTTAAAGAGAAATATTTATTTATTGTATGTATGTGAGTATACTATCACTGTCTTCAGACACCCCAGAAGAGGGTGTCAGATCTTGTTACAGATGGTTGTGAGCCACCATGTAGTTGCTGGGATTTGAACTCAGGACCTTTGGGAGAGTAGTCAGTGCTTACTCTTAACCACTGAGCCATCTCTCCAGCCCCCTTTAAAATGTTTTTATTAGTTACTTTTTAATGTTTTCTGTTGTTTCCCCAACACCCCCTCCCCCAAGACAGATAGTGTCTCTCTACAACCCCCTGGCTGTCCCGGAACTAGCTCTGTAGATGGGGCTGCCCTCGAACTCAGAGGTTCTCCTTTTCTTCCCTCCCCAGCGCTGCCACATCGGGTTAAAAAATATTTCAAGATTGTTATGGCACACACCTTAATCCCAGTACTCGGGAGTCACAGGCAGGAGGATTTCCATGAGTTACAGGCCAGCCTGCTCTATAGAGCTAGTTCCAGAGGGTCATACATTGGATCCAGAACAAGTGAAAGTGCTCTGGGCCACACACAAACACATGGGAATCCTGCCTCGAAGAACATAAATAGATAGATAGACAGATAGATAAATAAATAAATCTTTTTGTTGTTGTTGTTTTTGTTTTTGTTTTTTTCGAGACAGGATTTCTCTGTATAGCCCTGGCTGTCCTGGAACTCACTCTGTAGACCAGGCTGGTCTCGAACTCAGAAATCTGCCTGCCTCTGCCTCCCAAGTGCTGGGATTACAGGCGTGCGCCACCACCTCCCGGCTTATAAATAAATCTTTTTAAAAAAATTGTTAGGGGATAAAGAAGCAGTCTGGGGTTGGGTGTGGTAACTTACTCAAGTCCAGTACTGCAGAGGCAGAGGAAGGCGGGGGTTTGTAACTCCTGGACCAGCCTGATCTACCCAGCAAGCTCCAGGACAGCCAAGGCCACACAGAGAAACCTGTCTCAAAACACAGAGACATAGCAACCAAACAAAAGAACCGTTCTCGAGTGAGAAGTCGCCTGGTAAAAAGGATTGTTTTCTTGCTTCGCAAGCTTGGCAGCTGGAGGTTACCCCAGAACCCACAAAAGGGTGAAGAGAACAGGCACCACAACTGTCTTCTGACTTCCCTCATGAACATAGACACGCAATAAATTTTTTTTTTCCACAACAGAGCTCTCTGTGTATCCTTGGCTGCCCTGAGACTCACTATGTAGACCAGACTCGCTTCACCCAGAGTTCCACCTGCTTCTGCCTCCCAAGTGTTGGGTTAAAAGCATGTGCCACTACCACATGACTATTTTTGTTATGCCTTAAAAATGTTTCTCTCTCTCTCTCTCTCTCTCTGTGTGTGTGTGTGTGTGTGTGTGTGTGTGTGTGTGGTTAATGGCGTTTGGGATTAGCCAAAGGGGGCTTTTGGCTGCTGGACTTCAATCCTTTGATAGCTGGACCTGGGTAGTCAGCCTCAGAAAGAAGAAGTGGCCAAAGGGTAGGCCCTGGGGCTAGCTTTAGGAATGTAATCTCACGGTTTTTAGGAAGGCGCAGGGAATGGGAGGGAAGGGCGAGGCCTGCCGTGTGTGCCGGGCTAGGCTGGGCTGGGCTGGGCTGGCCAGAGTCCCTTCAGGAGACACTTCCCTCGGAACTAGAGTTTCTGACCTTTGTGAGCTGCTGCTTGGGTGCTGGAAACTGATTCCCGATCCTGGGCAAGAGCGGTAAGTTCTCTTAACCCTTGAGTCATCTCTCTCCATCTGATAAAACATAAAGACAGCAGTGGGCCATGACGATGGCCCAGTGGGTCAAGGACATTGCCACCAATGCTTTACAACACACGCGTTTGATATCTGAGATCCACTTGCTGGTAGAAGAGAAACGATTTCAGGAAATGGTCCTGTGCCCGCTATGTGCCCGTATGTATTCCATGACACGCACATGTATGCACTCAGAAAAGGAAACAAACAAATACATACAAACCTAGCAGAAACCTTTAAAGCAAAATGGAAAAAAAAACTAGCAAGAGAAAGTTGACTTCCCCTGTGACTGTCTGTGTTCTCTTCTTGTTTTCCCACTTAAAACCACTTCTCTTGATTTCTCCTGGGTGCTTCCTCTTTTTCTGGAAGCAAACACCAGCCCCTGGGCCCTTCAGACAAAAGGTAACTTTCAGTAGCCACGCCCACCCCACCTGCCTTGATTTCATTGGACAGCGTATCTTGGTCCACGGAACTAAACAGCCCTTCCCCCTTTCTTTGCCTGTGCAGAATAGTTCCCGTGTTGGATGCACCCCTCCCCCACCCTGCGTCTGGAAGTTTAGGTTGTTTCCCCCTTGTAATCACTAATGACATCGCCATGGAAACTGTTGCACCCATTTTCCTACTATAATCAAGCTGCTAGGTCAAAGTCAAATGCTTATCACTGTGTCTCCTTGTCAATCAGGAGACAAAACCCAGGGCCACAGGCTCTAGAGGCAAGCAGGGTCCCTCATTATGACACATCCCCAGCACTGCTACTGTGCAAACTTTGTTTTGAGTGTATGTGTGTGTGTGTGTGTGTGTGTGTGTTGTGGTGGTGGTGGTGGTGGTGGTGGTGTTTGTTTGCTTGGCTTCGTTTTGGCTTTGGTTTTCCAGACAGGGTTTCTCTGTGTAGCCCTGGCTGTCCTGGAACTCACTGTGTAGTCCAGGCTGGCCTCGAACTCACAGAGATCTGCCTGCCTCTGCAGAGCAGTTTGTTCTTTTTTGTTATTGTTGTTTTGTTTTGTTTTTTTGTTTTTCGAGACAGGGTTTCTCTGTATAGCCCTGGCTGTCCTGGAGCTCACTCTGTAGACCAGGCTGGCCTCGAACTCAGAAATCTGCCTGCCTCTGCCTCCCAAGTGCTGGGTTTAAAGGTGTGTGCCACCAACGCCTGGCTATTTGTTCATTTTTTAATTTAATTAATTTGTTTGTTCGTTTGTTTCCAGGCAAGATTTCTCTGTGTAACTCTGGCTGTCCTGGAACTCCCTCTATAGACCAGGCTGAGTTTAAACTCCAAAATCTGCCCCAGCCCCGGCCCCTGCCCCTGCTGTGCTGAGATCAAAGCCATGAGCCACCGTGTCTGCCTTTCTGCTCTTTAATTGGGATAGGGTCTCACTATATAGCCTGGTCTGGCCTGGAACTTTCTATATAGACCAGACTGGCCTTGAATTTACAGAGATCCCTCTGTTTCACACACACACACACACACACACACACACACACACCAGTGCTGACGTGTGGAGGTCAGAGGACAACGTGTAAGAGGAGTCTGTTCTTTCCTTCTACCACACGAATCCCAGGGATGGAATTCTGGTCACAGCACCTTTCACCCACTGAGCCATCTCGCTGGCCTCACATATTTTCGATGCACGTTGGTAAATGATCTCCAGAGAGCTAGTGGTCTTTTGCCCTGACAATGGAGAGCACCTTGTTTTCCTACAGACCCAGTCATGGGTGGAAAAAAAAAACCGCTTATTATTTTAGTTATTATTGAAACCTTCCCTGTGCAAGAAACATAATTTAAACATCTTCTGCTTACTGATAGAACACAGTCTCAGGCTGGATTTCTACGGATCCCAGGACTTCAAGATGGCGTCACTTGTGCCATTGAAGAAGAAGCTCATGGAGGGTTAAACTTGGAGAGTTGCAGAGCTGGATATTGATGCAGGATGTCACCCCCAGGGGCATGCAGGAGTCTTCCATAGTATGGCCGGTATTACAAGTACACCAACGTTCGGAAAGGTAGCATCTCGGGGATGAACATGGCACTGGCAGCCTACGTGGCTTTCAGCTACTGCAATTCTTACAAGGAACTTAAACATGAGCGGTGACATGAGTACCACTGAAGGGGGTCGCTGGAGGGCACTGCGTGGTCCAGCATAAGTGCCGGCCCTACGCTGGCCTAGGAAGAATTCAACTGGCTGAGCCTTCATACCTTGACTGAGTACTGGTGTGCAATAAAAGGTGACTGGCTGGTTCACAGTTAAAAAAAAAAAAAAAAAGCCACAGTCTCAGCCTTATTTGAGGAGGACAGTTCCAGTTCCAAATATGGACAGGCAGGGCTGGAGAGATGGCTCAGTGATTAAGAGCACTGACTGCTCTTCCAGAGGTCCTGAGTTCAATTCCCAGCAACCTCATGGTGACTCCACCTTCTATAAGGGAGGATCTGGCGCCCTCTGCTGGCCTGAGGATGTACATGCAGCAGAGCACTCAAGGATTAACTAAGTAAGATTCTTTTTAAAGATTTTATTTATTATATGTGAGTACATTGTAGCTGTCTTCAGACACTCCAGAAGAGGACGTCAGATCTCATTATGATTGGTTGTGAGCCACCATATGGTTGTTGGGATTTGAACTCAAGACCTTCGGAAGAGCAGTCAGTGCTCTTACCCACTGAGCCATCTCTCCAGCCCAAGATTTTGTTTTTGTTTTTGTTTTTGTTTTTTGGGTTTTGTTTTTTGTTTTTGTTTTGTTGTTGTTGTTTTTGGATTTGGTTTTTTCGAGACAGGGTTTCTCTGTGTAGCCCTGGCTGTCCTGGAACTCACTCTGTAGAGCAGGCTGGCCTCGAACTCAGAAATCCTCCTGCCTCTGCCTCCCAAGTGCTGGGATTAAAGGCGTGCGCCACCACTACCCGGCTCCAAGATTCTTTTTTAAAAGTTAAAAAAAAAAAAAAAAAGCCGGGCGTGGTGGCACATGCCTGTAATCCCAGCACTTGGGAGGCAGAGGCAGGCGGATTTCTGAGTTCAACGCCAGCCTGCTCTACAGAGTGAGTTCCAGGACAGCCAGGACTACACAGAGAAACCCTGTCTCGGAACAAAAAATAGATACATAGATACATACATAGGTATAGATAGATACATATAGACAGACACAGATACACAGATACATAGATACATGGACAAATAAAACCATCACTAGATGATGGCCTAGAACACAAGAGACTCATGACCCATGGCAGTACCAGAAGGCACCAGGCAATCCGAACAGGACTCCAAAAGATGGCAGGAGAAATGAGAAGAGATTTTTTCCCCCACCAAAGGCATGTAAGTCCTCAGTGTTCTAGATGTGTGTCTCTTCTGTCACCAGCGTCTTGGTAGTGAAGGCAGAAACCTCTGACTAATTTCTGAGGAACGAATCTGGAGTAAGAAATCAGTCCCGGAAGGAGGATCCAGTAGCCAGAGGTTCCCAGAAGCCAGCAGTGGTGCCTGGCCCATGGCCAGCAAACAACTCTGGGGGTGGGGGGAAGCCTGGAGCAGCCTCCTTGCCAAATTCCGGTGTAAAGAATCCTTCTTTGGTTAACCAACACCCTGCCACTAAGTTTCAACTTGAAAAAAAAAGTATCCAGCCAGTCTCTTGTGACCTGTCTTGCCAGCCCTGCACACAGTTAACAGGTGGTGGCGGCCCTATGGGCTCTCTGTGATTACCAGACCCACGTGAGTGCTGGTTCCAGTGAGGAGAGCAGGAAATCACTCAGCAGGACTCAGTAGCTGGTGTTGGTTCAAACTTCTAGAGTCTGACACCGCACCGTTTATTTTAGGAATATTTAGAAGCCGGGCATGGTGGTGCATGCCTGTAATCCCAGCACTTGGGAGGCAGAGGCAGGAGGATTTCTGAGTTCGAGGCCAGCCTGGTCTACAGAGTGAGTTCCAGGACAGCCAGGACCACACAGAGAAACCCTGTCTCAAAAAACCAAAAAACAAACAAACAAACAAACAAACAAACAAAAAAACCAAGAAAGAAAGAAAAAGGAATATTTAAGTACCATACAACTTTGGAAAACAAAGTTTTCTGGAAACAATTTTCTCAATCCCGTGGACATAGCCAGGATCTGGTGTGGTCTTGGTTACAGATATTGTAAGCTGTCACCCATCTGCATGTGACATCTCCTCTAAGGATGGGTTCTATTAACGGAGGAACAAAGATAAAGGTAAAGGCCTAGGGAGAGAGAGTCCGGGATGGACAGTCTGGGGGTTTGGGGTGTGGCCAGGCACAGATCACCAGGCTATTAACCACCCCCAGCCTTCCGGGTGGGAAACGGGTTACGCATCCCCTCTGCAGGAGAGACAAGCCGCGTGCCTCCCATTGCTGGATAGCCTAGTATTCATCTGGAAGCACGGGGACCTCATGCCCTCTGTAGCACCGCGGTTGGGGACAATGGAAGAAGGGCCTAGAGTCCTAAGACAGGCTCTCTTGGTCAATGTCGGCGTATAGAACAGTTTCATTTCCTCTTCTGAGGTCAGTTGACATGCTTTCTACAATGGACAGCAGTGCATACTGGGTCACCATAGCTGTGTCTGCTCACAATAGACCCGAGAACCATCATCCTAACACTGCCAGGAAACACCGTCTGTATCAGCACTCCATGAGTGAGAGTGAGATCAAGCCCTGTAGTCACACGCTGAGGTCTATCCTTCACCAGCCTGTGGGGCTTTGCATGGTCCCTGTTTGGGGAAATGATGAAAAAAAGTTGCTTTTAGCTAGGTGTAGTGGTGCATGTTCGTGACCCCAAGGTTCAGGAGTTCGAGGCCAGCCTGGGCTATGAGGTGTGACCCTGTTACAAAAGAGGGAGAGAAGGAGGGAGAGGAGAAAGGAGTCTGGGAGGGGGAAAGGAAGGAGAAGAAGGAGGGAGAGATGAAACACTGTTTTCCAAATTGTTTTTATCGTGTTATGGTCAAACTAACAATGTGTGTGTGTGTGTCTGTGTGTGTGTGTGTGTGTGTGTGTGTGTCTGTGTGTCTGTGTGTCTGTGTGTGTGTGTGTGCATGCACGTGCAGAGCGGGGATAAGGATATCTCTGGAAGACAGAAGATGTCATCCACGATCCCCTGGGGTCAGAATTGCAGGCTACTGAGAATTGCTTGATGTGGCACTGGAAACCAAACTCGGGGCCTCTGGGTGAGCAGAGTGTGCTCTTCAAACACGGAGCTGTCTCTCACTCCTTTGCTTTTGTTTTTAAGATTTATTTATTTATTATATGTGAGTACACTCTAGCTGTCTTCAGATACACCAGAAGAGGGTGTCAGATCTCATTATGGGTGGTTGTGAGCCACCATGTGGTTGCTGGGATTTGAACTCAGGACCTTCAGAAGAGCAGTCAGTGCTCTTAACCGCTGAGCCATCTTGCCAGCCCCCTCTTTTGCTCCCCCCGAGACAGGGTTTCTCTGTGTAGTCCTGGCTATCCTGAAACTCACTCTGTAGACCAGGCTGGCCTCGAACTCAGAAATCTGCCTGCCTCTGCCTCCCAAGTGCTGGGATTACAGACATGTGCCACTATGCCCGGCTTCCTTTGCTTTTTTTGAGACCAGGTCTCATGTAGCATAGGCTGGCTTTGAATTCACTACATAGTAGAGCACACAGGACAATCCTGAACTTCTGATCCTCATACTTCGGCCTTCCAACTATTAGGATCACAGGGGAGCACCACCATGCCCAGTTTATGCAATGCAGGGAGCACCACCATGCCCAGTTTATGCAATGCAGGGAGCACCACCACTCCCAGCTTATGCAATGCTGGATGAGTCAACCAGGGCCTTCAGCAAGCCACGGAAGCAGAGTACCACAAGCCACTAGCTCCCCTACTTTCTTGATTCTGACAAGTGTAAATGTTGGCTAACCATTAGGAGATACAATTTATCAGCTCCCTCTGTGGTTTGCATCTGTAAGCGCAGGAGGCTAAGGCAGGATAGTTAGCACAAGTTCGAAGCTAGCCTGAACCACATAGTGAGTTTCAGGCCACTAGTCTGAGCGACAGAGTAAGGGCCTTTCTCCACCCAAAAAAAGACATCCCGAGTGTGTAAAAGCAGGTCACTGTCCTGTGTTAGCTGAGACCCAACTTTATCAGTCAACCCCAGACTGGGTGATCTCCCATAAGAGTGGCTGCTGTTCTAAGAGCACCTAGTGCCGTGCGAGCCAATCAAACCCCAGTTATCTCGGGCCTTTCCCTTACCTAGAACAGTAAGTGACCCTGGGTGCCGCCGTGGGGACTTTGGGTGGCCCCATGACCATGTGTGAGAGGTTGTTAATCCTTTCTTCTCTCCCTCCTTCCCACATTTCCTCCCATCCTAGCACCCTGACCCTGGCTAATGGAAGACACAGTCCCTTGCAAGGGGCCTCTTGGGAAAACAAAGGGTGCATTGGGTATGGTGCCAAGTGCCTGTGAGTCTGAGGCTAGCCTGGGCTACATAATCAAATTTTGAGAAGAATCTTGAAGCAGATCACCCTGGCTACATCGCCTGAGATCTTGGGTTGGAGACGCAGCTCAGCTGGCTGAGCGCTCACTAGTGTGAATGGAGCTGTGACGTCATCATAAGACTGGGCCAGGCAAGCGTGCCTGGCCTGAGTTAGACGTTTAAAAGTCACTCAATGCAGTAAAATTTTTTTAATTATATATTATATATATATATATATATATATATATACACACACATATATATATATAAATTTTTTTTTTTTTTTTTTTTTTTAGTTTTTTTTGAGACAGGGTTTCTCTGTGTAGTTTGGGCTGTCCTGGAACTCACTTTGTAGACCAGGCTGGCCTTGAAATCAGAAATCCACCTGCCTCTGCATCCCAAGTGCTGGGATTAAAGGTGTGCACCACCGCCGGGTGTGGTGGCGCATGCCTGTAATCCCAGCACTTGGGAGGCAGAGGCAGGCGGATTTCTGAGTTCGAGGCCAGCCTGGACTACAGAGTGAGTTTCAGGACAGCCAGGGTTACACAGAGAAACCCTGTCTTGAAAAAAAAAAAAAAAAAACCAAAAAAAAAAAAGGTGTGCACCACCACCGCCCGGCTTATATATAATCTTAAAAAATTTTATAAAAATTTAAAATTTTTAATTATAAAAAATTATATATATATATATTTATTTATTTGCTGGGATTTGAACTCAGGACCTCTGGAAGAGCAGCAGAGCTTTTAACTGCTGAGCCATCTCTCCAGCCCATAAAATGTTTTTTTTAATTGCTCGCGCGCATGTGTGTGTGTGTGTGTGTGTATGTGTTGTGTAGGTGGAAATACAAGCCCTGGTAGTTGGGTCTCCCCTCCTATCAGGGGGTCCCAGGGATTGAACTCAGGACCTCAGGCTTGGCTGCAGGCCCCTCCAAACCCCAAATTGTCTCACTTGTGTGGTAAAAACTTTTGAATTAACAATAGGACAACCGCTTCCTGGATCTGAAAAACTCAATCCCACTTTACCATCAAGAGCTGGCTCAGCTGTTAAGCGCACTTGCTCTTGCATAGGATAGGGGTCAATTCCCAGCAGGCAAGTGGCGGCTCCCTGCTCTGCCCTGAGACTCAGAGCCCTCTGACTTCCTTGAGCACCAGGCACATACGTAGTACATGGGTGAGCACACACATAGGCAAAACATTCGCATACATTATAGATAATATATAATATATATATTTAAAGCACTTACTCATAGTCCTCACACAGGAGAGATATGGACCTCCAGCCCCAAGAGCTCCCTCCTCCCCCACTTCTCTCTTACTGGTCTTTTTTGTTTTTAAAGATTTATTTATTTATTACATGTAGGTACACTGTAGCTGTCTTCAGACACACCAGAAGAAGGAGTCAGATCTCATTATGGATGGTTGTGAGCCACCATGTGGTTTGCTGGGATTTGAACCCAGGACCTTCAGAAGGAAGAGCAGTCAGTGCTCTTAACCGCCGAGTCATCTCTCCAGCCCCTCTTACTGCTCTTTCTTTCTTTTTTCTTTTCTTTTCTTTTTTTTTTTGTTTTTTTTTGGTTTTTCGAGACAGGGTTTCTCTGTGCAGCTCTGGCTGTCCTGGAACTCACTCTGTAGACCAGGCTGGCCTCGAACTCAGAAATCCGCCTGCCTCTGCCTCCCAAGTGCTAGGATTAAAGGCGTGCACCACCACGCCCAGCCTTACTGCTCTTTTTTAGACAGGGACTTGCTATGTAGCCCAGGCTAGCCTCAGACTCTGAATTCCTTCTGTCTTAGCCTCCTGAGTGTGGGATTACAAGTGCAAACCAGTGTGACTGGTGAATTTTCTTCTTGTGTTCTTGGTTTTTTGTTTGTTTTTTGAGACAGGGTTTCTTTCTTTCTTTCTTTTTTGCTTTTCAGCTTCATTGTAGTTGAAGAATAGAGTGAGAGGGGGAGGTAGAGAGGTAGAAACCAGCCATGGCCACGTGGAAAGAGGGGGGTAGGGAATGTGGAGAGAGGGGAGCAGGGGGCAAGAGACAGAAGAGAAAGAGAGAGTAAGAGGGAGACAAGGTTTCTATATGTAGCCCTGGCTGTTCTGGAACTCTCTCTGTAGACTGGGTTGGCCTTGAACTCACAGAGATCCACGTGCGATTAAACACATGCGCCACCACAGCCTGGCCCAAGTTGTCTTCTCCTTTTAAATGTGTAGGGAAAGTTTTTTAATCTCACCATCTGCAGAGCCAAAATCCAAGATCAGGCGGATGGACATCTGTTCCACTTCTGG
Organism: Apodemus agrarius; assembly: GCA_964023405.1. NCBI lineage: Eukaryota > Metazoa > Chordata > Mammalia > Rodentia > Muridae > Apodemus > Apodemus agrarius. The sequence goes on from OZ030008.1 coordinate 13,615,816, forward strand.
AGCCTGGTGGCAAACGGCATCATGGCCGGAGTGTGCTCCTAAGGGCTAATGTGAGAGAGAGGCCCGAAGCCCCAGAGCCTAAAGTGGGAGTCTGTTTTGTTTATTTCAATGTGCCCAGAAGCGAGCCCCCTTCCCGCCCCTCCCCGCAAAGAACATTTGAACAGCGAACTGGATAAAACGGCCCAGCTTTCAAAGAGGCATCAGCGCTCAGGGGACTCCCCCAGCACCTGGAGAGCTCTGGGCCAGACTTCCTCCGCAGATCCCAGGGCAGGTCGAACGTGGAAGCCTGGTCAGCCGTGCCTTTCTCGTCCTGCTCCCCGGAGTCCCCAGGGCCTGGCCACACCCTTCCTCTGCATTCCTCAGCTCTGTGGTCCCCACCTCCTTTCAACACCCTGCGTTCTGTCTGAGGACGGAATGGGCTGAATAATATTTTCCATGTTCTCAATGAGACTCAAGAACGGGCATGAGTCAGGCAAGCAAAGACCCAGGCCTGCCAGGAGCAGAATGCTGATCGGCCACCAGGGGGCGCCATGGTCCCGTAGTCCCTGCTTTCTGGATTTGTGCTGATCGGGAGTGAGTTGGTTGATCCTGCATGGATACAGCCGACTTTCTGGGCCCAGAAGGAAACACATCGCACGGGTTCCGTTTTGCTTAGAAGATCAACGATGAAACCTAAATTCTGATTACTTTGCCTATATGATTCACTCAGCCCTTGAAACCTGTGCTATCAGTCGTAAAGTATTATTAGTAGTAACTGGTATAAGTACCAGCCCCGTTGGATCACTGGGTTGTTGTGAGCATGTAATGAAGCAGAAGCTTGCAGGCAGCAAAGGCTGATCCTATCAGGGGCTTTTGATTGTTACAGTCATTAGCTTGGAGCTGTGGCACTCCCGCTAAGTACCAGCAGAAGAAACTCTCAGCTGCTGGGCGGTGGTGGCGCATGCCTGTAATCCCAGCACTTGAGAGGCAGAGGCAGGCAGATTTCTGAGTTCGAGGCCAGCCTGGTCTACAGAGTGAGTTCCAGGACAGCCAGGGATACAGAGGCGACATTTGAACACCGAGAACCCTGTCTGGGGGCGAGGGGGGGGGGAGAAAAAAGAAAAAGAAACTCTCAGCTACATCCTAACATCCTGCCCCACCATGCTTCCAAACCAAGACCTAGCACACGCTAAGCAAGTATTCCACGGCTGAACACAGCCCAGCCCCACCCCAGTCTCCCACTCCCCTTTGTTTGAGACAGGGTCTCCATAGTCCTGGCTGTTCTGGTAAGTTCTATATAGAATACTTACTATATAGAACAGACTGTATAGAGCGCTCAGAGCTCTGGCTGCCTCTGCCTCGTGGGTGATGGGATTAAAGATGTCTACCACTCCACTTGGCTTTTTTATTTTATATATATTTTATATTCTTGGTTTTTCTTTTTTTTTTTTTTGGTTTTTTGAGACAGGGTTTCTCTGTGTAGTTCGGGCTGTCCTGGAACTCACTTTGTAGACCAGGCTGGCCTAGAACTCAGAAATCCGCCTGCCTCTGCCTCCCAAGTGCTGGGATTAAAGGCGTGCGCCACCACCGCCCGGCGAGTTTTTCTTTTTTTTCTTTTTTTTAATTGAATATCTCCTTCATTTACATTGCCAATGGTAAAACCTTTCCCCCATTTCCCCCTCCCCAAAGACCTCCAACCCCTCCTTCCACCCCCTGCCTCCACATATATGCCCCTCCACCCGACACACTCCCACCTCCCTATTCTTGGTTTTTCGAGACAGGGTTTCTCTGTGTAGCCCTGGTTATCCTGAAACTCACTCTGTAGACCGGGCTGGCCTCGAACTCAGAAATCTTCCTTCCTTTGCCTCCCGAGTGAGTGCTGGGATTAAAGATACACACACACACACACACACACACACACACATACACAGAGAGAGAGAGAGAGAGAGAGAGAGAGAGAGAAAATAAATACATTAATTAAAAAAATAAAAAGCCGCTGGGCAGCGTGTGTGTGTGTGTGTGTGTGTGTGTGCACATGTGCGTGTCCCATGGCTAGTGTCAGAGGACAATCTGCGGGAGTTGGTCCTCTCCTTTCACCATGTAGGTCCCGGGACAGCTTTCAGGTCCTCAGACATGGAGACCAATGACTTTACCCAGTGACCTTTGCTGCTGACCCAGCTGCTTTGGGTTTCCTCTTCCAGTAGATGAATCTACAGGCCTGTGCCACCAGACCCACCTTAGTCCGAGTCTCTTTTGTTCTATGTGTGTATATACTTGATGTGCCCAAGCATGTGGAGGTCAGAGGTCAGCCTCTGGCGACTTCCTGAATTGCTCACACACCCCCTTTTATTTGTTCAGTGTGTTTCTGTACGGGAATGGGGATGCTTACATGCCAGGGTGTGCGTGGTATGGCGGGCACAGCCAGCCACTGGGATCAAGGTCAGCTAAGACAGGGTCACAGTTAGCTAGTAGGGGAGTTTGCAGGGCAGCCCCTGTAGAGACACTGAGACTACAGACACTTGTGCTGCTGCGTGTCTCTGCGAGTCTCACCTCAGTCCATTGGGTTTACACACCAAGTGTCTTACCCACGGAGCCATCGCCCCGGCCCGACAGCTTGTGTTTTACGAGAGATAGTCTCTCACTGGACCTAAGAATCCTAACTCAGACTTGTACTGACCGTTCCATCTCTCCAGACCTTTTGGTTTGTTCGTTTTGTTGTTGTTGTTTGATTGCCTAGTACCTGCAGAGGTCAGCAGAGGGTGTCAGATCCCCTGGAACACAAGTTTTGGCTGGCTGTGAAGCTCAGGTGGGTGCTGGGATCGGAACCTAGGTCCTCTGCGAGAGCAGAGCAGCCAGCGCTGGTTTTTGAGTTTTGCTTTTGTGTTTTGTTTTGTTTTGTTTTGTTTTGTTTTTTTCCAAGACAGGGTTTCTCTGTGTAACTTAGAGATCCATCCCCCCCCCCCAAGTTAAAGGCATGGGCCATGATGTCTGGTGACACTGAGCCAACTCTCGAACCCAATACTGAGTGTCCTGAAATGAAGGGAATTTGGAGAAGTACAGAAGAGCTGGTAGGTCCCATCCTCTTCTTCTGACATGGAGGTAGGCCTGTTGAGGATATCTGATCATACTGTGAACCTCAAGATTGTGGTTTTTGTTGTTGTTGTTCGTTTTGTCTTTGTTTTTTGAGACAGGGTTTCTCTGTATAGCCCTGGCTGTCCTGGAACTCACTCTGTAGACCAGGCTCGCCTCCAACTCAGAAATCCACCTGCCTCTGCCTCCCAAGTGCTGGGATTAAAGGCGTGCGACACCACCGCCTGGCTCTCTTTAAGATTTATTTATTTATTTATTTATTTATTTATTTTGTTTTTTGTTTTTCGATACAGGGTTTCTCTGTGTAGTTCTGGCTGTCCTGGAACTCACTTTGTAGACCAGGCTGGCCTCGAACTCAGAAATCCACCTGCCTCTGCCTCCCAAGTGCTGGGATTAAAGGCGTGCGCCACCACGCCCGGCTTTATTTATTATTTGTAAGTACATTGTAGCTGTCCTCAGACACCCCAGAAGAGGGCATCTGATCTCATTATAGATGGTTGTGAGCCACCATGTGGTTGCTGGGATTTGAACTCAGGACCTCTGGAAGAGCAGGCAGTGCTCTTAACCGCTGAGCCATCTCTCCAGCCCTGGAATTCATCTCTTGATCCCTCCTTTCAGGTGCTAGCATTACAGGTGCGCGCGCGCGCGCACGCACACACACACACACACACACACACACACACACGACTGCTGTGATTTTATGTTTAATAATGAGTACAAAAGAAATTCACCCATATGCTTTTTTTTTTTCTTCTGTATCTGGTAGTAGATTCATTCTAATGAAATAGAAGCAAAATTGCTCTTTAAGGGTGGGTGGGGCAGGGAGAGGGCAGCATCAGCTTTGGAGTGCCCAGAGCAGTCACCAGGAAAACCTGTTATTCAAGCAGAAACATCTGCTGGCACAGCCAGTGATAGCCCAGATGTGAGGCCTACTGTAGACACCTGTCCTCGCCAGACGTAGGACTGGGAGTGGGGAGCTATCAAACCAGTCTGTCCAGGTGGGAAACTGGTTGGAGTTGGCAGACAGCCTTAAGACAGGAGAGCTTTGGCTGGGGAGACACAGACAGGCGATGGTCTTTTTTTTTTGTTTTGTTTTTTTTTTTGTTTTTGTTTTTCGAGACAGGGTTTCTCTGTGCAGTCCTGGCTGTCCTGGAACTCACTCTGTAGACCAGGCTGGCCTCGAACTCTGAAATCCGCCTGCCTCTGCCTCCCAAGTGCTGGGATTATAGGCATGCGCCACCACGCCCGGCCAGGTGATGGTCTTTTTTTTTTTTTTTTTTTTTTTTTCGAGACAGGGTTTCTCTGTCTAGTCCTGGCTGTCCTGGAACTCACTCTGTAGACCAGGCTGGCCTCGAACTCAGAAATCCGCCTGCCTCTGCCTCCCAAGTGCTGGGATTACAGGCGTGCGCCACCACGCCCGGCCAGGTGATGGTCTTAAAGTGAATATTTCTTAACCATATTTGGGACTGAACCCTGGGTTTGAGGCAGGGTATTCTGCTGCTAAGCTAGATCCTCAACCCTTGAAAAGAGTCCTCTTTCTTTTTCTTTTCTTTTCTTTTCTTTTCTTTTCTTTTCTTTTCTTTTCTTTTCTTTTTTTCCTTTCCCTTCCCTTCCTTTTCTTTTCTTTTCTTTTTTTTCCTTTCCCTTCCCTTCCCTTCCCTTCCCTTCCCTTCCCTTCCCTTCCCTTCCCTTCCCTTCCCTTCCCTTCCCTTCCCTTCCCTTCCTTTTCTTTTCTTTTCTTTTCTTTTCTTTTCTTTTCTTTTCTTTTCTTTTCTTTTCTTTTCTCTCAAGGCAGGGTCTCATCCAGCCTGGTCTCAAACTCACCAAGTAGCTGAGGATGGCCTTGAACTCCTGAACCTACTACCTCCACTTAAGTGTTGGCATACAGGTGCACCCATGTCTGGTTTCTGTGGATCTGGAGTTGAACCCAGGACCTCATACATTTTGGCAAGCACTCCACCAATAAACTGCTTTAAAGAGAGTCTTTTTATTTGTTTTATTTTGTTTTTGAGACAGGGTTTTTCTGTGTAACCCTGAAACTCATTCTGTAGACCAGGCTGGCCTACTACCTGGCTGGCAGTACTTTCTTTCTTTCTTTTTACTTTTTTTTAAAAGATTTATTTATTTTTACATGTAAATACACTGTTGCTGTCTTCAGACACACCAGAAGAGGGTGTCAGATCTCATTACGGATGGTTGTGAGCCACCATGTGGTTGCTGGGATTTGAACTCGGGACCTTCAGAAGAACAGTCAGTGCTCTTAACCACTGAGCCATCTCACCAGCCCCAGTACTTTCTTAAGAAGGAAAAAAAAAAAAGAGCCGGGTGGTGGTGGCGCACACCTGTAATCCCAGCACTTGGGAGGCAGAGGCAGGCGGATTTCTGAGTTCGAGGCCAGCCTGGTCTACAGAGTGAGTTCCAGGACAGCCAGGACCATACAGAGAAACCCTGTCTCGAAAGACCAAAAAAAAAAAAAAAAAAAAAAAAAAAAGAAACACACACATACCCTGCCCCCCAAAATAAAGACTCTCTGTGGAGCCAATTTTGCTTCTGTGCCTCAGTTGCCCAAAGGCTGGCTGGGGTTCGAGGCTTGTCCCAATCTCAGCCCCTCTGCTGGGGTTGAACTCCTAACCATCTCCCTGACTCCAGCATTTGCCTAGATGTTTTCTGACTACTGGGATATCTGCCTGTCTTTGTTGGGAAGTGGTCGATTCCTGGAGCGCTCCCCCTCTCCCCCTCGTTCTCCCTGCCCCCCTACCCCGCCCCCCAGCAGGGCTCCACAGGTTAGAAGCCCTCCCCCTGTTCTGATGCGAGTGCCAGCGGGAGCTTCATGGCCTTAAGAGCCCATATGTCACCGGAGGCGTTTTTTTCACATAAATGCTCGGGGAACAACTGTCACCAGGGTCCTTAAAAAGCACTTCACGGTTCATCTCCCATGAGCTCATCCGCCCTGAATAGCGTGGGAGTCAGGGAAGGCGGGCAGGAACCTGCTCAAAATCCAGGGAGTCAGAAGACTTCCCAGCCAGGCACAAGCTCTTCCCCTAGGCCCTTCCTGTGGTGACCCGACACGCTGTGCCCATCTTGGGGTTATCGTTGGGCGCTCACCTGTGACCGCCATGGCTAACTGGTCGGTTCTCAGGCTTCGGCCGAGTCCATCTTTCTGGAGCCTTGATTTGGCTAATGACTCCTTCCTTCAAACCCTCCCTCCCTCCCACCCAGCTATGGTAGTCAGGTGTCTCTCTGGTCTAGTTCTCTGCTTATTTTTCTTTTCCGAAAACTCCCAATTATCCCCTTCCTGCCCTTGTCTCGTCTCTCTCCACACTGCCAGGCATTCTCGGTGTAGCCCTGACTGTCCTGGAACTTGCTTTGTAGACCATGCTGGCCCCGAACTCACAGATCTGCCCGCCTCTGCTGGTATTAAAGGCTTGTGCCACCGTGCCAGGTTCTAACCGTGTGTTTCATGGACTGGCCTCTGAACTGACTATGCTCCCAGTTGTGGGTGATGTCACCTCCAATCTCAGCTCTTATATCCACTGGACTCGAGTGCCACCCAACCCCACCACTGTCCCTGTGTCAGCTGGCACCAAAGCAAGTTCCCATCAGCTAACTTCCAGAGAGCAGAGGGCCTCGGAAGACATCTTGTCTCCTCTGCTCTTTCCCTCCCCTAGTCCTGTCAGTCTGATTTCTAAAGGATCCAGAGCCTGTCAGTTCTGGCCATCTTCACATTCTCCACCCTAGCCTGAGGTACCTTCTTCTCAGGCCTGGGAACGGTCCAGCTGGGCTCCCCTCCCCCACTGGTCCCTGTAACCTGCTCAGGCTCTGCGAGTCCAGATTCGACCTCTAAAACAGCTAAGCTTTTCCTCCCTGTCTTCTCTGCTGAGAGCCTCCAGCGATTTCCGGTCTCATACAGATTAAAAACAAAGACTCTTGTATGTGTGTGTGCAGGTGTACATGTATGTGCATCTGTATGTGGAGGCCGGCCGGAAGTCAGTCACAAGTGTGGAGACACGCCACCCCACTCCCCACCCCACCCCCGACCCCCGCTTTTTTTTTTTTTTTTTTTTTTTTTTTTTTTTGAGGGCTCACTGAGCAGTCCTGGCTAGCTTCTAACTCACTACATAGACCAGGCTGGCCTTGAACTCCCAGACCTCCTCTTGCCTCTGCTTCCCCAGTGCAGATTTTCACAGGACTCTGAGGGCTGAACTTAGGTCCATGTTGTTTTTGTTTGTTTGTTTGTTTGTTGTTTTGTTTTGTTTTGTTTCGAGACAGGGAGGTCTATTTTGTTAATGGAACACACACACATGACCAATGACCAACTAAGCTATCTTTTATGATTTGCTTTTATCTATGTGCATGTCTGAGTGTATGCCATGTGTTTGCATGTGTGCCAGGTGTGTGTGCGTGTGTGTATGTATGTATGTATGTATGTATGTGTGTGTATGTGTGTATGTATGTATGTGTGTATGTGTGTGTATGTATGTGTGTGTGCACGTGCTAGCATGTATGTATGTTTGTGTGTGTGTGCACACGCGCCTGCACGCGTGTGTGTGCCCTTGGGGGCTCATCAGATCCTCCTGAGCTGGAGTTAAAGATGCTAAGCTATAAGTGTGCTTTTGTTTTGTTTTTTTTTTTTTTTGTTTCTTTGTTGTTTTGTTTTGTTTTGTTTTTTGAGACAGGGTTTCTCTGTGTAGCTCTGGCTGTCCTGGAACTCACTCAGTAGACCAGGCTGGCCTCGAACTCAGAAATCCGCCTACCTCTGCCTCCCGAGTGCTGGGATTACAGGCGTGCGCCACCACTACTCAGCTATAAGTGTGCTTTTAACAGCCAGACAGCCCTGACCTTTTACATGTTTTTGTTTGTTTCATATATACAAGTGTCTTGCCTGCATATATGTACAGAAGTATATGACATACAATCTTGTTGTCTAAGAAAATCAGAGGAAGATTTCAGATCCCCTGAAACTGGAGTTACAGATAGTTGTAAGCCTCCCTGTCGGCTGAAAATCCAATCTGGATCTTCTTTGAGAACAGCAGATCCAGGGCTGTAGAGATGGCTCAGCAGTTAAAGCATTGGCTGGTCATCCAGAGGACCCAGGTTCGAGTCCTAGCACCAACACCCTAACCATCTGCTTCATGGGAATGGCCTTGTTTGGAGACAGAGTCTTTATAGAAGTAATTAAGTAAAAATGGGACCGGCTAGGTCCTATGCGATGGAAACACCTCTATTGTTTATTTATTTGTACTTGTGTATTTATTTTTACTTATGTCGAATTGGGTGTGGATGCATACATCTCCCACCCGAGTGCCCCTACTCAGCTGATCAGACACATCCATCGTGGTGTGGCTTTAGGCAGTGTTTACATGTAGATGTCTACCATCGGACCCCCTGGAGCTGGATATGGGTTCTGGGAACCGAATGTAGATCTGGAGGAGCAGCAAGCTTTCTTAGGCACTGACCTCTCTCTCCAGTTCCTGAAAATCCTATTTATTTACGTGTTGCTTTTTTGTTGTTGCATTTTTGGTTTTTTTGTTTTTGTTTTTCTTTCTTTCTTTCTGTCTGTCTGTCTGTCTTTCTTTCTTTTCTTTTTTTTTTTAAGATTTATTTATTTATTATATGTAAGTACACTGTAGTTGTCTTCAGACACTCCAGAAGAGGGCGTCAGATCTCATTATGGATGGTTGTGAGGCACCATGTGGTTGCTGGGATTTGAACTCAGGAACTTCGGAAGAGCAGTCAGTGCTCTTAACCTCTAAGCCATCTCTCCAGCCCTTTTTTGGTTTTTTTGAGACAGGGTTTCTCTGTGTAGCCCTGGCTGTCCTGGAACTCATTCTGTAGACCAGGCTGGCCTTGAACTCAGAAATCCACCTGCCTCTGCCTCCCAAGTGCTGAGATTAAAGGTGTGTGCCACCACCGCCTGGCTATGTGTTGCTTTTTGTGACAAAGTTTCTCTGTGTGGTCCTAGCAGTCCCGGAACTCATTCTGTAGTCCAGGCTGTCCCCCTGCCTCTGGCCCCGAGTGCTAAGATTAAAGGCATTTACTACCTGGCTCTGATGGCCTCCAATTCAGTGATCCACCTGCCTCTGCCTCCCAAAGGCTAGGACCAAAGGCGTGTGTCACCACAGCACAGATTGAACGTTTCTTTTCTTTCTTTCTTTCTTTTCTTTTCTTTTCTTTTTTTTTTTTTTTTTTTTTTGCTTTTTCGAGACAGGGTTTCTCTGTGTAGCTCTGGTTGTCCTGGAACTCACTCTGTTGACCAGGCTGGCCTCGAACTCAGAAATCCGCCTGCCTCTGCCTCCCAAGTGCTGGGATTAAAGGCGTGTGCCACCACCGCCCAGCTGAACGTTTCTTTTAAAAGAATATTTTCCCCCTGAAATTTTGAAACAGGGTCTTGCTATGCAGCCCAAGCTGGCGTTCTACTTGCAATCCTCCCGCCCCACCTCTGCCATGCTGCCAAGAGCTGGAAAATTTGGCCAAGATAGACACATGGAGGGCCCAGGGCTTTGGGAGGGAAGACTGTGGAGATGCATCAGACCACGGAAGGGTAGGCTGTTGCTGGTAACCCTGGTTCCAAACACTGTAGCCCCTGTGCTTGAGATGCCCCCGCTGGCTGTTCCTTCAAGTCCCTCTGTCCCCTAAGGTGGTCTGAAGGGAGGACACGGCTGCCTCCCTTGTTTCTATGACAAACGTGTTTATTGGTCTGTTTACTCCTACCACTCTTGAGAGCAAGTCTCCTGAGGTCTGGGCCCCCCCACTCCAGCGTCACTCAGAAGGGCTGCATTCATTTGCTCCCCTGGGACCTGCTTATTGGGCACCTACTGTACCAGCCCTGTTGTCAGTCGCTGGAGATAAGAGTGATAGAAGCTGGACGGACCGAACTGTTGGCCCTCAGAACCGAGGCTCTCAGAAGTGTTCTGGTGAGCGGCGATGGCCCGCTGTCACCTGCTGCTGAGCAGGAGGGAGAGTCACCCCTAGGACAGCCTGGGAGCCAGGGAGCAGTGACAATTATGGGGGTGGAGGCCTCCGTCTCAGGAGGGGACAGCTGAGCCCAGATCAGGATGAGACACGCAGGGAGGCGTGGAGGTGCCTGGGGAACTGCATTACCACAGGGGCAGGGAGGGGTGGGTACCTCCTGGGGCCAGTGGCAGTGTCTAGAGGGTGTGGGAGTGGGGTGTGCTTTCAGCTGGTAGATGGTGGCAAAGTGCGAGCCTCACCCCCATATCCAGGGCATCTGCAGTCATAGAGCAGTCCCAGAGCAGTTCCACACTAGGGTCCTTGGGATATGAATCTGTCAGCCACAGAGTGTCAAGGAAAGGAAAACCGGAAATTTCAGGCCAGTTTTCAGAGCTCCGTTCTATCCCCTCCACCCTGTGCCGTGGTACAGGCCTGCAATCCCAGCAAATGGAGGCGGGAGGATCAGTTCAAGCTCATCCTCAGCTATGTAGCAAGTGGAGGCCAGCCTGGGCTACATGAGCTCTTGTTCCACAAAAAGGAAACAAATATACAAACCTGCAAGCCCTAGGAAGTTGAAGAGAGGACTCTAGGAAAGGACCTACTGCTCTTGCAGAGGTCCCGAGTTCAATTCCCAGCATCCACCCGTGGGTAGCTCACACCTGCTTTTTTTTGTGTGTTGTTTGTTTGTTTGTTTGTTTTTGTTGTTGTTGTTGTTTTTTGTTTTTTTGGATTTGGAGTTTTCGAGAGAGGGTCTCTCTGTATAGCCCTGGCTGTCCTGGAACTCACTCTGTAGACCAGGCTGGCCTCGAACTCCAGAAATCTGCCTGCCTCTGCCTCCCAAGTTCTGGGATTAATCTGCCTGTCTCTGCCTCCCGAGTGCTGGGATTACAGGTGTGTGCCACCACCGCCTGGCTCAGCTCTGATTTCTATCCTAGCATACTGGAATAGGGGCAGAAGGATCAGCAACTGCAGGGGACTCTGATTCGGCACTACCTTCTGGGACCTGCCTGGGTGGCATACGTAGACACATAAATAGAGCTAAAACAACAACAACAACAACAACAACAACAACAACAACACAAACCAAAAAACAAATTAGATTTTTTAAAAAATTAAAAATAATTTTTTAAAAGGTGCAGGTGCAGGTGAATTTCTGTGAGTTCAAGGCCAGCCTGGTCTACAGAGTGAGTTCCAATACAGTAAGAGGTACACACAGAAAAACTACCATGTCTCAAGAAAACAAACAACACAACAACAACAACAAAGAAATCAAGATAAAAGAAAAAGCAGAGCTTATCTCAAGATAAGAGGCTGGTAGACCTACTGTGTGCTAATGAGCCATAATAATCTAGACAGATGGGCGGGATTCTGTCAGCAAGGAAGCGGCAACTTCCTCAGGTGCCTGGGAGGCCCAGGACTGCCAAGACCCCGGGGGTCTGGCCCAGGTGATAGAGTGTTTGCCTCCTATAGGCCAAGCTCTGGGTTTCCAGGTCCAGTCTTGCACGCACTGGGTATGATGGGTATGATGGGTGTGTGTGTGTGTGTGTGTGTGTGTGTGTGTGTCCCTGTCATCCTAGCACGTGGGAGGTGAAGTGGAAGGGTTGGAAGTTCAGTCATCCTTGGTTGTGGCTACTGTGATGGTTTGTATATGCTCGCTTGGTCCAGGGAGGAACACTATTAGAAGGTGTGGCCTTGTTGGAGTGGGTGTGTCACTGTGGGCATGGGCTTTAAGACCCTTATCCTAGCTGCCTGGAAGGCAGTATCCTGCTAGCAGCCTTCTGATGAAGATGTAGAACTCTCAGCTCCTCCTGCACCGTGCCTGTCTGGACGTTGCCATGCTCCCATCTTGATGATGATGGACTGAACCTCTGAACCTGTAAGCCAGCCCCAGTTAAATGTTGTCCTTATGAGAGTTGCCTTGGTCATGGTGTCTGCTCACAGCAGTGAAACCCTGACTGAGGCAGGTACTGTGAGTGAGTTCCACATTCCCCTGAGCTACAGAGTGAGACCCTGTTTCAAAAGCCTTAAAGCCAGCACTGTGAGTTTGAGGCCAGCCCGGTCTATCTCCATGGCAAGTTCCAGGCCAGTCAGGGCTATGCAGTAGCTTACTTTGGGATTTATAGCTGTGAGGAGACACCATGACAAAGGCAATTTTTTTTTTTCTTGGCTTTTCGAGACAGGGTTTCTCTATGTAGCTCCGGCTGTCCTGGAACTCACTCGGTAGACCAGGCTGGCCTTGAACTCAGAAATCCGCCTGCCTCTGCCTCCCAAGTGCTGGGATTAAAGGCGTGCGCCACCACCGCCCGGCCTCAAAGGCAATTTTTATAAAGGAAAACATTTCATCGGGGCTGGCATACGGGGTTCAGAGACTTAATCCATTATTATTATGATGGGAAGCCTGGCAGCATGCAGCCTGATGTGGTGCTGGAGAATGAGCTGAGAGTACTATGTCCATCTTGGTCTGCAGGCAGCAGAAGGGGACTGTATAGCACACTGGGTGTGGCTTGAGCGTTGGAGACCTCAAAGCCCGCCCCCATGGTGTGAGCCACCATGTGGTTGCTGGGATTTGAACTCAGGACCTCTGGAAGAGCAGTCAGTGCTCTTAACTGCTGAGCCATCTTTCCAGCCCCCGCAGCATGTTTTATCTTTATTGTTCTTGATTTGTTCAGTTGTGACCAGGTGTGGTGGTGTGAACAGGTTTGCCCCCACCTCCCATAGACAAATGTGTTTGAGTGACAGAGAAACCCTGTCTCGAAAAAATCGGTGTTTTTTTTTTTTTTTTTTTTTTTTAAAAGATAAAACACAAAGTCAGCACAGTCGAGGTGACTCTGAAGTAGGGCTAGGCTGAAGTCTGGCACTGGGTTCCCCTGAGTCTTTGACTGTCATATCCCAGAGTGGGCTATAGCTTACTGCCTAGCTGGGCGGTGGTGGCACACGCCTTTAATCCCAGCACTTGGGAGGCAGAGGCAGGCAGATTTCTGAGTTTGAGGCCAGCCTGGTTTACAGAGTGAGTTCCAGGACAGCCAGGGCTACACAGAGAAACCCTGTCTCGAAAAACAAAAAAACAAAACAAAACAAAAAAAAGATGTATTTGATGTATTTATTTTATGTCTTCAGACACTCCAGAAGAGGGTGTCAGCCACCATGTGTTTGAGTGACAGAGAAACCCTGTCTCGAAAAAATCGGTTGTACCCAGTTGCTAGAAGAAAGTTCTCCAGAAGCTGCCTGCAGGCTGACAGCTTCCCAGCTCTGTCAGCTGTCCCTGTGCTGGGGTGGACACTTGGTGATGCAGAGATCCACCTGCTTCTGCCTCCCAAGTGCTGGAATAAAAGGTGAACCGCCCACCACCCTGTCATGAGGCTGTTTTTGGTTTGTTTGTTTCTTGAGTTATTTCTGCTCAGGAGAACCCATGGGAGTTGACCAAGTTGGACTTAGGTATTTTTGTCTGCCATGGGCTCCCTGTCTGGAGCGAGTAGATGTGTGTGTTGTATGTCCCTATGAAAAGTTTTGTCACACAACAGTTTGTAAGGAACTACTTACTCTATATTCACATCTGGTATAGACTTGAAGTGTGTCATCAGGAGAGACCCAGACCCTATGCAGATAGTTTATTTCTAGGTCTTCCAATGGCATGGCAAGTCCTCAGTTTTCTTCTGTAAAATGGGTTCAGCAGGATTCAGAAGAAGAAGATGCCAGGCTGTGGTGGTGTTCGCCTTTAATCCTAGCACTCTGAAGGCAAAGGTAGAACTCTGAGTCTGGCCAGCCTGGTTTACAGAGTGAGTTCCAGGACAGCCAGGGCCTCACAGAGGAAACCCTGTCTTGTGTGTCAACTTGACCCAGGCTAGAATCATCAGAGAAAAAGGAGCCTCCGTTGAGGAACCGCCATGAGATCCAGTTGGAGGGTGGTTTTTCAATTAGTGATCAATTGGAGAGGGCCAGCCCACTGTGGGCGGTGTCATTCCTGGGCTGGTGGTCCTTGGGTGATTGATGTAAGAAATTAGGCTGAGCAAGCCAGGAGCAGGTAAGCCCATAAGCAGCGCCTCTCCATGGCCCCCACATCATCTCCTGCCTCCAGGCTCCTGCCCAGCTTGACTTCCTTTGGTGATGAGCAACACGTTGGAAGTGTAAGCCAAATAAACCCTTTCCTCCCCAACTTGCTTTCTGGTCATGGTGTTTGCAGCAGCAATAAAAACCCTAAGTGAGACTGGTATTCAGGAAATGCAAATGCAGGGCCCGGAGCCAGGGCCGGTTTAGCGTCTGGAGTCTGGGTGTAAGAATTTTCTTGAATGTCTCACCCTCTCCTAAGCAGAGGGGACAAAAACAAAACAAAACAAAACAAAAAACCGGTTGAATGAAGCTTCACTGCAGCGTAGGGTTTGATGGGGGCGGGGTATACGGTCCTGACTGTCCTTTGAGATTCAGGGTCCCTGGTGTCTTCACACCCTGAGATTCAGGAAGGAGGAGGCCTGAGCTGGTTCCAGAGGCATCTCGGTGTGCCACTGCTCCTGAGGCTGCTGAGCTGTGGAAAGGGACAAGGACAGAAAGGCCTAGAGTCTGCAGATGGGCCCCTCCGTCCCTGCTGTCACAGTCTGTGAGCTTTGTGCATGTTATCCTGGCGTTTCCCCGGGCTCTGCTCTGCAGTCGCTCCTCTGAGCTGCAGTCGGTGAAGGGGACAGCCAGTTCTCGGGGGGGGGGGGGGGGGCACATGCCCGTGCCTCCGGGTCCAGCTCTCCAAGCCTACCCAAGCAGTCTGGTTTTGCATACAGAGAGCAGCAGCTGCCTTTGGTAACCCCGGCGCCCCGCCCCCACCCTCCCTGCTCTCCCTCCTCCCTTAGGACTCACTTCTGCTTCTTTTGAAGAGAAGTCGAGGAATTGGGAATCCTAAAGTTTGTTCATTCAATCCTTGCCATTCACAAGATTTTGTTTGTTTGTTTGTTTGTTTGTTTTGTCTTTTGAGATAGGATCTCACCCTGGGCCACAGGATAGCCTGGAATTCCCCAGGCGAGCTTCTCCTTTTCCTGGACTATAGACGTCTGACACCCAATTGGTTGACCCGACTTTTTACTGTATTTCTTTGTATGTCGGGGAGTGGTGGCCACAGCGTGTTTGGAGAGGTTAGACATAAGGGACCCCAGGCTGTCATGGCATGATCTACCACGCTCCACTGCATTTTTTTTTTTTTTTTTCGAGACAGGGTTTCTCTGTGTAGTCCTGGCTGTCCTGGAACTCATTCTGTAGACCAGGCTGGCCTCGAACTCAGAAATCCGCCTGCCTCTGCCTCCCAAGTGCTGGGATTACAGGTGTGCACCACCACCGCTTTTGTAGGAATAGGTGTTTTGTCTGCGTGCATGTCTGGGGACCCCTTGTGTGCCTGGCATCTGCAGAGGCCAGTAGAGGGCGTGGGACCCCCTGGATCTGGCATTATAGACAGCTGTGAGCCGTCCTGTGGGTGCTGGCACTGAAATCTCTTGGGTTGTTCTGGGGACACACTGAGCTGTATCCTAGCCTGAACTTCATCTTCGTTGTTAGACATCACTAAGTGTTAATATATGTTTATCATTAACGCCAACGGCACAGTTAGCAGTCCAGTCAGATTGACTGAGGGGGACTGCCCTGAAGTCATGAATTTGTGTTGATATTTGAAGGCTGCATAATGGCGCTGCCTTGACAGGGAGAAGTGTAAACCAGTGTAAAGTCAGTGGTCTGGAAGGTGCTCTTGCCCCCTAACTCACAAGGCCAGAGAAGTTAGTTCCAGGAGAGAGATCTGAATCCAGACAGCTCAGCTCCAGAGCCTCGCAGGCTGCCCTGAGCTCAGAGCTAGGCGCTAAAGTGGACGAGGGAACCTTGCAGGCCTCCAAAGGCTTGGAAGAAGAATTTGAGACGGACGCCCAAGAACAAAGGGAGACCTTTTAGGGGTTTTGGAGATGGGGGGTGGGGACGGGGAAGTGACCTGGTCAGAATTGAAATTTCAAAAGCTCCCAGTAGCTGGAGGGCGTGGGGGATGGGAAGAGTCGGGGCCTGGAGGCTGATGGGAGGCTGCGCCCTCCTACCCCGCGAACAGATAGCTGAGGCCTTTAGGGCGGGCGCTGCTCTGCCCATGGAGTTACGCAGTCGCAGGAGCCAGGGGTGGAAGATGCCGGGAAGGTACGTGTCTCGGGGCCGGGGACTGATGGTCTTGGAGCGGAGATCAGGGGTCACGTTTGGGGGCTTGCATAACTGGGCGTAGGGGACATGGATGGTGCTTGAAGGGGGGACCTGGGTGGGAACCGCTCCGATCTGTGATCAAGTTGCTCGCCGTGGTCTCCATTTTGTCGGTGGCTGTCTGGTGTTGCTGGGTCCCTGATGGCCTCCTGCACGTGACTTTGGCTCCTCTCCCCAGAGCATGCGTTTCTAGGAGTTTTAGAGGCGGAGAGGGCTTTCTCTGCATTTTTTTTTCTATTTATAAATGGCTTTCACACCCTGGTGCTAGTCGTGATTGGCTCCACGCAGGGCCTGGAGCATGCCGGGCAGGCGCTCCTCTCAGCGAAGTGCCTTCCTTTTGCAGGCAGATAAAGTCCTTAATCTCCGTTCCCGCTGTCACCCACGGGGCGACCTGAAAGTAAACCCAGCCCCACAGGCCGGTTAGAATCATTCATATGCAAACTGGGCGTGAGTTAATCCCAGTGTTTGGGTTGGAAGACCTTAGGCAGGTGGGAGATGGTTACAGCCTGGGCTCCGCCGTTAAAAAAATTAAACAGGGGTTGCCGAGAGGGCTCGGTGGGTAAGGGGGGTTGCCGCCAAGCGTGGGAACCTGAGTTCAATCCCAGGGCTCCCATGGTGGGAGAGCACTGACTACCCGCAAACTGTCCTGATTTCCACAGAAGGGAGCGTGTACAGGTACAGTCACACGTGCATGCCAGCGCGTGCGGGTGCACGCAAGCTCACACACACACACACACACACACACACACGTGCATTTGCTCACAAACATAAATCATGTACACAACAAAAGAAACAATGTAAATAAAGAAACCATTTATGGTGAAATCCAACCCTTGAGAGGTTGAGGGAGAAGGAACTGGATCTAGACTAGTTTTCGGATACATAGTTTTTAAAAAAATACACCTCACCACAGGTGTGCTGACACACACCTTTAAGGCCAGCAATTGGGAGGGAGAGGCAGGTGAATCTCTGATTCTAGGCCAGCCTGGTCTACTGAGTGAGTTCCAGGATGGCCAGGGCTACACAGAGAAACCCTGCCTCAAAACAGAAAAACAGCCAACCAACCAAACAAAAAAAGGTGATTGGGACTTGGTAAGCCTTGGGAAGAGGACGGTGTTGTTGTCGTGACAAGTCGCTAGCCTTGGAAAGAAGCCGGGAGAGTTGCCTCAGAACGGAGCAAACCATGTTAAGTCACCATAGTCACTGACAAGAGAGCTCTTAAGAGATTTTTTTGTGTATTTATCTTGGATCAATACGACCTTGAAACTCCCGGTGTGGGGGACACTCCAGGTATATAGCAGTGTCTGTGAATGACCAAGTTCCTGCCCCACAAAGCAAACCCAGAGGAACAATTTAAAAGTTGCTAAGAACTGGGAAGAAAATAAAACTTGTCAGTGGTGTGATCCCAGAGGGCTCCCCGGAGGAGGTCTCATTTGGACCCGGGAGCTAAAAGCAGAAGCTTCAGACGGAAGCTTTGGATGTGGTGGGAACTGTTTGCTGTAGTAGACCGTAGATCCATTTTGGGGACCTTTAAAAAAAAAAAAAAAAAGCCCCGAGTAGCTGGAGTGACTTGCGTTGACAAACACAGGTCAGGGTGAGGTAGTGGGGTATGTGAGAGGTCACCCGGTTCACTGCCCTCTCTGAGCCAGAGGGTGCCGTGTTTGACCTACTGGACAGACACCTCACATGAAACTTTATTTAGGAAAAAGAGGCTGTCCACGCACAAGTATTTACTGATCGATGACTCCGATGCCAGCACCGGGGACAAAGGCCAGCCAGAGGTGGGAAGTCCTTGTGCAGATTCAAAATGAGCGCGGAGAGAACGCTGGGTTCTGGAAGCTGGAACCCAGGGCCCGGGAGGGCACAGAGGGTCCCTAGGCCTCAGGTGGGCTTCCTCCTGGGAAGGCTGATGCTGAGTAAGGAGACCTATCGGGAAGTGCCGGCCTGGACGTAGAGCTGGGGTGGGGGGTGGGGCGTGAAAATCTCCCCAAACTGCGAAACGTGGGCGCTGGGAACCCCCGAGAGCAGCGAGTACTTTCCACTGCCAGGTGAGCGAGCATCTCTCCCGCTCAGGGAAATAGCGCAGATGCTATGGGGTCATCGGACTCTGCGGGTTCCTGTCCTCCTAGGGACACACGCCAGCAGCCCCAAAGCGGAATGCATTTCTCCAGCCCTGAGACGAGGCTCACACAGCCCAGGCTGGCCTAGAACCCGTGGAACTGCGGGTTAACCTGAACTGCTCCTCCTCCTCCCTCCTCTCTCCGAGGGAAGGGGTCGCAGGTGTGGTCCACCACCTCTCTGAGCCCTGCTTCTCTTCTGGGACAGGGTCTCTCTCTCTCTCTCTCTCTCTCTCTCTCTCTCTCTCTCTCTCTCTCTCTTTCTCTCTCTCTCTCTGAGTTTTGAGCAGGCAGGTGACCGGCCGAGGGTTAAAGCAGCTGGGTAGAGTTTGGAGGGGTCGCCTAGGGGGATATTGGACCAGAGGAAGCCGGCCCGCAGGAAGAAACCGGTGTGATCCGTGCTCTCTGCTCTCAGGTCCCGGTCACCAGGCACTTTGAGAAATGTCACCTGCCAAGGCCATGTGTTTCACACTGTAGGTTTCTGGAACCAGGAAGTCTTCCTGGCGGGGGACAGGAGAGCCTCTCAGGATTGGCGCTCTGGGTTCTTGTTCATCAGAAGGACCCGGGGAGGATCGGGGAAGTGGGCATCTGAGCGCAGAAGTGCCACCCACCCGGCTCTCTGGAAGTTGGGAAGCAGGAACGTGGGAGTCGGAGGAAGGGGGCCTCACTGAGGGTCATCGTTTCACGGGAGCGTGGGGAACTGTGGGGGTGCCCTGAGAACTGCAAGGCGGTAGCCACGCTGGAGCACATCCGCTGGAGCACATCCTCCTGCTTGGCTTGGGGCAGAGAGACGTTCGCTTTCTGGTGTCTGTCTCGTTTTCCAGACAACTCTATGATATGATAGGCTTGTGAATGGTGGACATTATCTGGGATTCTGCAGCCGGGAGGAAAGAACCGGAGCCAGGCCTGAGGAAAAGCTTAGTTCCAGTGTCTTCATCACCCCCCCTGCCCCTCCCTCTTTTTCTCCATCTTTGGCAGGGTCTCCCACCGCCCAGGCTGGCCTTGAACTCCTAGTGTAGCCCGCATGGCTTTGAACACCCGATCCCCCCACTCCATCTCCCACGTGCTGGGATTACAAGCATTTAACGCCACATCTGGTTTGTGTAGTGCTGTGGGCAGGACCTCTCCCTGCTCGCTGGCTAAGCTCTCCCATTCCAAGCCCCATCCCCCCAACCCTTCTATTTATCTTTTGTGGGATTTTCATTGGCACTAGAATCAGGGATGACTTAGACTGGATGTGGGGGAGCGTGGGGGGCGGGGAGGAAGGAATGTTCTGGGATACTTTGAGTCACGGATGCGGATGGCTGATGTAGTGATCAAGACACCCTTAGAACCTCACTCACTCACTGACTGACAGAGAAGCTGCCAAACTCAGGCTTTTGTATGTGTTTCTGACATTTTCAGCTCCTGGATCCCTGAGCTTAGAAACAGTCTGATACCCCCCTCCCCCACCACACCCCATGTCCCATGTCATTTCTCTGTCCCAGCTCTCTGCTTCTCTTTGCAGTGCTCTGCCTCCATTTGATGTTTTATTGTGTACGTAGATTTCTTCTTGCAAGTGAGTGGAACGGATTATGGCAGGTCTGGCGCTAAGCATGCTGGGACATGCTGTGTCTGTTTGTGGCTGTCCAAGCCTCTGTCCTTCTACAGGGGAGAGGTTAGACCTGGACAGTTAGAATCTAGTCTGGCTACTGGTGAAATGGTTGCATGAAAAAGATTTGATGGTTTGTTTATGTGTTGTTTTGTTATTGAGACAGGGTTTCTCTGTGTAGCCCTGGCTATCCTGGAACTTACTCTGTAGACCAGGCTGGCCTCAAATTCACCCACCTGCCTCTGCCCTCCTAAGTGCCGGGATCGAAGGCGTGCACTACCACCTGCCAGGCTACACAGAGAGGTTTTTAAGGAGAGAGAAAAACAAGTCTCACATCTAATAAGAGTATACTCACATGCTAGTAAGTGGGCAGGGTCTACAACCTCTACCTCAGTGTGGAGCCCAGGCTAGCCTTCACATTGGCTTCCATAGACAGTAAAGAGGGGAACCTGGCCTGCTCCTTCCCTCAGAAGGCCGACTCCTTAGCCTGCCTGCATGAGCAGTTCAGAGAGATCACGGGAAGGGAGGGACAGCCGATGGGAAGAGAGAGGTTGGGGTGGCGAGAACCATAAGGTGGTAGAGCTTCTGGGCCATCCTACTGGAGGGACCCTCGCCAGTGTCCAGTACCTGAGACCTGTAGAGGGAGGATCTGGTTAGGTTCATTCCTGGGGTCACTGTGACTTTTTGGATGTTGAAGTTCAAGAATATGAAGAAGGGGGCTGGAGAGCTGGCTCAGTAGTCATGAGCACCGACTGTTCTTCCAGAGGTTCTGAGTTCAATTCCAAGCAACCACATGGTGGCTCACAACCATCTGTAATGAGATCTGATACGCTCTTCTGATGTGTCTGAAGACAGCTACAGTGTACTTACATATAATAAATAAATAAATAAATAAATAAATAAGAATATGAAGAAGAGTCAGGCGGTGGTGTCACACGCCTGTAATCCCAGCACTTGGGAGCCAGAGGCAGGTGGATTTCTGAGTTCGAGGCCAGCTTGGTCTCCAGTGAGTTACAGGACAGCCAGGGCTACCAAAAAAAAAAAAAAAAAAAAAAAAATATATATATATATATATATATATATATATATATATAAAGAGCCGGCCATGGTGGCTCCCTTTTTATTTTTTTGTTTTTTGGTTTTTTGAGACAGGGTTTCTCTGTGTAGCCCTGGCTGTCCTGGAACTCACTCTGTAGACCAGGCTGGCCTCGAACTCAGAAATCCGCCTGCCTCTGCCTCCCAAGTGCTGGGACTAAAGGCGTGCACCACCACCGCCCGGCACATCTTTCTTTACACTGTGTGTGTGAGAGCCTTTGTGTGTGCATCACGGAGAACAGGACAGCTTCCAGGAGTCCGGTCCTGCTTCCTTCCACCTCAGCTCGGCAGCTCCATGGCAGTGACTTTACCCACTGACCCACCTCATCAGCTTCCAGAAAATTAAAACGTTGAAAAACTGTATTTTATTTCTTCTTTTGTGTGATGTGTGCGGGTCCGATGCCAAGGCTGACATGTAGAGGTCAGAGGGCAGCCTGAGGTGGCCGGTGTGCTTCTCTCCTCGCACCTATGGGTCCTGGGGAATCAAACTCAGGTCACCAGCCTTGGCAGCTGAGCACCCTTAGGTGCTGAGCGTCTGTCTCTTGGGACATTCTTATAATAAAAGTGTTGTGTGTGTGTGTGTGTGTGTGTGTGTGTGTGTGTGAATGTGTGTGTACACGATTTTAGATTTTTGTAAATGTTATCTATTTTTATTTCATGTGCATTGATGTTTTGCCTGAGTGTATGCTTATGTGAGGGTGTTGGGTGCCCTGGAACTGGGGTGACAGAAGGTTTTGAGCTGCCATCTGGGTGCTGGGAATTGAACCTGGGTCCTCTGGAAGAGTAGCCAGTGCTCTTAACTGCTAAGCCTTCTCTCCAGCCCTGACTTTACTGTTTCTTTTTCTTTCTTTTTTTTAAATTAAGATTTATTTATTTTATTTATATGAGTACACTGTAGCTGTCTTTAGACACATCAGATCTCATTAGGGATGGTTGTGAGCCACCATGTGGTTGCTGGGATTTGAACTCAGGACCTTTGGGAGAGCAGTCAGGGCTCTTAACCGCTGAGCCATCTCTCCAGCCCTGACTTTACTGTTTCTTAAGAGTGTGTTTATGCACGTGTTCACATGTGTGCAGAGGACAGCTTTTGTGAATCTGTTTTCTCCTTCCATCATGTGACCCCGGGGACCGCATGCAGAAGGGTGCCGCGGTCACTGCAGGACCCTTACCTGCCGAGCCCTCTTGCTGGCCTGGAGGAAAGCTTTGAGACTAAGTGGTGGCCGGGCACACCTTTACTCTCAGCAGGTGGACCTCTGAGTTCAAGGCCAGCCTGGTCTACAGAGTGAGTTCTAGGATAGCTAAGGATACACAGAGAGAAACCCTGTCAGAAAAGAAAAAGAAAAAAGAAATAAGAAAAGAGGTTGAAGTCGAGCAGTGGTGGCGCACGCCTTTAATCCCAGCGCTTGGGAGGCAGAGGCAGGTGGATTTCTGAGTTGGAGGCCAGCCTGGTCTACAGAGTGAGTTCCAGAAGAGGACAGCCAGGGTTACACAGAGGAACTCTTGTCTCGGGGGGAAAAAAAAAACAAGCAAGCAAACATACAAAAAACAACAAAAAACCCCAAAAACAAACAAACAAAAAAAAAACCAAAAAATAAAGAAAAGAGGTTGAGCTTACCAGGCTGGGAACCTGGACACAGGCTGGCTGCCTTTGTGCCGCGGCTGCGGTGTGTTTAGGTGGGTGTCCTGACTGCGCCCTTGTGTGGATGACTGACGACGTCTCAGCCTGGAGGACTGCAGACCTTGGGCAAGGCCTTGCAGCTGGTGAGTGGGGTGGCTGGGATTCAGTCTGGGGCTGGCAGCTGCACGTCGCGCACAACCACTGCACCGTTCTGCCTCTTGATGTGGGGAAGAAGGAAAAGGTGAACAACACAAGAGAAATGGGGGGCCCCCCCCGGCTGAGCTGGGGCGGAGAGGCGGGCCTCCACCTGCCTGCGGGGAATCCATTCTTTTTATTTTTGCTGTGCTGAGGATGGAGCCCACACACACAGCCTTTCTTTGGGTTTTGGAGGCAAGAGCTTGCAACGTAGCTCAGGCTGGCCTTGAGTCCAGCCTCCCAAATGAAGGAATTACAGACACGCTCCAGCACGTCAGGATTTGGAGGAATCCCTTCTGAAGCCGGAAGGAACCGCCAGCCAGCCATGTTGAGGACCAGAGGAGGAGATGGCTTAGTGTTAGGGTCGGGGAAGCAGAAAGATGGGCTGGGGGTGGGGCTGGAGGATTGGGGTGGGGTGGGGGTACAAAGCAGAGCAGGAGACCAAGTGCAAAGGCCACGGGAGGGAGTGGATGTCCAAGCAGGTGACAGAACAGATGCTTTGCAGAGCGGTGACGAAGAAGAAGGACCTGGGGGCGGCGCGGGGCTGGATGGTCAGCTGTGAGACTTGAGCTGGTGCTCTGAGAGAGGTGGCAGTCCTGGATGGGTTGTGAGGAGGGACAGAACCAGGGCAAGGATGGCTGATGTCCTGGCTTGTGTGTGCTGTGTTCTCAGCAGCTGCAGGGACAGGAACAAAGGTTTTGGTAGGAGACAGTGGCTGGCTATCTATTATTTCTTACTATCTATCTATCTATCTATCTATCTATCTATCTATCTATCTATCTATCTTAGAGACAGGGTCTCTCTAGCCCTGGCTGTCCTAGAATTTGCTATTTAGACCAGTCTAACCTAGAACTCTCCAAGATTTGCCTCTCCCAAGTGCTGGGGTTAAAGGGATGTGTTCACCATTCCTGGCCCTGTTTTCTTGTACTCCCGTTAAACTCGTGGTTAGATAGATGATGGCTTCTGAGCTTTAATAATCCAGGACCGGCGCTGGGTTCTGTTTAGGGTGCTGTGGTGACGGGCCGGCTCGGAGAGAAGCATCTGGATAAGCATTGGCCTCCCCAGCTTCAGTTCTGCTCGCTCTGACGCTGGCTGCTTCGCTGTCCTGTGCAGTACAGGCTGCGACATAGTGTCCCTAGCCTCTCCTGGAGCATCTGCAGTCTCAGCTCCTAGCTGTGGCAGTCCGGAATCTCTTCAGAGATGGCCACATGTCCTTTGGGAGGCAAACACTTTCCTTCATTGAAAGGCGATGGTCTAGAGAGTGCGTGTGTGTGTGTGTGTGTGTGTGTGTGTGTGTGGTGTGGTGGGGTGGGGCTGGGGGGGGGGGCGGGGGAGACAAACAGCAGAGCAACAGGGACAGCAGCAAGGCAGGGTTGGGTAATACTGATCCGTCTGACTTTGTTTTGACCCTGTATCACACACACACACACATACACACACACACACACACACACACACACACACACCCTGTGCTGTCGGCCATCTGCCTGATGGGGCACAGGCTGTTCATCTCACACCACCTGCCCTTTGCCCCAACCCTTCCTCCTTTCCCTCTCGCCACTGATCTAATTCTGCCAGCCCTGTCTAGAAAGAAGTGAAATCATAAATCATGCACACACACACACACACACACACACGCACACGCACACGCACACGCACACGCACACGCACACGCGCGCGCACACATGTATACACTCTCTCATACATACACACACATGTGTACACTCCTCCCGGAGCAGACATCTTGTCCTAGGGAGGCATCAGTTTTGTCTGCCCCTGTGTGGCTGTAACAGGATGTGGATGTAACAGTCAGCTTAGTCCTTAAAGGTGGGCCCTGCTGTCACTGCCCCCCAGGTTGGCTCTGGCTCCGATTAGTCAAACAGAAAGCACAAAACCAAGATATTTTAAACCCCATCCCTGCCTGAGTCCCCCTCATTTCAAGGCAGACAAGAAGCCCGCTTCTCGCCTGCTTGCCCGAGGCAGATAAGTCCGGGGTGCTGGTTCCTAGTCGCTGTCTAAGCTATCTTGGGATGCAGCTTGCAGGGCCCGCTCCTCCTGCTGCCGCCTGGCTGCTGGCCAGAGGCTTTGAGAACCGACGCAGGGAGGCCTGGCCTCCGCTAAGGGAGGCGCAGGGGTGGGAAGCTGGA
The DNA here is from genome assembly GCA_964023405.1 of Apodemus agrarius. NCBI lineage: Eukaryota > Metazoa > Chordata > Mammalia > Rodentia > Muridae > Apodemus > Apodemus agrarius. The sequence continues at coordinate 13,640,800 of OZ030008.1, forward strand.
TCAGTCCTTCTCCTCAGAGGCGAGGCTAGTGTCTCACCCGGCATGGCTTCCGCAGAACCAGATTCTGACCTTGTAAGAGCCACAGAACTGAGTGGGCTACGTGCATAAGCTACACTTTACGTTTCATTCTGAGACAAGGTCTCACTAAGTTGTCCAGGCTGGCCTTGATCTCACCCTCCAAGAAGCTCAAGGCTAGCCTTGGACTTTCCATCCTCCGGACAGTCCCTCACTCCATCCACCCAGTCGGTAGCTGGGATTACAGGCCTGCACCACCAAGCCTAGTAAGAGAGACATGTCTTAATGTAATTTTATTAGCTCATCATTAATATCAATGTGGAGCCTACTTGTTTAGGCCTGTGTCTGCTTCTCTGTGCAAAGCATTATGGGCAGGTTTTTTTTTTTTTTTTTCTTTTCTTCACGCCCATTGCCTCGGATTCCCAACCTCAGTACAGTGTACATCCTGGGTCTCAACATTCCTGGCAGGGCGGGGCCCATCCTGCCGTGTCTTTACAGTATCTTTGGTTTCTCTTCTCTGGATGTCAGCAACCAGCTCTTCTCTGTGACAGCCCAGAAGTCTCCCATTTGCCACTTACACTGGAGGCTGGGTGGGGGGGTGGGCACAAAATTGCATCTGTCAGCACGCACAGAGTTTAAGAATTATAAAAAGCATCATCTGAGGTGGCCATCTAGCAGGAGGCTTGCTTAGACAGGCAAGGGGGCTTCCCCGGCCTCGTCTGTAACAGGAGGTCTCGTCAACGGACGATGATGTCTCCCAGTTCTGGGCCCCATTGCAAAGCCCACCTAAGGGCGGATTGCTTAAGAGAAAAGATAAAGGGCTTGACATTGCAGCTGGGTGAGCGGCCTCAGTCTGGCCTCACTCCGGAGGCCTTCTCCAGAGGCACAGCAATCCAGGGTTACTACTGGCTCGGAAGTCAGATCACAGGCTAGCTGTGTGACCTTGCATGGTGCACAGCACTTCTCCGGGCCCAGTTCAAGGTGTTAGCAATCCCTGCCCGGATGAATTTAGCCTCTGAGCAGCACTGCTGCAGGCCCACTTCCAGGCTTTGAGAAGCAGCCTTGCCTGGCCGGGTCGGCCACATTCCATTAAGCACCGCCTCAGCCTTGGTTGGTAGGCGGCCCTCCGGCTTCCTCCTCAATCTCCGTTCTTCCCAGAATCCCCGGCTGCGGCCTACCTTTGTCTCTGTCTCCAGCCCAGTTACATTTCCCAGATAACCTCTGCGGAGCCTGAATGGCAGCCGCATTCCTCACACAGAGCTGCCCCATAGGTCGCCAGCACATGCGGCGGCTTCCTGCTCTTTGCCCTAGAAAACAGTTCAAGTGATCAGAGCCTGGGAGAGAGGGAGGGAGGGAGGGAGAGGGAGTGCGAGAGTGCGTGTGCTTACACAACAAGCTTTAATCCGTGCGCTCCCCTGCTGCGGTAGTCCCTCTCTTCCAGTTGGGAAGTTGGGTGTCCCTGAGACCAACTCCTTGTGTTGTTGTCCCCCGAGCCCCCCATCCCCCAGCCCCAAGCCATATTTCAAATGGCTGATGGTAGAGTCTGAAGCCACAGGAACGGGAGGGAGAGGAGACGGCGACAGGATCGGGCCTCTGGCTCCCCATTTGGTTCCAGTAAGGTTTCCCTCCCAGGAAGAGATGACCCCTCCCTTTTGGTGAAGCCAGGCCTGTTGTCCTGAGTGCTTTTTGTCAGGCCTAGTAGCTCTGGAGATGTCCCCCGCTGCTATCATCGGCCTCATCGGGTTAAAACAAAATCCTGTCTCCTTCTCCAGGCCAGGGTTTGCCCCCGCTGTCCTGTGTGTTTAGATTCCTGGCTGGGTCTAGAGCAGGTCCCCAGCCAGGGCGAGTGAGCGCACAAGCTGGCCTGCTGGGCATCTGTTGTCCCTGGGGGGCAGGGAGAGCCAGCGACCAGCTCAGCTCTTCAATTCCTTTGAGGAAACGCTGGGGGAGGCAGGAATGAGTCCTAATTTCAGTAGCTGAGGGGGACTTTATTGCTTTCTGGGCCCACCTCCTGGTGTCTGGCTGTGTCAACCCTGAAGAAAGGTGTTTAGTTAGCGTCTGTTTTTTTTTTTTTTTTAATTTTGTTAATTAAGGATGTTGTTTAAAAAAAAACAAAACTAAGACTCAGAGACTGCCTTGGACAGCCTTGGATTCTTCTCTCTGCTTTTTCTACACTACAAATGGCAGCTTTGGGGAAAGAAGCAGGCTCCGGTCTCCCACCCAGCACCATCGGGTAGAATTCTAAGCAGGTCTGAGAAACTAGTTAATATTTTACTGGGGAGCAGAGCCAGAGATGGGGGGGGGGAGTAGGGGGATTGCCAATGTGAGGCTGTGTGTGTGTGTGAAATCGCCCTTCCATCTGCCTTAGGGGACGAAAAGAAGCAGTTCTCTGTGGAAATAAATTGAAGCAAGAGTCCTTACTAAGCCCAGGGGATTTGTCTGCCCACCAAACAGGGCCCAGTTTCCCCCCAGAGCACACATACAGGGGCAATTGTGAAAGAAAGAGCCAACCTGTGGGTGTGTAGGCCTGACTATAATGGAGGTTCTTGTTTCCTGGCCCGGTTTGACATCTTCCTCTGTCCCTCTGGATTTAAATGGCTCCTCAGACTGAGAGGCACTGCCTGTATGCCCTGGATTCAGAAGGTCCACGCCTCCTTGGGAAGCAGAGGCGAGACAGCAGTTAGCTCCCTCTCCCTCTCTCTGCATCTGCCTGGAGAGCTGCAGCTGGTATTTTTCCACAGGCCCTTTTCTGCAATCTCAGGGCCTAGTCTTTCCCAGCAAGGCCCAGAGTCCGAGAGAGGGTTAACAGGCAGGAAGCTGAAGGCATCGCAGACTAATACGGAAGTCAGATTTTTTGTTTAACTGACAGGTTTAGCAGGCCTCATCGGTGGGGGAGGGAAAGTCTTAAATGGAGGCCCGTGGCCTGCTAGCAAACGCATTTGGCTTCTCTTAGGGTAAGCCTGGAGAGGGTCCCTCCCTTGCCATCTTGACAGAGACCTTTTTGGGTTTTCTGTGAGGACTGACTGAAGGGGGGTGGGCGAGAGGTTAGAGGTCTCCCGGCTTTGCAAATGGCTCTGTGGGCCTTTTTCCCAGCAGGCACTTTGACCATGACTAGGCAAACTTGACCACTCCTCCCCACACAGAGGCACCTCTCCCGCCCTCAGGAACCTGGGTGCCCCTTGCCGATTTGTTTGGGGAGCCTCCCTTGGGCTGCCTGTTTCCCCCACCTCAGCCCCTCAGAGGCCTGCAGTCTGGCCTTGTCCCGATTGCTCCTGTCTCCCTGGGGGCTCTCCACCCCTAAGCTCGCCTTTCTCCTTTGAGACCCACTCAAGCTGGCTTGTCTGTATAAAACGGCCTGCTTGCCTGCTTAGAGAAGGACTTCTGTGTGGGGGCAGGTGTGGACGAGTCGGCCAGCCCACTCCAAAAGGGCTCTTCCCCGTGGCATGCTGGCCTCGGGCTCTGCTGGAGCAGGTCAGGCTGGCTGCACGGGTTTGCCTGGCCTGGGGAGTCTAGCCAGGGGGTGGGAGAAGTGCTTGTGAGGGCCCCTTTCCCAAGTTTTTCTTCCTGCAAAAGGCCTAGCTTAGCCTGTCTTTTTCTATGCACAGGATGGCTCTTGCTCGCCCGAGCCTCACAAAGATAATCGCTCAGGAAGTGTTTCAGCCAATCGGCGGCGGCTTTACACTCCGACTGGCCGACGCAGCCAATCGGGGATGAGCTTTTATTAGGCGGCCAGATCATCAGCCGAAGTGCCAAACCCTTTTTCTGTGAGAACTAGGAGCCTGTCCTCCATGTTTTATAAGTATTGACATTACACAGTTAACAATGCATCCACAGAGGTAAGCTCGGCTTTTTAACCATCTTTTCCCCCTCCCTCTGAGTCATCTGAGTCGTGGACTAGCAGTGTGATTTCTCTGTAGCCTGTCTGCCACACTCACCCCCACCCCAGAGCACTTAGGGTAACTTGGGACTGTTTAGAGAGATTTTTTTTTTCCTTTTTGGGTCACATGGCCCAGTAGCCATTAGCCATAGCTTGATTTTACAGACTGGTGAGGGCCTGGAACACCTTTATTCTGACCAGGGCAAAGCATTTATGGACTAGTTTGAAGCTAGATCCTGGTATGCCAAAAGAGAAGCTATTATTCCCTCTTCTTTTATTTTTTTTCCCCTCTCTCCCTCCCTCTCCCCCTCTCTCCCTCTCTTCTCTGAACAGTCCTCCCCCCGCACTGTCGTCTGCTGTGTGTCACACGCCTGCTGGGGGGGAAGAACATAGGAGGTAAGGCAGAAGGTCTCCCAGCCCTGCTCAGGACTGCCTGTGGCAGAGAGCTGAGGCAAGCCTGCTTCTCCAGAGAGGTTCTGGGAAAGGCTGGGATAAGTTCTGACAAGAGAGGATGCGTGCTTGCAACAGAAACCCAGGCCCCTGCAAGGGCAGTACTCAGGGGCCCAGGCTGGCTCCTGGGCCTAGGTGGGTGGTGGCGTGTGGACTGTTCTCTTCCTCTCCAGAGCTTCGCACTTGCTACAACCTTGTTCAGTCTTGGTTTTTTTTTTTTTTTCTTCTTTCCTTTCTCCCCCTGACTTAGCTTGGTACAGAGTGTTCTTCAAGTCAGCCTACAGTCAGCAAATGGTTCTGAAAGTGTTTCCTAGCCTCTGAGGGAGTTCTTGGAGTAGGCATGAGGCCTGGGGGGTGGGGGGTGGGGTGGGAGTGGGGATGGGGAGAGATTTTGAATAACATCCTGCAGGGGGGGAAAAAAGATCTGGGAGGACTCAGGACTTCTCTAGTTTTATACTCTTGCATGATTTTCCATGGGCTAATGTTTCTTTTCTCCTTGTCTCCCTCCTCCCCTTTAAAACATTATATCATCTTCTGTCCTCTGTGATACAGTGCAGGGGACATGGCTCATACCTGAGGCTCATGACAACATCTCATATCCAGTTGCTGGGTTGTGTTGTTGTTGTTTTGTTGTTGGTGGTGCGTGCTTTTAATAATACCATGTAACTGTTTAAAAAAAAAAAAAAACTTTCCTTTTTGATCAAGTCCCAAATCTGCCAGCCTGTCTGTCCTCTCCTCCTAACTGAGGGAAAGTGAGACGTTTGCTTGAACCGTGTGGTGGGTAAGTAAAGCGATCCATCTCCTCTGTGAGTGTGTATCAAGAGTTTGGTGAACCTCTGGGGTCTGTGGTAATGGGGGGGGGTGTTCTCTGTGGCTCCTAGAGAGTTTAGGTGATGGCTTGAATCCACTGTTGTTCCTGCTAATCTGCAGTTAGGACTGAAGATCTCACTTCCTGTTTACCCTCAGCTGGGGGGAGGAATTACTGGGCTCATTGTGTCTTGCAGCTAGACCTTGAATTGTGTTTGGCTCTTCTGAACTTTGGGTAGCTGATCTGCTTGGGAAATGTGATCAAAACCGTTTGTTCTTTGGGGTTCCAGAGGGCACCCCCCCACCACGGGGCCTGTGCCTGCGTGTGTGTGGTGTGTACCTTGTGTTTTCATGTGTTTACATCTAGTACAGAGGTCTGTCCATTTCCAAACTAGGTTTGGCTTAGGACCCACTGGCCACCAGACACAGCCTTTACCTCCCTGAAAGTCTGCTCCACACACCCCTGTGCACGTTGGTTTTGCATTTGCTCTACTTTGAAGGCTGCAGCTAGAATTTTAAACCCTCTCCTCGGGATGCATCTGGAAGCTCACCACATCTATTTCCTGCTTTGAGACCCCGCCAGGCTGCATTGGAAGCGCTGTCTCTGAGCAGTGGGCATCCGAGAGCAGCTGCACAGCCCTCTCCACACTTTCCTTGTAGTGGGCTAGCAACGGAACCTTTGACATCCGTTGAAAAAGGTTCACGTAGTAAAGAGAGACAGACTAAATTATCAAGTGGGTAGTCTGTGTGAGGCAGGCCGGTGTCTCCCGAGTCAAACACAGAGAGGGTGATGTTCTTTCCAGCCGCACGCAAGTTCGGCTACCCTCTTTACCCTTATCTTCTTACTGTAAATGGAAATTACAAGCCGAGTTTCTTGCGGCCTCTGCAGAACCAGTGGCCAATCACCAGCCTTCTGGTTCGCCTCTCTTCGGCCTTTGCGGCACTTCTGGGGCTGAAAGGAAACTTGAGGGCCAAGCGCTTGTCCTCTCCCTTTAAAATGGCTCCTGCGGGCTTGGGAAGCCAGGATCTGTTTGTGACTGTGAACTCCGGCCAATTTCCCAGCCAGCCCTGGCTCAAGCTGGCTGCTTTCCCTCACGGCCACCACCGCCATGCCCAGGGTTGGTAAAAAGTTAATTGCTTTCGAAGTAGCATTCTTCTCCAGTTACTAAAGGGGGAGTTTAGAAAGTCTGCATTGCAGTTGGACCTGGTGGGATCTCACTGCTGGCCCCCAGATTAGCCCAACGGGGTTCCCTTTTCTTCCTGGACTCTTAAAACCAGTAGATTTAGGGGAAAAGTTAGAGATTGGCATTTGCAGTGGTGTGAGTATAGGACTTCTGGAAATTTCTACCATTTGTTGTTGTTGTTGTTGTTGTTGTTGTTGTTCCTTTTAGGAAGAGCAGGTGGCCAAGCTGAGAAGTCTCCTGCATCGGTCCCTAGGACTCCCCCATCCCCCGCCTTGCTTGCCCTCATCGAGGTGGAAGGTTCCACACTTGGGCAAATTGCAGAGGCGAAAACAAACTGATGGGCTGTTTTCCTTTACCCTCCTGCCTCCTGGTCCCCAAAGGGGGTGCACAGCTGCACAGGGACAGATACAGACACTGGTGCGCTCTCTCTCTCTCTCTCTCTCTCCCTCCCTCTCTCGCTCTCCCTCTCTCACTCTCCCTCCCTCCCTTTCTCTGTCCCCTTCTCTGTCCCCTCCCTCCATCCCCCTCCCATTCAGTTCTCTCCCCACCCCCACCCCATCTCTTCTCCCTCTCCCACCTCTCTCTCTTCAGTGACTCCCTCCCTCTCATCTCCCAGCCTTCTCCCCACCCTCTCTCCCGTTTAAGACCTTCCGAGATGGGTACACCATTCTGTTTCAGGAGATGAAGTGGCATTCATGTGGGGGGGGGAGGGGAGCAACTGCTTTTATTAGCTCCAGAAAATGGCCAGTGCTTCGTCTTAACTAGGAATTAATTACATATAATCACTCAGTAAACTTTCTTCAGGGCTTTTTTTTCTTTTCCTCCTTTAATTGTAGAGCAAGAACATTGCAGAAATGTTGCAGCCAAGTCTAGCTACTTTTATAATAATCGACGACGACGAAGCTCAAAGATTTGAGTCAGAAAGAGAGCACGAGGTCCCTTGGATTATAAATTAGGGATAAAAACAATAGCCTTCCCTCTTCCTTCCAGAGAGCCTGTGCAGCATCAGGTCTTAAATAAAAGATGTGTGTGTGTGTGTGTGTGTGTGTGTGTGTGTGTTGTTGTTGTTGTTGTTGTTGTTGTCATATTTTAGAAGGCTGAGTGCTGGTGGTAACCCTGGAGGCAGGCTCTGATTGGGACGTCCAACCTAGCCAAATGTGTGATCTCTTTTGTTTCTGCTTGCTTTCTTCCCCTTCTGGCTGCTCTGACCAAGGCACCCGTTTGCCAGCCCGCGGATCCCTTTGCCTCTGGTTGACCCTGAGAAGAAAGACACATTGAAGGGTCCCCTCTCCGCGGCTCAGATGTAAAAGGCAGTGCTGGGGTTAGAAGTCTCCACAGTCGTTCTTCAAATGCAAAAAGCAACTCTGGAGTTACCCTTGGCCTCAGGTTGCTGGGCTCTGGCTGCCCTTCCCCCCACCAGGTTCAGCTCTCTTTCCAGACAAACAGGGAGGCCCTGCCAGCCCTGCAGTTAGCATGCCGGCCCTTCCTACCCGGATCACCTACCTGCAGGCCGGCTCCCAGCCAGCGGCCGGGCCTCGCCCGCCCGGCTCAGCCCTGGGCATGGTGCCCTCCTTTCTCCCTAGGAGCCGAAAAGCTTGTCACCTTGAAACTCCCTGTCCCTAGTGCTAGAGGAATTCTGAAGCTCTCAGACCTTAGCAGTCAGTGACATTGGCCACCATGAGGCTATTATTAATAGTTCGGCCTGTGAAGGGGGCTTTTTACCAACTGTATTGTTACCCCCCCCCCCGGGGGGCTCTGTGGGGGGAGGTGGTCGGAAGCCTCTTCTGGGAGAGTCTTCCCTGGACTTGGGTTCGTCCTCTGCAGACTGAGGGTCTGTCCTTGATGATCCCCGGCCCTGTATCTGGTGGTGGCAGATTTTAGGCTCACAGTCTATCTACATTTTTACCCTGGCCTCAGACAGAGGTGCGACCCCTGTAGCTTTGCCTCCCTGATGCCTGCTGTTTCTGGGAGATTTCCTTTTCACCTGGAGAAGTGATGTCGAGCTGTGCTGCTCTGGACACAGAAGGGCACACAGGCTTCCTCCCGCCGCCGCCGCCGCCGCCTGCTCTCTAGGACAGATCTGCGTGGCAGACACCTGTCTGTCTTCACGTTATGCCTGGGGGGCCCGCGTAATTCCTACCCTTCCACTCACCTCAGTGCAGGGTAAGGGGGCCCCAGCACAGTCTCCTGAGGGAGGCTGGACGCCTGACAGGAAAGGCTCTGCCTCGAGAACCTGTGACTTCACTAAGTCTCCCTGCCACTGACTGCTTGTTGTTTTGTGTGTTTTTTTTTTTTTCTTCTTTCCTTCCTTCTTTTTTTATTCTTCAAACGTTGGATTGTTGGTGTCCTTTGGTGGAGCGTTTCCTAGTTCTGATGTTTATGAAGGCGGCTTCGGAGCTAGCAGAGCTCCTCAGACATGAGCAGCTATTGAACACCCTGCTACCATTTTAGTTCAATACAGGAATGAGGCACTGTTGCCAGCCGCCATCTTAAGACTCCTGCATAAATAGCTTAGCTCCGATGACTGCCCGTTTTAGGTGAGTGATTGCAGAAGACGCTTTTGCTAACTGTTCCCCTCCCCCAATTAAAGGAATTTATTTGCAGATTTCGAGGAGCATGCCTGGCTTGCTTTTGTTTTTGTTCCTTTCACCTCCCTTTACATTTCGATGCTGATGGTTGTGACATGGGGGGTGGTGGTGGTGGGGAGAGGATGCTGTGCCTTGGGTATTAGGAATTTCTTACAGCCCAGACTCCCCCCCTCTTTTTTTTTTTTTTAAATCTAGGAGAAGCGCTTGGGACTGGGGCATGATTTCCTGAGTTGTTGTGTGCTGTTTCCTCTGACTGGGGCAGAAAGGTCTTGTGCATGCTGGTTCTGTCTTCTAGCTGGCTTGCAGATTGTTATAAAAGTCAAACAGTAAGGGCACTTAGGGAAAGACGGATCTGCCTAGTGCATATCCATCCAGGCTCTCCCTAACACCCTGTCAAATAGCTACGCTTTTCCTCTTCTCTCTCTCTCTCTCTCTCTCTCTCTCTCTCTCTCTCTCTCTCTCTGGAAGTGTTGAAGGAGTGAGATGCCTGGGACACACGGACCGTCCCCGAGTCCTCAGAATGAATGCTCAGAAGGGTTAAGGCTTCCTGGAAGGACAGGGCTGCGGTGTGCATAGGCAACTTTTGATTGCTTCTTTTCCTCTCCCCAGTGCGTGTAGGTTTAGAAGCCCAGATTTCTTGCTCAGGGAATGAGTTATGTGGGAGTCTTCTTTCTGGGCAAGGGGAAGAGATGGACTTGATTGTGTTTGCAGGTGATCGTTTTTTCCTTCCGGTGCCTGAAATGTAGCAGTTTGTGGATCCCCCCAGCAAGTGCATTGGGTAACTATGAGCTAAGTCCTGATGGTTGTGTGCATGCAATGTATGCAACTAGTTGATATTTTTTTTTCCCCCTCTTGGCTTATTTCACTCTGTTCTATATGTGTCCTCCATTCACCCTATCAGACCTTTACAAAATAGAAATGTCAGTTTGGAGATAGGACTTGTTCCTTTGTGTATGGAAATGACCAAGGTTGTAGGATTCTAGCAGCCAGGCAGAGGGAGGGCTGTATGGCAAATGGGGGGGGGGCTGCGTATGCGAAGACTTTTAATGTGTTAATGGCAAAAGTTCAAAGTATTTTCTCCAGCTGCAGTTTTCTTTCTAAAGATAGTTATTTGGCTGCCCGCCCCCTACTTCCACCCCACAATCTCCAAAACAGCTCTCAAACTAAATTGCCCAAGATCTGTGGGGACATTTAGGAAGATACTACTCTTTCTCGTCAGCACCTTTGATATGATTATTTTTAGTTCTTCCTTTCCAGTAACACACCCGGGGCTTAACCCTGAACAACAACAATAAAAACAAGAGAGAGAGAGAGTGAGAGAGAGAGAGAGAGAGAGAGAGAGAGAGAGAGAGAGAAAGCCGAGATTGCAGTGTGGGTGAAGGGAAGTCCCTCAGATGTGGCTGTGCCAAATGACTGGGTTTGAATTTTGGTCTTTGCCTTCAAAAACGAAGTATTCTTTCTTTCGTTTTCTCTCTCTCTCTCTCTCTTTTAAATTCAGACACTGCAATTGTCAATTTAGTCAAACACAAGTTGTGCACTTGTCCGTGCGTGTGTGTTGTCTGTGTGCACGCGTGTACTCCCACAGATGGGGGTTGCCTTTGAAGGGGATGGCTTGCTGTTGTGAGAAAAAGATGGTTTTCCTCGGTGGTGCTGGAAGATTCTAGGCTGGAAATTGATGGTGCTGTTGCTAAAGTCAGGTGACTGGGGCGATCACTTGTGAAGACAGCTTAACCCCCCCCTCAACTTCTGTTTCAGAATTGATTATCTTAAGCCACCCCGAAACTACTTTGCATTTTCGTTGCTTCTCAGCTGCCTGAGGTATTCAGCCCCTCTGGGCTCTCACAAGCCATGTAATTGTTCTTCTCAGTGCAGCTCTCTTCCGTGATCAATACACCTTTGACTGTTTTCATCACAGTAGAAATCTTTCAAGTGGGTTTTCAGTCTTGTGTGTGTGTGTGTGTGTGTGTGTGTGTGTGTGTGTGGTGTTAGCTCTGAGATTCATAGTTGTTTCTTTCCCCACTGGTACTTTTCAGTTGGAGCACAAATTAGCGTTCTACCTCATCGCTCATCCAAAATATGGGTGGGGTCCATTTCTCATGCCTCCTGGGGCATGAGGGGACCAGAATTCCAGTTGCTAGGTGGATCAAGGTTATTATGGGCTGTGCCTTTGAAGTTAACCATCTAGCCCATCTCTGGCTGCAAGAACCAACCCTCCAGCAGCAGCCAGGCAGGTGACCAGCGTGGTGCAGGCAGTGTGTCTCACCTGGACATGCTCTTCCCCCGCAGCTGGAGCAGAAGTGCATCTTCCATGTCTCCTGGATTGTCCCATGTTGCTGATGTGCTCAGGTCTGGCAAGCACGCCTCTTTTGAGAAGGATCACCTGTGACAGTGTGTCAGTATCTCCTTGGTGATCTGTGACATTGGTCTCTCTACAGATGCGGACTAAATGAAATTGTTACCTAGGCTCTGTGTAAGAATGCTAAGTGCGTTAATATTCAAATTCAGACCCAAACTACCTCCCTCTCCTCTCTTGGGACTAGTTAGAGTCAGAGGACTCTCAGCTCCTGTCGTGTGCAATAATCTTTTCTTTTTTCTGCCTAGTTCCTGTCTTGAGTTTTGTCCTCCCCTACACACCTGGAGCGCTCCCAGACAGGACTCCATCCTAGCCTGAGCGTCCAGGCTCGGGGCTGCCTTTTTGACACAGAGCACAGGACACGAGACAGCCCGGTCTTCTCAGCTGCTTTCCTCCCTTGCCTTCAAGTCTTCCCCATGGAAAATCCCAGCCATGTCGATTGGTGATTTGTCTGTTTTCTTGCTGAACCACGATCCGCTGGGGTGGCACCTGGAGGGATGGCTTAGCATCTCACCCAAGCAACATCTTAGAAAAGCCTGAACCTTCTTTCTGCCTGGCTTGGGAAGTGTTAGGTTGACAGGGCCTGCCTGCTCTGTTGGGCCTGTGTTCCTGCAGGGAGGCAGAGAAGGTTCTGGATGACAGACCTTCCTACCTAAGGGGGCCTGCCTTCCTCCTTTCTTAGCCCAGCTTACCCCTCAGCCTGTGTCCTTTAAATAATCCTTCCTCATTCCACTGTCTGTGCTGGAGTGTAATTAGTCACAGTTCAGAAGGAAGCCATGCCTGGTGGGGTCGGGACTGCCTAGGGACCCTGGGGTCCTGATTCCTGATTCCTGATTCCCGTGATAAAGGCCTCTAGGACCTGGCTATGTTTTTCTACTTTTTAATTTAGCCAGTATGTCGTGTACAAACCCCCCACCCCCCCACCCCCGGGTTCCTGACTCACTGGGGAGTTGTTAGGTTCAGGATGGGAGGCCTGGGAACTGGTAGACTTCTAGGTACCCCTGAAAGCCTTCTCTTAACTCTAACCTACCTTCCTGGCTCCCTGGTGTTAGCGATGAGAGACTTGCTAATTTGAAGGCTGGGTTCTTTAGGATTGAAGCTGGTGGGGTTGTACTTGAGGTTTCTAAACTAAAAAAAAAAAAAAAAAAAAAAAAAAAAAGGTCCCTCACAATCTCTTAATGAATTAGGTACGACAACTTGAAGTATTAATTTGACTTTAAAAAAAACGTATTTTTAGTATTCTGGTATTTTAAAGGAGTCCTTTGGCATCTTCACACTTGGTTGAAATCAGGTGTGCGCCCCCCCTTCCCATAAGGATGGCCTTGAGAGGAGGCGGCCTTGCTCTCCGGCTCCTCAGCAGCTGCCCCCACAGAGACCATCTGCAGCCTACCTAAACATACATAATCTGTTCTATTTCAGCTTGGCCGAAGAGGAAATAAAAACTGAGCAGGAGGTGGTGGAGGGAATGGATATCTCTACTCGCTCTAAAGGTGAGTAAAAAAAAAAAAAAAAAAAATCTCAGATTATCTATTCCGGCCTCCAGGACAGGGGGATTTCTTTTGTTGTTGGTGAGAGGTGAGACATGGCTCTTTGAGCCGCTGGCCGCCACACCGTAGGGCCTTTTGATGGATGAGCCTAATTTCTGGAGACGTGGTTCAGCCGGCCCTCCCTGCCGAGCCTGCGTAGGTGTGCTCACTTGCCCTGTGTTGCCCTGTGGTAAATTTTGGGTGTGTGTCTGGGGCTGTGGGTGCCCGCCTGCCTGCCCGCCCGCCTGCCCGCCCGCCTGCCTCTCCCCCAGAGCGATTCTTAACAGGAGTCCAAATGTGCTTTCCGCAGCCGCCACCGAGGTCTGCAGCTGTGGCAGGCTTCCTGATTGTAACAGCAGGCTCTGGGCAATCGGTGGGGTGGAGAGGACCAGCTTCATTGGGAAATGGTGGTCTTGGTTCGCAATTACAAGGGAGTGAGGAGGCCACTATGGTGTCTTCTCTGTTTATGCTGTGTTTGAGGGGGGCCTGCAGTGGCCTCGGCCTGCCTTGCTACTCAGTGAGAGTTTGTGGGGCACCCCAAGGGGGGCATTTGCTCGTGCCTTGGGCGCTCTCAACAGCAGCCCTTTGGAGGACCCTCACATCTCGGATCTGCCACAATAGCCCTAATGGCTGTGCTGTGCTGGTTCGTTCTTTTGCTGCAGCTCCAGGCTGTGTCTGGGAGGTGGGAGGGGCTTCAGGAAGGGTGGTTAGAGATCCTTCCGGGAGGAGGCTCTTATCTGGCCAGGATGCCATAAAATAGCACTTCCTAGAGGCACCTGAAAGAAAAGAGAGCATCCTGGGGCTTTAAAAAAAGAAAAGAAAAGACAGTCTATTATTTGTGTCAGGCTAGGGGTCAGGTGGTCACACAGAGCTGATTGGGAGGAGGGAGGAGGGAGGAGGGGTGGAGAAAGGGGAGCAGGAGGAGGAGGAGGAGGAGGAGGAGGAGGAAGAGGCAAGGCTCACTCCTCTGTCCCCTGCCTCAGCTGTTTCAGCATGTTCAGGTCATCTGAGTTTCATTGTTCCAAGTGGTGAGAAATCCTGGGAGCTGGAGCAGGGTGTGGCCTTCCACCAGAGCCTTTGCAGACAGTTAGGACTGAGGCAGCCCCTTGAAGCCCTGCTGCTGGGATTGGGACCGGTGATGAGACCTGTGTCCTGATGACATATGACAGAGAGGATGAGAGAGAGTCCATAAAGAGGGGCCAGGTGGGGTTGGGTCTTCATCTTTGTCTGTCTGTCCGTCTGTCCTCTGTTTACTTCCCTTTGTTCTTTTTGGAGACAGGATCTCACGACACAGCTCTGGCGGGCTTAACACTTACCCTGTAGATCCTGTTGGTTTTGAACTCACAGAAATCCACCTGCCTCTGCCTCCTGAATGCTGGTGTTAAAGGTGTGTACTCAGTGCCTGGCTCCTTTTATTATTTGTAAACACGGGTGTGGAATTACTTGCTATCTCAGGCTCCTCCACCTAAGGCTGTCTGGGATAAAGTTTGAAGGCCTTTGGGACAACAGGAACCTTCTAGTGTTGGGCCTGCCTAATCCCCTTCTGAAGTGACAGGTATCCCACCCTGCAGGTGAGGACAACGGAGTCTACGATGTTTTTCTGTCGGGAAGGTGGCCATATTAAGACTTCCTCATTCCTTGACTGTCCTCAAGAGGCAGAGTAAAAGCTCTTCCAGAAGGACCACAGTCATGGGCCACCAACTTGGGAAAAGTCCCCAGGGACCTGCCTGTCTTGCCCACTGTGGAGACCTTTCCTGTCATTTCCACAAAGTGCCTAGTTCATAGTCCAATCCTGTTTCCCCCCTGTCTGCTCGCCAGCTCTGGACCATTCTATAGGGTGGAGGGGACGGCTCAGCTTTGGTAAAGTGCTTGCTGAGGACCTGAGGTAATCTCCAGAACTTATGTAAAAATCCTGTCTTGAGTGCCTGGTCTCAGAGACCTCTGGGAAAATACAGTGGGTGGACAGACAGACAGCACGGGAGGAATAAGGCCTGAAGTTGACCTCTTGCCTCCTTCCGCGTGTGCACACACAGAAACAGGCACCCATGTTTACTTCCCAAGGTTCTAGTTCCCTCCACCCACCTTCTACTCTCCCGCTGCTTGTCTGATGTCACCAGGACCTGCCTTATCGTTGCCCCGTGACACCGTCCACCAGTACCAACTCTTCGCAGCTTCGTTCTCTGTGTCCTTCTGTTTGTCCTTGGGAGTCTGTGCCTCTGTCTTTCTGGAACATGCTGTCCTGGGTCCTGGCAGCCTGCTCTGATCACACAGATTCAACACAGATGTTGCTAGAAAGGCATTTGGCTGCTGGTTCTGAGGGAGCCCGTCTCCCCTTTTTTGGATTTTGTTTTTTTTCAAGACAGGGTTTCTCTGTGTAGCCCTGACTGTCCTGGAACTCTCTCTGTAGACCAGGCTGGCCTTGAACTCAGAAATCCTCCTGCCTCTGCCTCCCAGAGTGCTGGGATTACAGGCGTGCGCCACCACCTCCCGGCAAGTTCTGGTTTTAAAGTAAGCTGGTTTTAAGAGTTTTATATTTCAAGAATGCTTACGCAGCCCTTCTCCTCTCTGCCCCACTGTCTCTGTCCTCCTCGGCGTATCTAGATGTTCTGGACTCATAAAGCCCACACTGGATTTGGACTTCCTCAGTGTCCCAGGCAAAGGCTGCCTTTCTCTTCCGGAATGCTCTTGCGACACTACAGGACGCTGTCTCCTCAGTTTCTTAGACATTTGTTTTTGTTGGCCTTGACATTTTCCCAATTGTACTCTTTAAAAAGAGAGAGGTGTGTGTGTGTGTGTGTGTGTGTGTGTGTGTGTTTGTGAGTGAACAGAGGCTCATGGTTGCCAGTGCTGGCCTTAACCGTGCTGTGCTGTGTAGTCGAGGGTGATCTGCCTAAATGCTGAGCTCACCTGCGTGTGCCGCCATGCGAGGGTTATGTGGTACTGAGGATGAGACCTGGAGCTTGTTAACGCCAGGCAGGGAGTGCTCCCCACAGAACACCCTTTGAAAGGAAATCACTGAGCCACAGCCCAAGAGCAGGGGATCCTGCCCCTCCTCCTCCTCCTGTGAGCCTCCTCCTCCAGGACAGAGACTGACTGCGTTAGCATTCTCCCTACCGGGAAGATGCTGTTCCCCTGGGTCTGTCTGCCCCACACACAAAAAAAGGTTTATTTATTTGTTTTGTTTGTTTGTGTAATTTTCTGTGTTTGGATATTTTGCCTGTCTGCCTTGTGCATATCTGGTGCCCACAGAGACCAGAAGAGGGCATTGGATACCCTGGAACTGGGGTTATATATAGGTTGTTGTGAGTCATGTAGGAATCGAACCCAGGTCCTCTCTGGAGGAACCAGGGCTCTTAATTCCTGAGCCTTCCCCCCTCAGACCCCCTCGCCTCTGTGTGCTTCATTGTTCCTCTATGTAATTGTGGACCCAAGGATTGTTCTTGTGCTCTTGGGGTTTATCCATTGCTACTTACTACGGATTGCTTCCATGGGGCTGTTGGGAGCGCTCTGTGTTGGCTCTGGGTATCCCTGGGCCAGCTTGTCCTCGCGGTCTCTGCCTGTTTATGACTGTTTTTGTTCTGGCCTGGTCACCTTCATGTTCTGCTTCGGGCCCTTTTTTGGGACAGTGGTATCTCAGAAAGCAAGATCCAGGAGTGCTGGCTGTGTGTGTTGACGCTGGGCTGTCTGCTTCTAGGTTTTCTGTGTTAACAGAGATGTGTGTACTCACAGTGACTGCTCTTGTCTGTGCAGGGTTTTTATTTCCATTTTTTTTTTTTTTTTTTTTTTTGGTTGTTTTCGAGACAGGGTTTCTCTGTATAGCCTTGGCTGTCCTGGAATTCACTCTGTAGACCAGGCTGGCCTCGAACTCAGAAATCCGCCTGCCTCTGCCTCCCAAGTGCTGGGATTAAAGGCGTGTGCCACCACGCCCGGCTTATTTCCATTTTTGCACATGCCTTTCTGCGTCTGTCAGTGGTGGCTAGCCAGAGTTCATGTGCTTGTCTCAAAAAATATACTTATTTTGCAATTTTGTGTGCATATTGCAATTTTGTGTGCATATGTACACACACACACACACACACACACACACACACACACACAGAGGCATGTGCTGTTTAGACACATGTAGAGACCAGAAGACCACTTGCTGGAGTTGGTTTTTTTTTTTTTTTTTTTTTTTTTTTAATTTATTTCTTTTACATATATTGAGTACACTGTCACTGTCTTCAGACACACCAGAAGAGGGCATCAGATCCCCATTACAGATGGTTGTGAGCCACCATGTGGTTGCTGGGAATTGAACTCAGGACCTCTGGAAGAGCAGTCGGTGCTCTTAACTGCTGAGCCATCTCTCCAGCCCTGGAGTTGGTTTTTTTATCCCATGTGGTACCCTGGGATCGAATTCAGATCTTCAGTTTTGGTGGCAGGCACTTTACCCGCTGAGCCAGTTCGCCGGCCCTTAGCTCCTTTCCGTTAGTGTGTGGGCCCCTTGCCTTCCCTAGTTCCTCCATCCCATCACTGGGGAAGCCTGCTCGTCAGGCTCGCCTCTTGTGAGCTGCTTTGGAGTGTTTTTAGGCTGACCCGCAGTGGACAGTGAAGACTGTTAACTCAAGCGTACACTCAGCAGACCATGACCCACTCAAGTCAATGGGGGTGGGGCGGGGGGATGGCTCAGTGGTCAAGGTTTGTGGGTGCTGCTCATCCAGAGGACCAGAGTTTGGTTCGAGCACCCATGGCTCACAGCTGCCTCTGACTTCAGCTCCTGGGGATCCAGTACCTTTCTGGTGGTGCATACGTGTGTGTCACACTCACATTCAGATACACACATACATGAAGGAAGACAATTGACTGCCTCCGGCTTTCTAGGGTTCTCTGTCATGATCCCCATTGCTATCCTGTTCTCTTCTGCCTGCTGCTCTTCAAGAGCGCACCGTTTTCTCCAGAAGGACTTTGGTCTCCAAGCCTGCCCCACCCCCACCTAAGAGCAAGGTGATATGGCCTTCTTTTTGTTTTGTGTGTGAGTGTGTATGTGTGAGTGTGTACTCGTGCTTGACGAAGTGTGGCTTGTTGAGGTAGCCTTGGAGATCTTTCTTTTGCTCTCCACTTCATTTTTTTGAGACATGGGGACGGCTGAACCTGGAGCTGGCCATTCTGACTGGACTGTCTGACCGTCAAGCCTCTGCGTGGTATCTGCCTGTCTTCACTCTCCCGCACGATCTGGGGTTATACACCCGTATCCCTGGGTCTGGCTTTTTACATGGTGCTTTGGGGGTTGCTTAGCTTTTGCTGTGAGCACTTTATCCACGGAGCCCAGAACGTCGATTTTGTGTGTGTGTGTGTGTGTGTGTGTGTGTGTGTGTGTGTCTGAGTGGAGTCTCACAGGTCCCAGGTTGCCTTCCAACTTGTTATGCAGGTGAAGGTGACCTCGACCCTCTACCTCCCAAGTGCTGGGATGGCACGGGCTCCTGCCACCTCATCACACCCTAGAGGTGTGGAGCGAGCCGTCTACACAGCGGCCAACTGCAGAGAGTCTTTAACCTAGGCCAGAGAGCCAGACTCCTTGGTTCCTGCTTGCCCCTGCCAGAGCTGAGTTATATTTTGTGGCTTAGTTTTCCCTAAATGGGGTGGGGAAGTTCTGAGGAGCTTTGTTCACATGGGGTGCTCACAATGGTATGTGAATGTGAGATTGCCCCCCAAATTCCAGCCACCATCAGACAGACTTGGAGAACAGGGAGTTCTTCCTGGCTGGATTTTTTTTTTTTTCCCCCCGAGACAGGGTTTCTCTGTGTAGCCCTAGCTGTCCTGGAACTCACTCTGTAGACCAGGCTGGCCTCGAACTCAGAAATCCGCCTGCCTCTGCCTCCCAAGTGCTGGGATTAAAGACGTGTGCCACCAGCGCCTGGCAGTATCTTTCTCTTGAAATATTTAATTCTATGGATGTCTGTTCGGTATGAGCAAGTGAATCGGGTCCTGGGGAGGCCAGCAGAGGGTTTCAGATCCTGACTCTGGAGTTGGGGGACAGTTGTGAGTTGCGGGTGTTGCCAATTGAACTTGGGTTCTCAGGGAGACGGCGTGTGCTCTGAACTGCAGAGCCGTCTCATCATTATTAATTACTGTTGTTATTATTTTGAGGCAGGGTCTCTGGAGATCAGACTGGCCTTGAATTACCTCCTAAGTAGTGCTGGTATTAAGGGCCTGTGCTCCCTCACCAGGCCTCAGTTTGCCTGTAGGAGGCAGAGTTACCTATAACCTGAGCTAACCTTGAGTTTACTGTGTAGTGAAGGGTGGCCTTGAACTCTGGACCTTCCTGACTTCGGTTCCCAAAGGCTGGGATTACAACACCGCTGCATCTACACCGGTATCGGGACAACTCCTCTGACTCAGTCACCTGAGTATTTGTGATGTGTTGGGGACAAAGCTTCTCTGTTCTCCCCCCCCCCCCCCCTGGTTATCTCAGAGGTTCACAGTGTGCTGATCCAGGCTATGAACACTAATTGTCCCTTTAGGCCACTTTTCTTGTAGTTCTCCATGTTCGGTATTAAAGTCCACAAAAGGTAAGGAATTAATTAACTTGAAGGGAGAGGAAGAGAGGCACTCGGGTGCTACCCCCTACACCACCACTGCTGAGTGTGTGTCCTGTGTGGGTTCTCTCTGTTATGAGCAGCAGAAGTCTGTATGGGCTGTTTGGGCGGGAACAGAAGGGAAGTGGCCGCAAAGTGGCCTGCCTGTTGTCTCAGGGCAGGAAGGCTGTTGGTTGGGTGTGGATGGCTCACAGGCCTCCTGTGGAACAATAGGGAATAGCCCATGTGTCACGTGGCTGCCCTTTGGCTGCTGTCTAGACGCTTGCTCCCACCCTGGCTGTCTCCACAAGTAAGAGAAAATTCCTCCGGAGATGAGGTGGGCCATCTGGAGAAGCTCAGGTCTTTTATTCTTGGCTTGGTGCTGTGTGAAGTCCAGCTGGTACTGGGACCTCAGAAACGTAATTGGTAGAGAGGCCACTGACTGAACCCAGGGCCTTGTGCTTTTAAGGCAGGTGCGCAGCCCCCCTCTCTAGCCCCCCAGCTGAGATTTTGTTTTTATTGCATTAATGTTGGTGTATGCGTGTGGATGTCTTTGTGCCACAGAGGAGGCTTTGTGAGATCTGCTCCTTCAACTCTGTAGACCCCACAGATAGAACTCAGTCCTCAGGCTTGGTGGCAAACACTGTAACTCCTGAGCCATCGCCACAGCCCAAGACCTTGTTAGCACAGGCTTTCCTCAGGCCCACCTCAGATTAACATTAACGTTTTCTCCCTTTGAGCTGAGGTGTTTTTATGTTGCCCAGGCTGGTCTTGAGCTTATGGGCTTAAAGGGAGTAGCCGGGACAGCGGGCCGTGTGTCAACACGCCCAGCGGAGAATGCTTTATGTTATATTTTTGTTCAGAGATAGGCTCCTTCCTGCAGCCCTTCTGGGTGTGGAACTCAATATGTAGAGCAGGATGACCAGAGGGGTCAGAATAAAGGTGAATTCCGCCAATCCAGGTGTGTTTAGTTTACTTCTTGAGTGTGTGTGTGTGTATGTGCGTGTGTGTATACATGTTCTATTGTGTGCGTGTATATGTGTATATGTTCCAGCGTGTGTGTGTACATGTTCTATCGTGTGTGTGTATGTGTGTGTATATGTTCCATCGTGTGTGTGTGTACATGTTCTATTTTGTGTGTGTGTGTGTATGTGTGTGTACATGTTCCATCGTGTGTGTGTGTGTGTGTGTGTGTGTGTGTGTGTGTAGGTCAGAAGACAACTTCTGGTAGTTGCTTTTTCTCTCTCCACTCTGTGGGTCTCAGGACTCTGGAACTCAGGTTTGATGGGTGAAGTCCCCCACGGCGCCATCTTACCCAGCCTAGCTCCGAAGTCTGAAATCCTATTTCAACACCTCATCCGCAGGGCTTTTAGCTTCTCTGGATTTCAGTCAGCGGCGCTCTCCCTGTAATTCCTCTCTCCCTCTGTAATCACATAGTATTAATGGGGTAGCTCCCGAGTCTGCTGCCTCCTTTATATCATCCTAGGCATTCTCCAGAGGGCTCACTTCTGAGGAGACAAAGCCTTCAGGCTTTCAAGATGCCCGGGTGACATTTGTGTCCGAGGGGGACTGTCTCGGCTCGGCTGCAAGCCGTTCAGGCATAGATCACAAGCACCATCTCCCAGGAGTGCTGGCGCAGGCGCAGTGAGCGGCTCCTGAGTTCTCACCGGGCGCCAGGCAGCATTTCCTTCTCACCTCAATGGTTCTTAGCTCACCGCTGTGGCGAATGTTTTCCCATTTCACAGTCTAGGAAACTGAGGCTCATGAGAATGAATGAATGAAGTGACCAATTAGGGCGTGGGGGGGGAGGGCGGGGGCAGGTTTTGTCTTTTGCTTTAAATTTCCTCCAGGGCCAGCAGGGATACTCGTAATGGCTGCCAGCTTGGGGAAAATGGGGGAGGGGGGCTTTGATGGTTGGGTGGGGGGTCTGCCTCACTGCTCAGCGCCAGGAACTGGGCTCGCTCTCTGCTTGCTGGGATGGCCCTGGCATTCTCTTGCAACAGTAGCTCATTGAAATGCAGAGATGCTCCTCTGTGTAGACCAGTTTCTCAAAAATGGCACATGAACCCAGAAAGTCACATCAAGGGGACAGAAATGGCCCAGGGCTGTCATTTTGCATTCTCTGTGCAAGACTGGTCACAGCACACTTCCTTGCAGGAGTCTGGCCATAACTGCATGAGTCAGACAAGGCCTTTTGCCTCAAAGGCCAGAAACCTGGAGTCTGCAACAGCCTGGTTCGCTCCCTGGATGGAGGCTCCCCGTTCAGGCCGCTTGCGTCTTGATCCTGCTGCGTGTACATTTTGTTGGCTGAGTGGGGGTGTGCAGCTGTGTGGGGTCTGCGTTGTGTCACCAGCACAAGGGAACAGTCCCCTCAGAAACCAGACGCAGATGTAGCGGAAGCCCAGTGTATTAAACTCCCAAACACTGTCATTCTTTGTGAGGCTTGCCTGTGGATGGATGTGTTTGCAGAGCCGGGAGGCTAGAAAATCGTAGTTCTAGCAGTCTGCCAAGTAGTCCCAGACCTTGATTAGCCCAGGCCCCTCCATCTTTCTCTGTTGTATGTAATTGAAGACTTTCACAGAGAGACTGAATGTGAGCAAGGCTTCGAGGTGAGAGACCTTCTGTCATTTTCTAGGGATCTCTAAGAAAACAACCGCTAGTGCTTTTAAGCCACGGCCGCAGAAGCGCCCACAGTGATGGTTTCTTTCAGAACTTTAAACTGTCCTGACTCTGACATCTCTGAGATCCCAGGAAGTGCCAGCCCCTCAGTGTTTAGTGGCAAGTCTGTTCTCCCTAATCAGGTCTAAATCATCCCAAAATGCTGGTTTTTAGTCTAGAGATCAGGTACCTCCCTCCGGCAGGTCCGGCCATGCTGTGTCCTTCTCTCACGAGCATGGAGATTACAACCCGCTTTTTACAGGGGAGTTGCTGTTCTGAATTCGCATCCTCATTGTTGTTAGCGGGAGTGGGGTGGGGTGGGGTCTTACTGATAAATCCTGGGGCTTGATGCAGTTGATTGATCTCTGTGGTTGACTGGGGGGGGGGGGGAAATGTCAGCCCATTTTTGAAGCCCCGCTCATAGTCATATGCAGTTTAGTTATTAATTTAGAAGACTGTTGTCCCAAAGCGTTTCCACCGTAAAAAGAATGTTCTGTTTCTTCCTCCCAAGGTCTTAGAACAAATGTACCAGGTGAAGGGCCTGTCTCCACATCTGGGCCTCTCTCACCAAGCAGACATTCAAGTAATACTTAACGTTTGAATCTCTCTCATCTCCAAGTCTTAAAACCAGGACCATTCTGGATTTCAGATGTTCATAATTGGGGTGTGTGTGTGTGTGTGTGTGTGTGTGTGTGTGAGGCGTTGTGTTCTGGCATGACCTCGAGTCTAAACTTGAAAGTTCACCCGTGTTTCACGTGTCCCTTGCAGAGCACAAAGGTTCTTAGACAATGTTGTCAGTTTTGAGGCCATCTTTACAGGCAGCCCCTCTGGGCTGGTACTCAACCTCAGCCTCCTGCTTCTGCTGCCCGGGATGCTGCTGGGGTTACAGTTACCGAGCCTGGCAGATGGCGTCTGTTCGGATGAACCGTGAGCCAGGACATGATAACGGGTGTGGAATTTTCCACTTAGGACCAGCACTCAGAGATGTTCCGATTTTGGAGGGGTTGGGATCAAGTGTTTGGACCAGGGTTCCCTGTCCTCCTTTTGTTGCGGGGGCAGTAGATTTCTTCTCTTTATTTTTTTTTTAAACGTTTATGCGTTTCTAGTGTTTGGGATTTTTGGGTGAGTCTTGTTACTTAGGTCAGGCTCTCAAGCTTTGTGGGATCTGTAGCCTGAACATTTGGATGCCAGGTCCGCTTTGGACTTGGAGCCTACTGTCTTAGTCTTCTGAGTACCTGTGATTCCAGGGTAGCCAAGAGAGCCTGAGGTACTTGGGGGTGGGGTGGGGGTGGGGTAGGGGTGGTAGTGGGGGTACTGAGGCCTTCTGAGATTTAGGCAAATGCTATTACTGAGCTCCATTCCCAGCCCAGTTTGTGGACTCATGTGATCTCCTGCCCCAGCCTCCAAAGAGCTGAAACTCTAGGCCAAAGCCTTTGTACCAGGCCTCTGCTGTCTGGGGAAAGTCTTAGTTCATCTCTTTGTTGAAAGACATAGAGTCATACCTGCTTATGATGCTTCTTCCTGGACCATTCCAGAGAGGGGGCGGGGAGGAGGGAGGGAGGGAGGGGAAGGGGAGAGGAGGGGAGACAGACCAGAGAGAGAAGCAGACAGAGAGACAAAGAGACGGACACATTGTCCATGTGTGTCTGTTTCTTTTCTGGGTGCAGACCTGAAAGTAACCTGTAAGGTATGGGCTGGGAACTGTTTGGCCCTGGTCTTGTGTGTCCTGGCAAACATTCTCCTGTCACCTGCTCCCTGGTTATTATTGATGGGCACATTCCTGTGGCCTCACGCTGGCCTGGCCTGGCCTGGCCTGACCTGGGCTCATTGCTCTCTCTCTCTCTCTCTCTGCCTGATTTACAACTGACCTTTCAGATTACCTTGAGAGCCATTTCTGACTGTAGGGCTTTTGGGGACATCAATCCCTCTCGGTTCCAGGTTTTGTTTTTCTTTTAAGAGTGACATTTGTTTGTTTCTTTGGTGTGTGCAGATGTGGGAAAGTCGGGCAGCCGGCTCGTGGGAGCTGGTAGTTCTGCCCTCCACCCGATGGGTCAGGGACTGAACTCAGGCCCGTGAGGCTTGGTGGCATGGGCCTTACCTGCCGAGCCGCCCCAGTGTCTGCCACCCCCCCTCCCCATCCCCCCTCCCCTTCCCTCCAGGTTTAAGGCCTCAGTGGAGACTGAGCCCCGCCTTGGGTTGCTCTTTCCGTGCACAATGGGCAGAGCGAGCCAGACTTTGATGGTTGGGGCTTCCGCCCTAGCTCGCGAGGGCAAAGGCAAAGCAGCCTCTCGGCTGTGGAGAGCAGTTCCTTCTCCAGTGCCTGGGAGTAATTACGAGGCTCCACTATTTTGTCGGTGAATGGCCGGCCTCTCTGCTCCTCCAGGGTCGCCGTGCTGTCTGACACGGCCCCTTCGCTTCCCCAGTGATCACCAAGGCTCCCCCAACTCTCTCTTCCCTTAAAGTGGGCTTTGGAGCAGGGGTTGAAGGCCTTTTCCTGTGCTGCTAACCCCTCCCCCCCAGTTCAAATCACAGTGCTCCCGAGGACAGGTCCCTCCTCTCCGGCTGCCCGCAGGTCCTGTTACCTGTCTCTGTGAGTCTCTCAAGCTGTTCTCGGAGGACCACCTTCTCTTGTATCTCCAGATACCCAGGCGTGCCTGTCTGTCCCTGTGGGGTGTGTGTGTGTGTGTGTGTGTGTGTGTCCCACGAGTGCTTCTCCAGCCTTTTGTTCATACCTACACCTGTCTCTTGAGCAGGAGAAGGTGTGGCTTGGTGGCAGAGTAGATGTTGAGCTCTGGGTCCTGGGTTCAGTCCCCACCATGGTAGAAATGACCCCAGCATAAACCATAAACATAGACCCTAAAACAAACAAATCCAAGTGTACGAGCCTACTCCCATAGGCTCCAAAGTCAACACTAACGTTGTCCTCGAAGGATCCTGACAGGAATTAGCTTCGATCTGAATGCGTGTGCATGTCACAGAATTGAAAATGCCCAAGCCAGGTGAGAGGACTGTAAGGCCTCTCGCTGCGACTTGGATTATGGCGTCCCTCAGGCACGCGGGATGGGATGGGACACTTTCTCAAGTGCCTGCCTGCCTGCCTGCCAGGCCCTCGGGAATGGCAGCGACTAGTGCTGGTGACTGTTCAGAGTCACACAAGGACAGCCACCTTTCTTTTAGTAGCTTCAGCCCCGTGTCTAGTATGTGGGGGCTAAACACGGCAGACTTCAGTGAGGGCCAGCCAGGTGCATACGGTGTACATGACCCCCGGGTTGCTGTCCAAGGCTGTATGGCCGTGCGGTGGCCTCCCTGACACAGACCGGGCTACAGGTAGAGACACTCCCAGATAGACTAGGGAGCACCGCGCTGGGGTACAGGTGGAGACACCTGGTCGGCGACGGCAGGGAACGGAGGAAGCTTCTGGTTCTCCATCAGCCGTTCGTCTTTTCCTTTTGTCTTTCCAAGTGGGCAGGGCTTGATCCGTTGCTAAGAATTGAAAAGTTGTACCCAGCTACAGATGGAATGGGTGAGGCAGGCCCTCGCCGGCTCCTGTCCCCTGACATGAGCTGTCCCCTGTGGCTCTCCGCCTCTCCCAGCAGCCCTGGGCTCCTTTATCCTTTTACTTGCTATTGACCCACCAGGAGCCCCGACCCTCTCTGCATGCTGGAGATCGACACAGGACCACCCCAGTATTATGAAGGCTGAGGCAGGAGGATCATGCATTCAAAGCAAGCCTGGGCTGTATAGTTAGAGAAACTTGCCTTTATTTAAACAAACAACAAACAAACAAACAAACAAAAAAACCAACTTCTTTCCCCAAAGGTAGGCTTCTCATTCTAGCACTGGGGAGGGAGAAGCAGGTGGATTTCTATGAGTTTGAGGCCAGCCTGGCCTAACAGTGTTGTTATGGATACCATACCAAGTTCCAGGCCAGCCAGAACTGAACTGTGAGACCCCGTCTTAGGAAAGCAAACAAAAACAAAAAACCAAAACAACCAAACTTTTTTCAAGATTTATTTTTATTTAAAAAAAAATAAAAAATTACCATTTTTAAAAAAGATTTATTGCTGGGCAGTGGTGTCACACGCCTTTAATCCCAGCACTTGGGAGGCAGAGGCAGGCGGATTTCTGAGTTCGAGGCTAGCCTAGTCTACAGAGTGAGTTCTAGGACAGCCAGGGCTACACAGAGAAACTCTGACTCACCCCCCCCCCCCAAAAAAAAAGTTTATTATATGTAAGTACACTGTCGCTGTTGACTTCTTCACACCAGAAGAGGGCATCAGATCTCATTCCGGGTGGTTGTAAGCCACCATGTGGTTGCTGGGATTTGAACTCAGGACTTTTCATGGAAGAGTAGTCAATGCTGACTACTACCGCTGAGCCCTCTCTCCAGCCCTGTTTTTACTATTTTAAGTTATGTGTGTATGTGTGGGGTGTCTGCGTGTGGGTATGTGCACACGAGTGGGGGTGCTGTAGAGCCCAGGGGAGTCATCCCCTGCAGCTGCAATATAGGTGCTGGGAACTAAACCTAGGTCTTCTGGGAGCACAGCCCGTGCTCTAGCCACTGGCCTACCTCTTCAGCCCTGTCTCAGAAGTTTCTTTACCCATTCCCCCACTTGTCCGCCGGACCCAGTCAGTCAGGAATGCATCTTGCAAGGCGGCCACCCTGAGACACTCAAGACTGAGCTCACATTCTGGAGGAGACACACTGAGGCCTGACGAGTGAGCCACAGAGGATGTCTTCCCATCCTCGGGAGGGAGAGTCGTGGAGAAGAGCCCGCGCTATGGGTTATGGGATGAGGAGCCCACAGGCCGGGGTGTCAGGGAAGGCCCACTCGGGGGTGACATGTGAGCCAAAGGCTGACGTCAACTACTGTGGAGGAGACTGGGGTCAGAACCTTGTAGAGGGAGAGAAGGAAGAGCTAAGTGCAAAGGAAGCGACTGAGTACCCAGGAGGAGGAGGAGGCTACACTGCGAGGGGATTGGACGAGCGGAGCTGGGTTTGCCTCAGTGTGGCATGGGGCTGTGAGGGGATTGGACGAGCGAGTTTACCTCATCATGGGACTGTGAGGGGATTGGACAAGCGAGTTTACCTCATCATGGAGCTGTGAGGGGATTGGACGAGCGAGTTTACCTCATCATGGGACTGTGAGGGGATTGGACAAGCGAGTTTACCTCATCATGGGGCTGTAAGGGGATTGGACGAGCGAGTTTACCTCATCCCAGCACCCCCCCCCAGCAGCGCGATTTACCTCATCCCGGCGTGGGGTCCGAGCAGCACGAGTTTACCTCATCATGGAGCTGTGAGGGGATTGGACGAGCAGCAGGAGTTTACCTCACCCCGACATAGGGCTGTGAGGGGATTGGACGGCTGTGAGGGGATTGGACGAGCGGAGCCTGGTTTATCTCGTCATGGCTTGAGGCTGTGAGGGGATTGGACGGGCAGCGCGAGGAGTTTCCCCTGGCTTGAGGCTGTGAGGGGGATTGTAGGAGCAGAGCGGAGCATACCTCATCATGGCGTGGGGTAGGGATGACGACTCTGGCTCTGTAGCCCTTTGGTAGCTAGCGTAGAACTCCCTGTAGCCCGGGATGAAGATCCCCCTGCCTCAGCCTCCTGAGTGCTGGGGTCACGGGTACTGCCTTTAGGTTTAGCCTTCTGAATGCATACTTAGCAGCCCGAGGCTCTGAGAGGAGCTGCCCGAGGGAGGATTTTAGCCTGTCTTCCCTTCAGGAGCCTCCTGCGCCCTGAGAGGAGCACGCGTTCGGAGGAGCACTGTCTGAGGAGGAGTGGGAGGGGCGGGCTGGGATGATGGCTTCAGTCCAGTCTGGAATCAAGTCCTGCGCGTGCAGGGGCTCTGGTGAACTGTTGGAGCGGGAGAGCTTTGACCAGACAGGGGTGCAACACCCTGGTCGGGATGCAGCGCGCGCTTGTGTGAGAGTGTGTGATGGTCCTCTCAGTGGTTCACTGTGTGTGTGTGTCATGGTCCCCTCAGTGGTTCACTGTGGTGTGTGTGTGTGTGTGTATGATGGTCCTCTCAGTGGGTCACTGTGGGGTGTGTGTGTGTGTGTGTGTGTGTGTGTATGATGGTCCTCTCAGTGGGTCACTGTGGGGTGTGTGTGTGTGTGTGTGTGTGTGTATGATGGTCCTCTCAGTGGGTCACTCTGTGTGTGCGTGTGTGATGGTCCTCTCAGTGGGTCACTGTGTGTGTGTGTGTGTGTGTGTGCGCGCGCGCGCGCGCGCGACTGTGCGTGTGTCATGGTCCCCTCAGTGGGTCACTGTGCCCGCACACATGTAGAAAGACTAATAGCTGTAGCAGAACCCACCGCGACAGAGACACCAAGTAACTTGCCCAGAGGCACCCAGCCCTTGGATTCAGAGCTGTACTGGATGGCAGAGCCTGCACACCCAGGGCTATGGCAGAGTGTGTGTGTGTGTGTGTTGCAAGCATGGTTGTCCTCACGGTGGCACGCAGAAACTTGTCCCAAGCTCAGGAGACTCCTTGTGCCCCTCCCCCCCCCTGAGTGAACTCTGTGTGAGCCCCACCACTGAGTGCCGTCCTGGCTCTGGGGGAGTCCTGAAAGGAGCCTTTCATAGATCATACCCGGGGCCTTGCGGGCTGGAGAGGTGGCTCAGTGGCTTAGAGCCCTGGCTGCTCTTCCAGAGGTCCTGGGTTTGATTCCCAGCATCCCACACGGTGGTTTACAGCCATCTGTACCTCCTGTTCCAAGGACCTAATATTCTCTCCTGGCCAGAGTGCGTGTGGTATATGCGCCCCCCCCACATAATATAAACTAATTATTTTTAAAAGTAGCCTAAAATGAACTTACTTTGGGGAAGAAATAGAGAAATTACTCCTTGGTCCTGGCCCTCTCCCCCAGCCTATATCTACATACAACACCTGGTTTTTCTCCTGCCTCCTTTTTCAAAAAAATCCTCTGTCAGTCTCTGAGGCATCTGGGTTTACTAGTCATTCTGTCCTTTAGGCCTCAGTTACCATATCCACAAAATGGGCATGCTCAGAGCCTACCTTCTGGTAGTGTTCAGTGGCTGTTGCTACTACCATCACGTGTCTCTGGCTGCAGTTCTGAGAGAGTGGGGCCTTCCTTTTCCTGGTTGTCCAAAGCCCAGCAAGTGCCTGACCACCGACCCCACTAACCACTGAGGATGGTGCCTTGGCCAGTGGATAGACCTGCCAGGCAGCTCACTGGAAGTTTCTAGATACTGAGACTTTGCAACCTCGGCATGTTTTGGGTCCAGTCCCTTTGTCTTGAAGGATACTGTATCTTCCACATTCCTGAATGTCCTTTGTGGCAACCAAAAAATGCCTGTGGACTCTGTCAGGTCTCCCCTGGGAACTGGCATCACACCCACCACCCCGGACACGTGAGCTCGTGGAAAAGGGCACCTCATCATGTGGCGGTGGGTGGGCCTTGCCCTTAGTGACCCCTTGTGCTCCACGCTGAGGACACAAGTGTGGCCACCCCTGTCGTGGGTGGAGTGATCCATCCAGTCACCATAGTCCCTGAAGCTCCTAAAATAATGTTTCAGAGGCTGGGGAGGTGGGTCAAGGGTCACAGAAGCGGGGGATCCGAGTTTGGATCCCGCCAGGTCCTCCTATAATGGCTGGAGCTTGGGGAGGGGAGTGGGGAGCTGGGAAGAGGGAGAACCCTGAAGCTTTGCCATACACAGCAGCGAACAGGAGATCTACACACACACACACACACACACACACACACACACACACACGCAGAGCTAGCTAGCTTAATGTGTGACTGGGATGAGGACTATGTTTCCTGGTTTCTTAAGTGTGCTTCCAGGCTGCACACTTGGGGTCCCGGACACACACACACACACACACACACACACACACACCCGTTTTGCACTCTGTTCAGTTCCTGGCCTTTCCCGTGGGAGTTTTTGCGTGCCCTAACCCGCGGGATTGATTCCATTGTCTGGCTGCACCTCCCTGCTGCTTCCTGTGTGTTGGGCTGCTCCAAGCCTCGCTGCAGGGCCGCCCTCACAGCCAGGGAGCTCTAGGGACCCCAAGCATCCCTCTCAGCAGGGTAATCTGGGCGACATTCTGCCTCTAAGATCGCTCGCCCAGAAGAGCATGGCGAGCTGCCTGGAGGGCCTGTCCCTTCTCTCCTTTGCTTTCTGGCATTTTCCTTGTCCTCATTAGGGTGACTTTGGGAGCCCTCTTGTGCTTGTGGGGAGCGTGGCCTGGTTCCCAGAAGCCCGTCTTCCTTCATCTGACCCTTTGATTAGGCCCCCCATTGCTGCAGCCCCTCCTCCCCTCTGCAGTTTACAAGCCACAGTGGGGGATGGGGGTGGGTGGGCAGCTCCGGGGCGGGTGAATGTTGCTTGCTATCAACCCCAGACCCTGTCGTTGGGGAGCCAGCAGTGTTGGGTGGGTGCCAAAGGAAGGACTTAGCAGGGTACCCATGCCAGAGGCAGCCTGGCTCCGATCTAGGAGGCCTGGGTGGGGTGTGGTCCTGACTCTGCCTCTCCCGGCTGTTGGAAAGAGCCTGGCATTCTGCAGCCTGTTAAACCCCCAGTGTCCTTCCTGGAGCCGAAGAGGAAGGCCCCAGGCTACAGCCACGAGGCTGGTGGCGGAGGGGCTGAACACAATTTGTCAGCCTCTTTTCCTGGCTGACGGCAAGTTCTGTCCTTGCTTGGTCTTTTTGGTGGCTTGCATTTCTTGCATTTTCCTTATCGATTCGGGTGCCTGCAGAGGGTGGAGGGCACCTCAGGGACGGATCCGCCACGGGCTTTTATTTTCTTCATGGCAGAAAGAGCGTCCCGACTACCGGCAGCTGGAAGCACCTAATTAAAAAAAATATTAAGAACATGTTCAAAATGCAAACCATCTCCCTTCTCCCACAGACACCATGCCCTCAGAACCACAGCGGTTGTGTGCATTTATTCGAGTCTACTATAAAAAAAAAAATGGCTCTTGGGCGCCGTGCATGGCTGACGTCCCGCGCGGCCACGCCGCAGCCGAGGGTGATGAATTAGATCTAAGGCCCGTGGACACGAGGCCGGGCGCTTCCTGGCCTGTCGCAGGGGTGTCCTCGTGTGCTGGGCTAGCTGAGGAGTCTGAGACCTAGGCCGGCCTGGGAGGTGGTGAGTCTCCCGGCTTGGGCTTCCACTTCCTCCTCCCCCTGGGAGAGGCCGCCGAGCAGAGCCGCCGCCGGAAGCAGGGATGGCTGCCGCCGGGAGCTTGCTACTGTCCTCCTTAGGAACCGAGGAGCCAGGCTCTCTAAGCGGCCAGGCTGCCCCTGTGGCGGGTAAGTGCCCCCCACCCCCACCCCTGTGCCACCGAGCCTCACTTGCTGGTGCGGAAGCCTCCAGGTGAAGGGACATTTTTTTTTTTTTCCTCCCAAGCTGAGTGTGACCTCTCTCCTCCTTCCACCCACTTCCTGCTTCTGGGTGCGAAGCTGCTAGGCCTGCTTCCTGCAGAGGCCGGCTGGCTCTGGCTCCAGCCCTGGCAGGCCTGTACAGGCTGCGCTGGTACAGCCCGGTGCTGGGGACTCAGGGCCTAGGCCGTGTGCGAGCTGAGGGTCATTCAGGGCTCTGGGTCCACCTTCCCTCACAGTATTTGCTGGAAGGGAGAGCGTTACCCCAGCCCCCCACCTCTGCATCTGCTCTTTTTTTTTTTTTTTTTTTAAACCAGGAGGAAGTTCTGGGCTTTTGTGTCTTTATGATGTAATTACCCAGTGGGGCGTGCCAGAGATTCCTGGGGGGGGGGGGAGGCTCTTCTGGGTACCTGCTCTTCTGTCTTTGGGAATAGCTTTGAGAATGATTAACGGGGGGCTCAGCCTTGCTCCTTCTGGGAGAGCTGGCCGCGGGTGGTCCCCTTTTGAAACGGGCGGCATTGAGGCTGGGAGTTCTGCCTACGTGGGCATTCAGTGTGCCCCAGCTGCTCCAGACCCAGAGGCCCCTGCGGTATCCAGCATCCCCAGTGTGTGCGGAGTGATTGAAGTCACGCGGCATCCATTTTGCTTCTCCACCTGATGGAGGCCGACGTGTTTCATTACTTTGAACTCGTGGGATTGATTTAGGACGCTCTTTGGAAGAAGGCTAGCTCCTTTTAGACTGGGTAGTGAAGGGTTATGAGGAGGGGGAAGAGGAGGAGGGAGAAGAAGGGGAGGAGGGCCTTGTTTCTTCAACAGGGTGGGGGGGGGCTGGAGAGCTAACACATCAGATTAGAGTGGGTGTGAGAAATTGAACCTGGGTCCTCTGCAGGAGCAATAGGTGCCTAACCACTGAGCCATCTCTTCAGTCCCCCCCCCCAAAGTTGTTTATGTTGTTTGTTGGCATGGGGCCAGCCATGTGCTGACGCCCTCTGTCCCACTGCTCTTTGCACCTGGGCGCCAGTGGGCTTGCTCTCTGCATCATTATGGAAATTCGACACCCAGAAAAACACACAACGCATCCAGTTTTTAAGCCACAGCAGCCTCTTTTCCCCAGGGAAAAACCAGCTCCCCGTGATGATGCGTGTCACTGCACAGACCCTGGAGAGCTGGGGATGCTCTGACTCAGGCTCAGGGTGTGGGTGTGAGCGTGGGTGGTGCCTCGTGGAGCACGGTTTGTTAGGCCTGGTGCTTGGAGATGGGAAGAAGGTTGTAGGGTAGGGCAGGGTTCAGGCGTCCCTAGTCTCAAAGTACAAGTTAGGGTCTGACCCACGCTGAGGGGGGGGCGTTGGCGTTCCCAGAGACCCCGTTTGAGGGGATAGCATCATCTGTGAGGCTCAGTTGGGGTGGTCCATGCCCCATTCCTCCACCTGCAGTTGAAAAGCAAACATGTCAATGCTAGAGGTGTGGACTCCAATCTGGTGTAGCGCTTAGGAATGTCTGCTTTGGGACCACTCTACTTTCTGGGTTCAAATCCTGGCCCCAACACTCATTATAGCTGCACCATGTTGGGCAAGTAGGACATATATTTGAAGTCCTTCGAACAGGTCCTTGCTTGTAGCCAGGTTATCAGAAGTGAGCTGTCCCTTCGGTCAAAGGACACACAGGGACTGCTGAGCCTGATTATTTCTGGCGTTCCCTACGACACCGGCTCGGGACGGATTACATCACACGCTTAGCTCTTAATACCCAGCAGGCCTCTTACTAACTTCAGGGAAATGTCACATGGAGGGGAACCTTCGGCTGCCTTGCTCCACTCCAGGCTGCGCCCCTGAGTCACTGTGCCATGTCCTCCACAGAGCAGGCCCGTTCCCTACCCCAAGTTAACGCGTCCAGAGCCAGGCTCATTTTAAGGGGGTGGATCGGAGGCGGGAGCTGGTGAAGGGCCGGCAAATGGCTTCCTGCTAGTCCAGAGAAGGTGGAAGAGGGGGAAAAAATCCTCCTCAGATGCGAGGTGAGCCATTTCTCTGCGAGACAGCTGGTGGTGACGGTCATGCTCCAAATTTATACACGAGATGTGCTTAGCAGTGTACTCTCTTCAGAATCAAATCATTAGAGAAGTGAAAATCTGACTCAGCGTTCTGGAAGAGGTCCGTATGGTGACTTCATTACCATGACGACAGCTGGGTTTCTTCCCATCTGTGGAGAGTCACCGGATGCTGGGTTCCTGACGGAGCCGGGAGGTGTTTAAGACTTAGGCTTCCAGGAGAGTGGGGGCGTTTGAGCGGTAGGGCTGACCTGCCCTTACATATTCTGAGGAATACTAAGTAAAGACTGGATAAATCCAGCCGCATCTCCTAAGTTTTCTTGCTAAGGGTCTCTGGAAAGCCTTTGGGTGCTACTGACGTTTAGCTTAGATACAGTGCTCAGACTTCTATTGAGAATCCATGTGTTTGTAACAACAGGTAGAGTAGAGGTGATTTGAGACAAGCTCTAACCATGTAGCCCTGATGCCTTGCTCTGTGTAGACCACGGTAGTCTTGAACTCACAGAGGTCCGCCTGCCTCTGCCTTCTGAGTGCTGGGATCAAAGGTGCGCGCCACCACGCCTAGCTTGAGACAAGGCTTGGCATACTCAGACAGACCTGGGCAGCTGCTGAGACACTAACTGGGGCTCACTGTTCCGTTTGTTCCTAGTAGGTTGGGACAGAGCTCCTTTGTAGATTGCTTATGAGTGTATTCCTCCTCTTGGGGCTTCCCCCTCCCCCCCATGAAATTTAAAAGTTCAGAGGAAGGTTTGCAGTTCTTCTCTAGTTCCGGGTGTGCACACTTGCATCTTCCTGGAACCCAGATGTAGGTTCCCTCAAATTCTGTTCCTGATAGATATGGAAGCAGTTTCATAGTTTTTTTTTTTTTTTTTTTTTTTTTTTAATAGTTTTACGGAACAGAGAAAGTCGTAAATCAGGACAGTTTGGGATCTCTTGGTGGGTACATCAAAGAGGCAGGTACGGAGAGACGGGGGACACTTTCCTGTAGGTCTCAGCTGCTACCTGATGACATTCCTTACTTTGGGTTTGGTGAAAGCCTGTGGTTTGCCACGTCAGTAGATTGTGAAAGGTTTTTGTCTGTTAGTCACAGGCCGTTAGTTCCGACCCGGAGGAGGGCAGGCAGCAGTGAAAAGTCTGGAACCAGCCTCACAATAAGACAGTCTGTGGAGCCGCCGCACTCCCATCAGTCACTGTGGACAGAGCTTCTCTCCGGGCCCTTCTGCGCACACGTGGGCCCCGGCCAACAGCCCCCAGGGGTTGATTGTCTCCTACCCTGTGGATCCCCGTGATGCAACTCAGGACTTGATGCCTGGCAGCAGGCGTCTTTATCTGGCCCCCACACTTTAGGACATGTCATGGAAGGTGGAGTTGGCTATCCATCCCCGAGGCCCGCCCCTCCTCCCCCAGTCCAGGGAACTGTGTTTGTATACAGAGTGGGCGGCATGCACTTCCCGGATCCCGGAGGAGGTGTTTATGTGGCACCAGGCATGGACTCCTGGCTCCCGCTTCCCTCCTTCCTAAATGGCAGATGAGGCCGTTGAGAGGCAAAGCGCCCTTTGCGGGGACCCTTCCACCTAGTCATGGAGTTTCACAGCAGCCCAACCTCGGGGGATGCATATGTGTGCGGGTCTCAGACCCCGCCCCCACCCTCGCAAGCATATTCGTATCCCATAGCAGCAAAGCTAACCCATAGACACCAGCTAATCTTAAGAGCTGCTGATTCTGTGGATTCTAGGGGAGGCCCAGCAATGTGTGTGTGTGTGTGTGTGTGTGTGTGTGTATCTCTTGCGTGTATTTTAAGGTGCTATGGTCACAGGAAGGATCCAGACTGCCACCATCTAAACTTGGCTCTGAGGCAGCTCTGCTCTGGCCCACAGTGCCCTGTCCCCTTCCTGTTGGGCTGGTTCTTAGTCTCACAGTCCTTAGGAGCCTTAATGGAGTTGAGTTTGAGAACTGAAGTATTTCCAAAGCAACTAAGAACTTTTGAGACACCCTAGAAACTGACCCTTGTCTCCCATTGGGGAATCTTCTCTAAACCTCACCACTGGCCAGGATTTTGTAAGTAGAGCAGATATTTTGCCTGGTCAGTTCCTGGTTTGGATTGGCCAAAGTATTGTTTTCTTTTGAGATGCGCTCATGTGAACCCCCTAGTCTCCTGCAGTGAGTACTTAGGCTCTCACATGAGCAGGGTCGGGGGTGGGGGGGGGCAGTATTAAGCCGCAGGTAGAACAAACCCCAAGCTCCCTCCTGCGGCCTTGCTGCCCACAGCAGCCCAGCCCCCGCCTTATCTGCCTGTGACATCACTCTGGGGCCCCGCCCCCCTTTACTCATTACTGCCTTTTGCCTGCACCTGCTGCCTTTCATGTGCAGTTGAGCCTTCTAAATCCCTTTCATTTCCCTTACTTTGATAAAGTCATCCACAATGACTGGGGTACACCAGGGTATATGGTGATACCTAATCCCTTCCACAAGCCCTCCTCCTGAGACGCTCCTCCAGGAACTTGGCTGGACTTTGGGGTTCCCCCTGGAATATTCTAGGTGTTTACATGCAGGATCTCATCCTTTTGGGATGGGGCGTGTCGCCTCCTGGAGGCGCTAGATGAGGTTGGTGTTTTGTAATGACCCAGGCTGGAGATTGTCATGCCGGAGTCCATGGAGAGAAGCTGTCACTCTGGGGTGGGGAGGGTGGGACCTGGAGACTTGTGCCTGCTGGGCCATTGCTCTGCCGCTCAATGGCGCCCTCTGTGTTACCTCATCTCTCAGTGGGGGAGGGGTGGAGGCTACGTGGCACCCTGTTAGCTAGCCTGGCCTGGAACTCACAACAATCCTCCTGCTTCAGCCTCCTCAGTGCTGGGATTACAAGTGCCTATGTATACAGATGTCTTTCTTACCCATGATTTGTGTGTGTGCGCGCGCGCGAGAGAGAGAGAGTGTGTGTGTGTGTGTGTGTGTGTGTGTGTTATGTATGATGAATGTTTGAGTGAAGAGGACAGGACAGTCATAGGTGTCAGTTCTTGTTCCCTTGTTTGAGAGTCTCGTTTGCCGTGTAGACAACAGTCTACCTGGCCATAAGCTTCTGGAGATTCTCCTTCCTGCCTCAGATCTTGCTGAAGGGAGTGCAGGGATTCCAGAATCAGGCAACCGGGCTAACTTTACGTGACGTCTGGACTCGATCCTTCCGCTCGCACCGCAAGCACGGAACGGATTTCTCCTTTTGCTAACTGCAACGTTCTTCATTTGAGACAGGGTTTCACCGGCCCAGAATTCACTGTGTCAGCCCAGCCGTTCTCAAAGTCGTGGAGTTCTCTCTGCCTCTGCCTCTGCCTCTGCCTCCTGGCTATGGTCAGCACTCTTCTGGATTGTGTACAAGGGTTTCGCCTGCACGCGTGTAGGTGCACCATGTGTGTGCATTACCTGCAGAGGCCAGAAGAAGGCATTGGATCCCTGGACCTGGTGTTACAGATGGCTGTGAGCCCCTGTGTGGGTGTTGGGAAAGGAACCCAGGTCCCCTGGAGCAGCAGCTAGGGCTCGCAGCCGCCGAGCCGTCTCTGCAGTCTGCACCCAGTATTGTTTAATGGCCAGACAATGTTCTGTTGTGTGGCTGCTGTCCGTTAAAGCCTCGTCTGTCTGTGGCCACCGAGGTTTGTGGCCTCAGTCATGGTGGTAGAGGGCAGAGTTGAAGTGGAGCATCTGCTGATACCCTCTCGGCTCCTGGCGCCCTCTCCTGCTTCTCTGGCGTAAAGTTCCTCAGTGTGTGAGGTGCACCAGCACAGGGTACCTTTGTCCCTGCGTTACTGAGGCCACCACCGGGCATGAATGAACTGTGGGTTTTAGGGTGAACCACGTGGATAGTAGTGGAGCGGTGAGGGAGAGTGTAAACCCAAGGGCAAAGTGACAGGGGTGGGTGGTGCTTGTCTGAGGGTCTCAGACAGGGTGTGGGTGGGGCATGAGAAGGTTCCTGTGGGAGGGGCTTGCGCTACTCTCAGCCAGCTGAGTGGGAATGGGCACTGGGGCCTCGGCTTCCTTGAAGTGTCTTGGGGGTGTCTTGGTTTTGCTGTTGGGCAGGGTGTGGAGACGTGTTTCTTGGGTGTCGGGAGCAACAGCCCTGCTTGTGTGACAACTTCTAGTAACTCCATGTGTTATTTTCTTGTTGCTGTGACCCAATCCGTGACCAGAACCTAAGGAAGGTAAGGTTCCTTTTGGCTTCCATCTTGAGGGGATGTAGTCAGCCGCCTTAGGAGGCCTGGTGGTAGGTGGCGCTATCTGTGGTGGCTGGAATGGGCAGCTGGGCTCCTCATAGCCATGGCAGGAGGTAGAAACAGGACAGGAAGCAGGACCTGGCCCAAAAATGTCAAAGTCCACCCCTAGTGACCCAATCCCTCCAGAGAGGCTTCGTAGCCTTAAAACACCACAGCTCCCGGGACAGCGCCACCAGCTGGTGGCCGAGCGTTGAAATATATGAGCCCATGGTGGTGGAGGGAGGGGATTTCTTACATTCAAATCGTGGTCATGGCCTTGTTGCCAATGTCTTGGAAAGTGTTGTTTTGTTTTAAGAAGTAGGTGGCAGCTTTCTATGTAAAGATAAGCTATTGCCACACAGGTGTGGGAAGTGCTGTTGGGGCCTGTGGGCCTTGGTCTGTTTGTTTTGTTTTTTTTTTGTTTTTGTTTTTGGTAGTTTTTATTTTTTGTTTGTTTTTAAGGAGAAGCCAAAAAAAAAAATCTAGGTGGTTGAGGTTTCTCCTTTTGTGTACTTGGGCCCTAGATAAGCGTTCCCACAGATGGATGCTTTGTAGGCTGAAGACAGACTCAGTCCTGAAGGAAGAGGCGGGTAGATTCTAGGAAGGAGTTCAGAGCTGTCACTCAGTGTTTGGGAGCAGAGCCACAGTGACTGTGTCCCCTACACACCCTCACCAAATGACCCAGGTCCCCTTGAGGGCTTCTCACACGCGGTCCCCTGCGTCTCTTTCAGATCCTGTCTCCTCAGAGAGAACGGCCCCCAAACGGAAGTTCCCCAGCCCCCCGCACTCCTCCAACGGCCACTCGCCCCAAGACTCGTCCACAAGCCCCATTAAAAAGAAAAAGAAACCCGGCTTGCTGAACAGTACCAACAAGGAGCAGGTAAACCAGCCACCGTGCTGCTTCTGTACCCGCGGGACGGCGGCCAGGCGGCAGTGGCGGAGCTGGGGTTCTTGGCATCGCTGTAGCAGGCTGCCTGGCACCGGTTGCCATTTACAGAAAGGGCAGCGCCAACAGGGCCTGTGCAGACATGTTCAGTGGGGTTTCAGATCTGTCTGGAGAGCAGAGGACAGGGCTGTGTGCCGGGGGTGGGGTGGTCTTTGGGTTAGTTTTTTGGTGGTCTCAGGGTTCACCTCCCTGGGCCAAGACAGCCGCCCGAGGGAGGCGGGGATTATGTGGTCGAGACAATTTTCTCATCTGTAAAATGAAGGTCAGTGGGGAGAGACACTGACTGAGTCCAGCCTTGGTCATGGGCCACTGTTCCCTCTCTCCGCGCACAGACCCGCCCACCTGGCAGCCAGTGCTGTCAGAAATATGGAAAAGGATTTTTCCCTCCCTAAAGAATATTCTAGCTTTCCTGTCTCTGGCACAGGCTACGTATTCTTTGGTTGTGAGCTGACTAAGGGCCCGTGAGCGGACTGGGTAGGGTGTGTGTGTCCTCTCTGTGACTGTGAGTTCTGGCCTGGTCTTCCGCGACGGTTCCATCCTCCCTTCTGGGCTTTATCAAGTGCCGGAGTGGGCTCTAGGGGACTGAAGCGTGGCTTCATCGAGGCCTGGCGATGGTTAGATGCCGAACGCCTGACATGTATGCTTCTGAACACAAATCTGTTTTCACTCTCGACATTATATAGTGAGTGGCCAGTTCTGTCTTGGCGCTGGCTTTGGGCTCGTTAACCTCTTGTGTGCCGTTGGCTTCCTCATTCACAAAAAGAGGGTTGTGGTACAGCCCAGTCCACAGGGCCATTGTGAGCGTGAACTCCGCCCCATTCATTGACGGATGAGGCAAGCAGCAGTGACAGAATTTGGAAGGGAACCCTGATTGTCGCAATCTTTTCCTTTTGAGTCAGAGACTCGTGTGGCCCTGGGTGGCCTTGGACTCTGGCTCTAGCCGTCTCAGCCTCTGCACACAATCAAATCCCCCAGTCTCTGAAAAAGCATTATAGATCCACTGTCTGGCGTGGTCCTCACCACCATGTCTGGCTTTCTTGGGTGAGAATGACTTGCAACTTAGTTTTTCATTTTATCTAATTTAAAGTTAAATGGATGCCTGTGGTCGAGTGTCGGGAGGGGTTGCAACTGTCTGTAGTAAAGGGAAGCCCAGAGGTGTTCCCTCCCCAGGGTCTCAGGGCAAGTGGAGTTAGCTTTGCTTGTTTTGCTGGTGACATCTGGCCCCTGCCACCTGGGAGCCATCATAGCTAGTAGGAGGGATGGAGATGCAAAAAGAAACACACCGGCCGTGAGCGGGGCGGGGCTCAGTTTGTTACGAGCTGGCCTGGCAAGTGTGAGGGCCTGGGCTGAGTTTGGGGAACCCTCGTACCTATGTGAACATGCCCAAAGGGTTTTGCTTGCAGTCCCAGCCCTGGGGAGGTGGCCACAGGAGGAGTCCAGGGCCTCACTCACTGGTCAGCCAGGCGAGCCCACCGAGTGAGTTCCAAACCAGTGAGACTGTCTCACAGGACGTGGAGGGCCCTCCTGAGGACGACCTGAGATTGTCATTACCTCCTCAGGGGTGTGAGCTCGCAAGTGCGTGTCTGTGAGTGTGTGAGAACTGGCTGTCTTTCTGTTCTCTTCTTCCCTTCCGGAAGCACACGTTAAGGCAGTTTCGGAGTGAGTCGGGACTGTCTGCACCTCCCATCCCTGCACTTGGGAAGCTGAGGCTAGCCTAGGCTTCACAGTGAGTTATTGGCTAGCCTGGGCTATCTACCTAGTAAGGGCTAGTCTTATACAAACAAAAAGCAACCAAGGATCATGACTGGTCTCTGAACTTACCCATTTCAGTAACATGCCAGCCTCTTGCTCGTGGTGATTGTGTATAACCTGTCACTTCATGTCACCCGTGTCTGTCACCTGTCTTAGCTATGGTCTCAGATAAATATCAGTGACCCCCTGCTGTTGCTCAGGGTTTGACAGATGGTGGGATACCATGGCTTCAGACAGCATTTAGGATATGGGGACAGTGGGGTGAGGTTGAAGGGACACAGGGCCCAAGCTTGCCTCTGGGGACCTGCTGTGAGCAGCCATTGTAGAAGACCTGGAAGGCTGCCAGCTTTACCAGGTCACATGACCTCCCTCCCAGCACTGTGTGAGGGGGGGCGGGGAACACTGGCTCTCTCTGAGAGCTTCTGTGAGATCTTCAAGAGGGCTGTGATAAGCACTGTCTTGGTTGACTAATAGGTAGATTAGCTTCCAAAGGCAGAGGTGAGAGAGCCTTGCCCCTTGGTTATTTCTAGCATATGACATTTGCAGAAAGGGACAATTCTCATGCACTCTCTCAAGGGGATCACAAATAGTTAATTCATTTTGAGATAGACTCTCACCTTATACCCCAGGCTGGCTTAGAACTTACCATGTAGTCCAGGCTGACTTCACGTTCACAGAGAGCCTCTAGCCTCTGTCTCAAATGCTAGGATTAGAGGTGTGTGCCACCATACTAGCGTTTTAAAAAAGAGATTTATTATTGTTGTTGTTGTTATTATTATTGATTTGTCGAGACAGAGTTTCTCTGTGTAGCCCTGACTGTCCTGGAATTCACTCTGTAGACCTGGTTGGCCTCGAACTTAAATCTGCCTGCCTCTCCCTCCCAAGCGCTGGAATTAAAGGCGTGCACCACCACTGCCCAGCCATTATTTTTTTTTTTTTAAATTACATTATGTGCATTTGCTTGAGTGGGTTTCTGTATGACGTGTGCATGCAGGGGCCCTTGGAGGCCAGACTTGGTGGGATTAAGAGTTACAGAAGGTTGTTAGCCGCCGTGTAGGTGTTGGGAAACTGCACGTATGCTTATGCACCATTTGTATGTAGTGTAGTGCCCATAGAGGCCAGACGGTGTGAGAGCCCCTGGGACTGGAACTAAAATCCTGAGCTGTGGGTACTGGGAACTGAACCCAGGTCCTCTGAAAGGGCAGTCAGTGCTCTTAACCACTGAGCCATCTCTCCAGCCTTTCACTCATTCTTCTTACGGGAATCCCGAATTGCAAACACCTGCCTGCTCCAGTGCAGATGAAAACATCCCTGGAGTGAGTGAATAGGTCTTTTCCATTTTCTTGTTAAGCCGACCTGGGG
This sequence comes from Apodemus agrarius, assembly GCA_964023405.1. Lineage (NCBI taxonomy): Eukaryota > Metazoa > Chordata > Mammalia > Rodentia > Muridae > Apodemus > Apodemus agrarius. The sequence continues at coordinate 13,682,511 of OZ030008.1, forward strand.
CAGGAGCCAGGGAATAAAAACATTTACTCCGTAACCTGCAATTATCCCCTTGTCGCCGGGCTGCAGCCTGTGTGCGGTGCTGTGGGGCTGCTTACATGCTGCAGACACGCGGGAGAGGGAAGTCAGAATCCATTTTACCTGGAGTGGTTGGCTTTCCCTTTAAAAACCTCCACATCCGTTATCAGGTTATTTTTGTGGAGCCAAAAACAGAAGCCGGCAGGGAAGTATGTGATTGACAGGGCTGCTGTCCTCTGCGGCCACTGCTGTCCCTGGAGTGGGCGGTCTCTGAAGAGAGCAGAGTCACCTGGTTGTCCCTTTGGTCCTGAGGACACCCACTTGGGGTGAGGCAGAGATGGAGCCTGGTGTGTGTGTGTGTGTGTGTGTGTGTGTGTGGCGAACTTCTGAGCCATCAAAGAGATAAAAGCCGTATCAGAAATTCCCAGTTGGCCTGCGGTGTCAGGTTGGGTTATTTGATCCCTGAGTTTTGGCTCGATTCTTTTGTTAGCGAGATGGGTGTTGTTAAATTGTAAGGCTGCCTTGAACTTGTGCAGCATAGTACATTGAAAAACATACCATTTAGAGACTATGCCAACAATGGTAATTCCTCCCTGGAAACAGCAGACTACCCAAGCCCCTACTGGTGATTCAGGAAGATGGAGCTATTTATTTTGGGAGATTTAAGAAGCTTGATTCTGAAGATGGGCAAACAGCTCCCAAGACTCCCTGGAGGAGATTGGGGGGACCAGACATCTGCCGAGCTCCGGTTCCTTGTCCTAAAATTCAGGGGAGAACCCGGGCTGCCTGCAGCTCCGAGTCTCCCATCCTGCAGGCTCTGGCCATTCTAATCCAGACATGGGGCGTGGCTCCCTGATTAAACCTTCCCTGAGAGGTTGTGAGGTCCTGGGCTCAATCCCCGGTCCCGAGGGCAAAAAGCAGCACTAGACTCGGAACTCAGAAGCCTGGTCCTATTAAGTCAGATTTTCAGTTAACAAAATGTTAAAGCGGCTTTTAGATGAGGTCAGTTTTAAAAGAGTGTGGAAGTACTCGCGAATACGTAGAGCGGTGGTCACTTAGAGAAGAGACTAGGAAACCCTCGTTCACCACACGCACATGCGTGTGCACACACACACACTTCTTAAAAATTTAAAACAAAGTATGTGTAAGAGTTGTAGGTCAGAGAGAGAGTGAGAGAGAATGTGTGTGTGTGTGTGTGTGTGTGTGTGTGTGTGTGTGTAAGGTGGGAAGAGTGTGTATGAGAGAGACTGTATGTATGTATGTATGTATGTATGTATTTCTTTCCTTTCCGTAGGTTCCAGGGATCACCCCCTGGTTGCTTAGGCTGGCTTTTACTTGCTAAGGCCTCTTGTCATTCTCTTAGGCCGGCATCTCCCAGTCCCTGGGCCTTGGTTCCCAGGCCTGGGGTTACAAGCACAGTCTTCTTGGCTTATCCACATCATCAGACCTTGTGCTGCACGTAGCCAGTGTGAAGTCTTGTTGGAGGGAACACTCTTCCTGACAGGGAACTCGTGTTGTGTGAATGTGATACCTGCACAGTCTCCATGGCTTTGTTGGGAGGCGTCTTGTTTCCCTGTGGGTTCTGAAGGTCACAGAGCTGGTCCTAGGCCATTCGACAGTCACCACTGGTCCACTCTGGCGGCCTTTGCAGGCTCTGCTGTGCTGCCGAGTGTCTAGAGACTGGCTTCCTGAGGCTGTCCCCACAGGAAGATGTCTGGTTCCCAGGACTTGGCTGGCCCTTTCCTCTCTCTGTTGTTGCTGGTTCTGGTGAAGTGGCCAGGCTTCCTGGCGGGTGTGAGCACCCTGCTCAAGGCTCAGGGCTTTGGGGAGCCTTTTGGGGGGATAATTTTGCACCAGCCAGTTCTAATTGTTTCTACCCTCTACGTACTACTATTTAAAGCTCGCCAGAGCAGATTGCCACACCTGTGTCAGCTGTGTAAATTCCAGCTCATATACATTTGGGCCCTTCACAGTTTTTTGCGAGTCTGTGGCTGTGTTACCATTTAATACCAACACGTTGGGACTCTCTGCTCCATTTTACAGATGAGAAAATTGAGGCGGGGAGGTGGAGAGAGACACGGCCCAGGTCACATAGCTGCTTCATAGAGGGGAGGGGGTTAAACTGCACGGGGGGGGGGGGGGAGGCACCTAGCCACTCTCAGGTGCTGGCTTCCAGTGCCTGGCCCTTTAATGTAGGGGCGAGTTGGCTGTCCGGGTGTAGACCAGCCATTGCTGCGTTTAGTTGGGAGGTGGAGATGGCCTGGCCGAGGGGTGGGGTTGTGAGGGGTGGGGTGCTGTTGGTGTGTGTTGATGTATTGTGCGAATTACTGCTAAGAAACCACCGTGTTTTGAAACCCCACCTGTCTTTCTTGCCTACATTTCAGTCAGAGCTAAGACATGGTCCGTTTTACTATGTGAAGCAGCCACTCACCACAGACCCTGTTGATGTTGTACCGCAGGACGGACGGAATGACTTCTATTGCTGGGTTTGTCACCGGGAAGGACAAGTCCTTTGCTGTGAGCTCTGTCCCCGGGTTTATCACGCTAAGTGTCTGAGACTGACATCGGAACCAGAGGGGGACTGGTTTTGTCCTGAATGTGAGGTTAGTTCCCGATGAATGAATTCATTACCTGCCTCAATTCCTCTCCTTTCTCTTTTCTTCCTTTTTCTTTTTTAAACATTTCAAAATAATCCAAATAGAGGGAAAGAGAAATGTCTTGCCTCCCGCCTGCTCTGCCCTGGCCGCCCCCCGCTCTGGGGACCCGCCTCTGCGCTGGCTGCAGTGGGGCAGCTCTTGGGAAGACATGTCGCCTTGCCTGTCCCCGAGCCTTGAGAGCGAGCGCTTTGAGACCTGCCGCTGTGCGTCCGCTGCTTCTGCGTGAGTGCCTTGGAAGGGACCTTGTAGATCTGTAATGGTTGACGCCTTCTGAAAAGACCCCGAGCTGTTTCCTCCCCTTCTTCGCCCCAACTCCTCGCCAGTAGCCTGCTGGGAAGACCGCTCTAGTGTGTGTGCGTTCCACGTGGCGACCGGCTCGCTCGCACGTTCTTTCGTGGGACCTGCATTTCTCCAGTGCCCTCTGGGTATCAACAACACATTCGACAGAGTGGATTGGATAGCCCTTTCTTATTATTTATCGTTATTTCGGGCAAAAGAAGAAAAACCTGAAAGTCACTCATAGAAGAAAGTAGAAGAAGAGTAAACGGGATGGAAGGCCGTAAGAGGAAGTTGAGGCGCCATGTCTCCACCACTTTAAGAGTCCAGGCCCAGGAAGGATACACTGAGGCATAAGGAGGAGCCGAAGGGGAGGACATCTGGGCAGAGGAAGCCGCAGGCTCAGGGCTGCCACCGCAGGCTCAGGGCTGCCACCGCAGGCTCAGGGCTGCCGCTGTGCGAGGCCGAAGGCAGCCCACCCGAGCCTCATCAGCCGCTCAACCGCCGACTGCTCGAGCTCGGGGTCCGCGTGTCTCCCACCGTGATGCTCTCTGATGAAAACGAGAGTGTCGCTCACACACGTCACTTCTCACAGAACATCTCTGGGATTCCAGCGGGCACTGGATTAGATCGTGAGGAAGCTTCCTGTGTGAGGGGGAAGCGTCACCCAGATGTGTGTGTGTGTGTGTGTGTGTGTGTGTGTGTGTTTGTGTGTGTGTGTGTGTGTGTGTGTGTGTGTGTGTATGTATGTATATATGTGCGCAGGGGAGCTCAGTATAGGAAATCGCCCATGATGCCACGCTTGGGTGGGGAAAGGAGAAAAAAGAAATTCTCGAAAAGAAATTAGACTTTAAAACAGATGATGATGATGATGATGATGATGATGATGATGACGACAACGACTCAAAGAGGTCTTCTGCCTCTGTGGTGGCAAAAGCTGGCTGCCGGCTGGCTCCCCGGGCTTCCTCCGACAGACCTGCACACACTGTATTGACAGCCCCCCACTCTGTTCAGAGCTGGATTTGCTTGCCCATGGTTATGTGGGCTCTCCAGTTCCTCCCGCCTTCCCTGTGGTCTGAGTCACCACACAGAGATAGGCTGCCTTCTCTGCGAGTGACAGTTGTAGAGGGAGGTGTCTGAGACCCCAGCGTTTATGACCATTCTGTGGGGGAAGCAGCCCGTGGGGTAGAGCCTTGCCGTGACAATTGTGGCTCCACTCTGTCCCCACGGCTCCCGTTAGAGGCTCAGTCCTCCTGTGTGGATAGACAGTGTTTCCCCTAAGAGAATGGCACATCTCCATACTTCTCTTGTATCAAGAGATTTTTCCCAGTATCCTCCAGCTAATTGGCCATTGGGCCCCTTAGTCAGTGGCGCTCACCCATTTCCCTGTTTAAAAAACCTGGCTGGGACTCTTTTTTTGTTCTCTTAACCGGCCTGGCCAGAGAGAGGGAGGGGTGGAGGGGGAGGGGGAATGACAGGGCGGGCAGGTGACTGCATCTGTGGCACACGGAAAGGCACGGGATTCGAGCAAGCAGGTGTACTTGCTGTGTGTTCGGATTTGGGGCCCTCAGTCCGCCCCACGCCCTTCAGGGGTGAAGGCAAAATGGAGTCTGTTAGTGTGCCTGTCACTCTTGTCAGATTTTAAGTGACTCTTTGTGGTGCCACCAACCACAGCGGGAGTTTGTTGGAAGGCCCCAGAGATGTGGCAGATGGAAACCGATTCCACATTGATGGAGAAAAATGTCACATCTCTCCTTCACAGCCTGGCCAGAGGAGCCCTGGATAGTTTAGGCCCTGCTGTTTTTTGTTGTTTGCCATGTACACCTCAGAGTCCCTGTGATCTGGTTGGGGGTGGGGGGGACTTTCCACAGTAGCCTGGCTACAGCTGGTTACTGGGAGCTTCTCTTTGATAAGGATGTCCCTGACAAAATGGCGGTTGTGAGCCTGGTATGGTGGCACACACTGGTAAACTCACTGCGGAAGCTGAGGCGGGGGCATTAGGAGTTTGAGGCCAGCCTGGGCTACATAATGAGAGTCTGTCTCCAAAGAGAAGAGAGGAAGGAAGGGAAAGGAGAAGAAAAAAGGATGGAGATGGATGGAAAAGGGAAAGGGAAGGAAAGGGAAAACTGTGTATGGAGGCGCACACCTTTACTCCTGACAACAGCGGGGGCGGAAGTGAGTGGGTCTCTGCGAGTTCCTGGCCACCCTGGTCTACGGAGTGAGATGGTTTTGAAACAAGGAAAGGAAAAGGGAGCGGTTTCCTCTTGCAGGATGTCCTTGGGCATGGAACGTGGTGTTGGGTTCCTGATTGGCTGATCCCCTCCCCTAAGTCTTCTCTCAGGAGTGCCAGCCCTCTGGGCCAGCAGCTTTTTAAGAATGGCTGCTCCGGTCTCCTCAGCCTCCTCAGCCATAGCCCAGGGCCTAGGATGTTGTGGCTGGAGTTCACCTGCTGTGTGTCCGGCATGGCCCTTGTTTGCAGGTTCAGTTGTTGTTTCATGAGTCTGGGTTTTTCTTTGTGTAGCCCTGGCTGTCCTAGAACTCACCTTGTAGACCAGGCTGGCCTCAAACTCTCGCAGAGATCCTCCTGCCTCTGCCTCTCAAATTCCGGGATCAAAGGTGTGCATCTCCACCGCCTTGCGCCTCCACTGCCTGGCTCACATTCAGTTCCTGAGACCCAAGGGTTGCGGTTCTGTACCGCCCCAGGTCCCAGCGCAGATCCCGATGTCCTCACCGCCAGAGTCCCTTCCTGGTGCAGTGTATGTGGATTGACCACTTAAGTCTTTGCCCACAGATCCAGTACATGTTGGTCTCGCGGTCTGGAGTCCGTTCCGAGACCAGTGGGAATGGCTTTTACCAGTGAGCGCGGAGAGAAGGAGACGAGATGGCAGTCATGTGTATTTTTCCCCTAACGGACCTGTGTGTGTGTGGTTTTTTGACTTGTAGAAGATTACAGTAGCAGAATGCATCGAGACGCAGAGCAAAGCCATGACCATGCTGACCATCGAACAGCTGTCCTACCTGCTCAAGTTTGCCATTCAGAAAATGAAGCAGCCAGGGGTAAGAGGCCTGTCCCCGCCGCCGCGAGCGCCGTGACCGCAGTCATTTGATTGATTCCTTGGTTCCTTCATGACGCACAAACACACTCTCGGGGACCTTCCTGTACAGACCGGAGACACGATACTCTGTCCTGAGAGAGTCTAGCCGGGAGACCGGGTGCGGCTGGGGTAGTGTGATTCTGAACACTTTATTCGATCACACACTCAACTCGGTCAGACCCCGCTGATTGAGGAGGGACTCCGTGCTCTTCCCCAGGGCCTGCGTGAAATTTTGTGAGAACAGAGAGGCAGCCCAGCTTAGTGAGTCTGAGCCTGGAAGCTCTCTATGGGTGAGACTGCCGTTAGGGGGTGGGGTAGGATGGTGGTCTGCCACATTTGGCTGTCCAGGTACGTGTGTACCTCACAGCAGTGCCCTCCTGAGACGCTCCACCACGCCAGCACTGCTGCACTTGGTGCACTTACTAAGGTCATTTCGGGAAAGTGTCAGAAAAATGCTTTTTGAGAATTTTTTTTCTTGTGATAATGGGTTTGGAAACCAGGGCCCTGTGAACACTAGCTCTGTTCTTCAGCTCCTCCTGTCTCCAACCTCAAGATATATCATGTTTGAAAACGTAATATTTAACCCAGTCTTGGTGGTACACGCCTATAATCCTGGCACTAGGGAGGCAGAAGTTCAAGGCCACCTTGATCTCCTCAACAGGTTTCGGTTCAGCCACGGTCACATGGTGAGGCGCTGGCCGGGGAGCCACCCACCTCCCATCACCTAAAGACAGTATAATTCATTCATCATTTTTCCTGCCGATGAATTCAAGGAACATTTTGGGTGGGGCTCCCTCTTCTGTTTCCATCAAAGCACCCTGTGGTCTAAGGAAACTCAAGATTGTTTCCTAAGTGAAAAGAGTTCACAGGGGCTTCTCAGTGCTGTTGTCAGGGCTCACCCTTCTTTAAAGTTAGTACAAAAGCCCCAAAATATGGCCAGCGAGGAGTCCTAGGAGATACCGATGCTTGCGGCAAAGTCTGCTGACCAGTGTTTATCCCCAGACTCCTGACCTCCACCCCACCCCCACTCATGCCCACACCCCACACCCCCACACCCTCACATGCCCACACCCCCACACCCTCACCCTCACATGCTTGCACCCCCACACTTAGACCGTCACATGCCTGTACCCCCACACATATACTAAAGTGTGACAAATGTGATAATGCAGAAAATAAAAGCAGAAGCAGGCTTTGGCTTTGAGATGTATTCTGAAATCTTTAATTATATATGGGGGGGGGAATCCAGCTCCTTCCAGTTGACTCTTATTAGAACAGGGAACTATTTTTCTCTTGAATCCCAATCGTTGGGAGTAAAGTCTATAGCCAGAATGTGGTACGGAGATCAGGCTGGCCTCGAACTCAGAGATTGCTTGCCTCTGTCTCCCAAGTTCTGGGATGAAAGGTGTACTCCACCTCAGCCCAGCTTCTTACTGTGTCCGCTTCAAACCGTTCATAAAGGGATCATGTAGTGCAGGAGCCTGGTACAGGTTTGTTATCCTTTTTTGAGGTGAGGCGAGGGTGCTGGGAGTTGTAACCAGAGCCTTACCCACCCGTGCTAGATAAATGCCCACACCCCCACACCCTCACATGCCCGCAGGGCTGCAGCCAGTGAGCTCTCCACGACAAACCCAGCTTTGCCTTCTTGCTGTTTTGTTTTATTGAGACAGGGTTTCTCTGTGTAGCCCTGGCTGTCCTGGAACTTGCTCTGTAGACCAGGCTGGCCTCGAACTCACAGATAGGCACTTGCTGCTTCTTCCTGAAGAGGACCAAAGGCATGCGCCACCACACCCAGGCTCCAGTCCAGCTTTGTAGGATTCTAAACTCAAGAGAAAGACTGAAGGCATTAATGGTTCATGCATGGTATATTTTAAAGAGATTTATTTATTTTATGTGTGTGGGTGTTTTGCCTGTGCCTGTACCATGCGCTTGCCTGGTGCCCAGAGAGCTCAGAGGAGCACTGAAGCCTCTGGAACTAGAGTTACAGGTGCTTAGAAACCACTCTGGGTACTGGGTGCCCAGGTATGCATGCGCACGTGCGCCCTCCCGAGTGCTGGGATTAAAGGCTTGTGCCCAGCCAGCACCTCCTTTTAGCACTTTAAAATTAAAGAGTAAATACCTGCCCCCCACACCTGCCAGGAGCTGCCCCTTGAGCTGGTGCCTTTAGTGGATCAAGACCAAAATTCGCCGGGCGTGGTGGCGCACGCCTTTAATCACAGCACTTGGGAGGCAGAGGCAGGCGGAATTCTGAGTTCGAGGCCAGCCTGGTCTACAGAGTGAGTTCCAAGACAGCCAGGGCTACACAGAGAAACCCTGTCTCGAAAAGCAAAAAACAAAAAACAAAACAAAACAAAGACCAAAATTTTGTGAGTCTGGCTTCTTGAGAGTGGGACAGAATCTCCCTTCTGGGTTTCCACCCAGGTCACACCCAGTGCTCGCTGAGCATTTTTTTTCTCTCTGAATTACCTTATCAGCATCATTTTCCCTCCAGTCAGTTTGTGCTGGGGTGTGGACTACACATTAACTGTCCTTTGGAGACCCGGAATGGTCTGCAGTGTGGTAATTGTCAGGCTTAGTGGGAGAAGCCAGAGGCTGCAGTCCACACAAAGACCAAAACCAGACACACCAGGCCAGGCCTGGGACTCTCCTGAAGAGCAGAGTTAGAAGGCGGGGGTCACCTTGAGCTTCTTCCTGTGTGGTCAACTCTGGCCTGTGAACTTGTGTCTGGTTCTCAGCGTTCTCTGTCGCCTATGCCTGGTTTTCGTGGTAGTGATGGCTTTTTATCTGTGCGTGTCTCTCTTTTACAGACAGATGCATTCCAGAAGCCCGTCCCATTGGAGCAGCACCCCGACTATGCAGAATATATTTTCCACCCCATGGACCTTTGTACATTGGAAAAGGTTGGCCTCTGTCACAGAGCCTGGCGCGTGTAGCTCAGGCTCTCCCTTTCCTCCCCCACCCTAGCTCCAGCTGGATTATTCTGGACTTTATCAGATAGACCTCTCAGTTTTCCTTGCCCTTGCTCTGAGACCTTCTCCCGGCAGGGGTGGGGTCTCCAGATTGTTGAAGTCCTGGGCCGTCTTCTTGAGGGAGGATAGCCTCCTGTCTGAGAATCCGTGATTTCATTGGTTGGCATCTCACTTCCTCCTGAGGTGATAATGAGGAACATCCGGAAGGAGGTAGAGAAAATGACTGTGCTAAAATTCTGCCATGAAAAAAAAAATCACACTTAAAACACTTCAATTGAGTTCCTCTTTTTGTGCAGATTTCCCAGTTCAGGAGCTAAATATGTGGTGGAAATTCATCTGTGAAGGGCTGGGGCTAGCCCAGCCTGGCCTGTGCAGGGCCCTGTCTGTGATTCCTGATTCTGAAAGAGAACAAAAACTCCCATCTGGAAAGAGGAACACGGGGTCTTAATGTATCCGTTGGCAGTTTCCCTCTCCCTAAGCCGTAGATCACATCTACTTTGGAAAACTGCCCAGACCTTTCGATATGCAGGAAAGAGAACGCATTATATAAACAACGGGGTTGGACCCTAGCTTCAAGCTGGGGTGAGGTGTCTTCACCTAGTCCTACCTCAGTTTCTCCTCCTGTCAGACTTCTTTGGCTTTTGTGAGATGCATGTGATACCACAGCCCCTTTATTATTAGCCTGTGACACTCCGCTGTATGAAATGTGCCCTTCTCTGCTGGATGAGTGGCAGCATTTTCAGGATGAGATTGCTTGGATCCCTGCGATGACTCCGGGTGCGTTTTATAGGGCTGTAGATCTTGAACCTAATAGCATCCTGGGAGACGAGTCAGAGCGCGCCGGTAAATGCGGCAGATGGCTCCTGTGAAGGGCGCAGGGACGCGGGTGTTAGCACTGCCGTCTGTATCGATGGCCATGGCCATCATGTTCTCTGGCTTCTCCTCCCAGAATGCAAAGAAGAAGATGTACGGCTGCACGGAAGCCTTCCTGGCCGACGCCAAGTGGATTCTACACAACTGCATCATTTACAATGGGGGTGAGTGGCGAGGAGGAGAGGGAGGGGGAGGGGGAGGGGGGGGTGCTCCAAGCATGGCCGCCTCCTGCCTTTTGGTAAGATGTAGGTTTGCCAGGCCAGAGAGACGTCTCTGCACTAGCAGCACCTGCTGCTCTGCCACACGATACCGGTTTGGTTCCCAGGACCCATGTTGGGCCTTTCGGAACTGTCTGTGACTCGCAGATCCCCAGAGCCGATCTGAGTCTTCTGTGCTCTGTAGCTGTATTTTTGCCTCTTCCATACATACAATTTAAAAGAGCCTTAATAATGAAAGCAGGCTGAGGTGACTGTTTCCAGAGCCTGTGTAAAAGCCAGGAGTCACGGCTCCCGTCTGTCACCCCAGCCAGCCCCGGGAAGGTAGAGGCAGGGGAGTGTCCACTGCTCTCAGATGAGTGAGCTGCAGGCTCTGCCTCAAAACACTGGGAGAATGAACCGGGACAGGCCTGGCAGAGAGCTCTGATTATTACACCCTACACATGGGAATGGGCTGAGGTGGAGGAACACAACACTTAACGGTGGCCGGTGTGTGGTGTGGGCTGGATGGAGGACGAGAAGCCCACAGGTCTGCTGGTCAGGTTTCTTCCTGGGCGTTCCTGTTGATTTAGTTGTCATAGCAGTGTGTTATGTGTAGGTATGGATAAGTGCATAGTCCAGGAGTGCATATTCCTGTGGGTGCATGCGTGGGGAGGGGTGGACATGTGCCTGTGTGTGTGCGGCTTGAGGTCAACCTCAGAAACCCTCCACCTTCGTCGTCTTGTGGGACCGTGTCACTCAGGCTTGGGGCTGGCCCGTTAGGCTAGAGTGAATGGCTTTGAGACCTTATCCCTTCTGGACTAGCACTTTACTGACGGAGCCGTCTCCTCAGCCCAGCAAATCGACAGCTTCTGAAAATGGCCGTCGGGACCGAGAAGACCGTAGCCCTTGGCCACCCTGACCTCTGCATTGGTGCAAGGGAGGAAGGCGTGTCCTCAGATCGTTGCCAGATGCTCAGCTCATCAGCTAAGGGTTCTGGTGGAGGCAGGGACTCCGGATTTTGACTCGGTCATTAAGTAAACGAGAATCATCTTCTATTTCTATACAGTTTTGGGTGGAATCTTAGGAAGGAACCATCCATTCTTCCTGGCCTTGCTGATCTGGAATTATAGGGTTAAGTAAGGCTCCTTTCTGCTAATTATAGCCTTTAGAATGTCAGAGTACTTGAAGTAACTTATCTAGGGAATTCTACACCAGCTACTCAGTTGCAAGACGCTGGCCAAGCTTGGTCCTCGATAGACAAGGTTTAACCTTTAAATGGTGAATCTTGGTGTGGGAAGACAAGTTCAAAAGTTGCTATTGTGTGTGTGTCCCGGAGGCAGACTGTTTTGCCTTTTGCCTGTGAAATAATCCCCTTTTCTTATTCCCGTAGGAAACCACAAGTTGACGCAGATAGCAAAAGTCGTCATCAAAATCTGTGAGCACGAGGTAGGGATCCCCCGCTCTGCTGTGGGTGGGGCTCTCCTAGAGGCAGGCCGCACCAGTGGGCGGCCGCAGCGACCTTTGTGTGTGCTGTGTCTCTTCACGCGACATGAAAGCCGGAGGCAGGGGACCCCAGTGTTATAGGAGCCGCTTAGCTCAGTGGTGGCGATCTTCAGTCTGAAGTCATGGCCGGGTGCGGGGAGTCCAGTTTTCTCCCTTGTCTGGTCATCACATCTTGGCCTCCACGGTTGGATTGAGTCAGGCGGCTGATGATGGCACCATTCACAAAAGAAGGTTCCAGCTCTTCCTCCCTTTTCCTTTATTTTCTTTCTTTCTTATTGAAAATGGGGTTTCATTACATACCCTGACTACCCTTGAACTTGCTGCGTAGGCTGGGCTGGCCTCTGCCTCGGTGGTGCCGGGAGGTGTGACCTCTATGCCGCCATTCCTGCCGCACTGCCCGGCCATGGTGGTTTTTTTCCCTTTCTCTCCCAACTTGATTGGTGGTTCCCAGATAACAGCGTGTCATGATGCCAAGAGATGGGGCATTCCCACTCGGTGGTGGCAGTTTTCTGATTGCTTCCAGGATGGCTGTGGCACTGTGGACACCCACCTGGGTGCGAGTGTATGTCAGTGTGTTCTTCCAGCACGGGACGTGCCACATATCTTTGTAAAAGATTCATTCATTCATTCATTCAGTGTGTGTGTGGGTGCCTTTGTATTTCTGTGCATCATGAGTGTACAGATGCCCGAGGGGCCAGAAGTCAGTTCTGGAGTTACCTGTGCTCTCAAGCTTCCTGAGGTGGTAGGCGCTGGGAGCTGAACCCAGGTTGTCTACAAGAACAGCAGGTGCCTTTAAGCCTCTGAGCTACCTCTCCGGCCCATCTAAATTTAAAAAGTATACGTATGTGTATTTCTTGCATGTGATCAGGGGACAGTAACATTTCACTGTCATTCCTGGTTGCATTGTGTCGGCAGCAAGTTGCGACGCACCCCTCGCTGTTGGCCTTTGGGGGGAGACTATGGTGCTCCCTCCCATTTGAGTCCCCAGTCACCCTGGCTCAGGGGGACACTTGGTCATGACTTCAGACTAAAGATTGTCATGTAGGCCGGGCGGTGGTGGCGCACGCCTTTAATCCCAGCACTTGGGAGGCAGAGGCAGGCGGATCTCTGAGTTCGAGGCCAGCCTGGTCTACAGAGTGAGTTCCAGGACAGCCAGGGCTATACAGAGAAACTCTGTCTCAAAAAACCAAAAAAACAAACAAAAAAAAACAAACAAAAACAAACAAACAAACAAACAAAAAAAAAGATTGTCATGTAGTATGTACCTGCTACATACATGGGCCCCTCATGGCACCAGGAGAAAAGAACAATGTGAGACCACCAATACCGGGAAGATCATAGCTGCTAAGTGTGTTAGGAGACTCACGGGCTGTGGAGACCCACTGCCCGGCTTTAGTTCCCCACCACTGTGGACCCTTGGTAGGATATTTGAATTTTTAGAGCTTCCTCCTTTAAAATGAGATGACTGTGGTCTGACCTTGTCCCTCTTGTGAGGAGTAAATAGATGTTCAGTCCTGGAAGACTTAGGCTTGGCTGTGGTAAGGTGTTGTGACCGTAGATTGCCACGGGACATCTCAGCAGGCTCAGTCTGTGGCGTTAGCTGCTGTGTGGATTCTGTGTGGTTCCTCACCCTTGACTACCTACCGAGAGGTGCAGGCCCAGGGTTATGAGTGGCTTTTTCTGAAGCGTCGGGGCTCGTGTGTGGTAAACTGACTTTAGGTGAGATCATTGATTGGTTCTAAGCTGTGCTGTCTGCCTATCTGAATATCATCTTAAAAGGGGGCAGGACAGCCATGGTGTGGTTGATGTTAGTCATGAAAAATATTATTAAGCAAGCCAGGCAGTGATGGCACACGACTTTGATCCCAGCACTTGAGAGGCAGAGGCAGGCGGATTTCTGAGTTTGAGGCCAGCCTGCTCTACAGAGTGAGTTCCACAACAGCTAGGGCTACACAGAGAAACCCTGTCCAAAAAAAAAAAAAAAAAAAAAAAAGAAATAAAAGAGTTATTAAGCAAATTGAGTGTGTACTGTTGTAAGCCTATGGTCTTAGCACTTGGGACGTGGAGGCAGGAGACTGTCTTGATTACTTTGAGGCCAGCCTGAGCTACTGGCAAGATTCTGTTGCTCTTTGTCTGTCCCATAATACAAAAGAAGAACAAAAAAGAAGAAAATCTGACCTTGTAATAGAAGTCCAAGCCCATAAAGTAAAAGTGTAAGGGACTTAGTAGGGCTTCCTGATGGCCGCCCCTGGGGCTCCACAGCCTAATGCGTCTTTTGCTTTGCAGATGAATGAAATTGAAGTCTGTCCAGAATGTTACCTCGCAGCTTGCCAAAAACGAGACAACTGGTTCTGTGAGCCCTGTGTAAGTTAGATCCCGTTCTTCTGTTTCGCTTCTGAAACTCTGGCACCCGTGGTGGCTTTACCAAGATGGCCCTCTCCGGGGATTCATGAGGAGATTGGGAAGCTTTACTAGAAGTTCTGAAAAGGTCAGGGCGCAGGGGAGCTAACTGGGCTTGGGTAAGCCTCTGAGGTAGGTGTCCTGGTAACTGGGTTGACTCAGAAGAGGGAGTGTGGTAAGTGGGGTGCAGGTCATAGGATGTGTGTCATTTTAAAATCTGCTTGGTTCCTGTTCTAAGACCTTTGGACGCACATCCATCTGTCTCTCCAGAGAGACCATTCGTTGGTTTATGGACTTGGGAAGCCTTCCTGGTAAACTGTCCTTTCTCCGACGGTGTTGGGCATTGACCAGTTCCAGTCCTTTTTCAGCAGTGGTTTTCAGCCTTCCCGATGCTGTGAGCCCCTAATACAGTTCCTCACACTGCGGTGACTCCCGGCCGTTAAAAGGTTTTGTTGCGACCTCATAACTGTAGTTTTACTCCAGTTAGGAATCGTAGTTGCAGGCGTCTGTGTTTTCATCGAACTTAGGTGAGCCGAGACTCACCACTTGAGAACCACTGCTCTGCAGAGTTGAGCATTATGGGGGCGGAGTGAGCGTGCCTGAGAGAGGTGCCGGGTGGAGGGTTCGAAAGGGCAAGCCTGGATGAGGGTCGCTCAGGCCTCTTTCTGCCTTTGGAGATAAACAGCTGGAGCCACCGCAGCCAAGCGAGGCTCCTGCAGCTTCCCACCTGCCGGAACTTCACGTTTTGTACAAACGTAGCACAGTGTAGGTGCTGACTTTCTGTGGAGCCCAAAGAGGCGAATTTTCTCGGTCACCCACGACCCAAACCTAAGTCATTCTTTCAGCTTTAAGCTCCGCACCGGCCCTGCCCAGGTCGCACACCTGCCCGGGGGACACCTTGCTTGTAGCTGTCTTCACGCATGGCTTATGTCCTATTTTGCCTTCTAATTACTGTCATGAACACCGAGGCCAGGAGCAGCTTCGGGAGGAAAGGGTTTATTTCATCTTTAGCTCATAGTCCCTCACCAGGGAAGTTGAGACAGTACCGGAAGCCGAGGCCCTGGAGGAGAGCCGCTCACTGCCTTGCTCCTGAAGGCCTGCACAGGAGCAAGGCAGTAATACACCCCAGGACCACCCGCCCTCCAGAGGCTTGGACCCGCCCACAGTAGTTGTCAATCAAGGGAACGCCCCCACAGATCTGTCTACAGGCCTGTCTGATGGCCGCCTCTTCTTACTTGAGCGTCCCTCTTCCCAGATGACTCTAGCTTGTGTCAGATTGACAGAAGTCTAATTAATCAGCAGCAGGGCTGTGTCCTTCCCGTCTCCCCGCGTCTCAGACTTTAACGTGTGTCTTGCTGCCAAACATAACACCAACCTTGCATTCTGTTCTTCTTCTAGAGCAATCCGCACCCTTTGGTCTGGGCCAAACTGAAAGGGTTTCCATTCTGGCCAGCGAAAGCTCTGAGGGACAAAGACGGGCAGGTTGATGCCCGTTTCTTTGGACAACACGACAGGTGGGAGCTTTAAAACGGGCTGCGAGTGGAACTTTGGGTAATGACATCACAGAGGAAAGGTGGTGGAGGGTACTGTATTTTTTTTAAAGCAAACGCTACCTTTTCTCGCTAGTGACTTTTACATACTGTCTTTACCAGCCTGTGGTCTTGTTATTGCAAATTGTTTCCTGGTTCTCCGCCGAGCTCATGGAGGGAGGGTTTCCTCCAGGTGAGGAGGGTTAGGGAAGAGCCTCGCCTTCGTGGTTCTGTTGGTAGACCCAGCTTCATTTGATGTGTACTTGTTTATTCATTTTGTTTTGTGGAGTAAAATAAACCTCTGTGCAAATTGCTTTTAAAAGTAATGCTTTTAGGGACCAGAGGTAGTTTTCCAGATTGCCACTAAATGATGCTCCTAGCATTAGATGGAGTGCCCCCCACCCCCACCCCCTCTCCCCTTTCTGTGGATCTAAACTGGGAAATGACGTGGTGGGGGGGGGAAGATGATGTTTTGACAGATGTGAACCCTCCCTCTCAGCCTCCCAGCCTCCCCTTTCCTTCCCGCACAAGCTGAGTGGTGCTAGGGAGTCACCCCAGCTAGCACAGCTCCCTCTGCTGGTGCGCTCCTGCCTGTGATCAGCGGGTATTCGGAGACAGCAGCTTAACTTGCACGTTCCCTTGTGATTAAATGAAGCAAAGATTCCTTGGGGGTATGGGCCCAACCCCCAAGTCTCCCCCCCCCCCACAGGGTTTCTCTGTATAGCCCTGGCTGTCCTGAAACTCACTCTGTAGAACAGGCTGGCCTCGAACTCAGAAATCTGCCTCCCAAGTGCTAGGATTACAGGCGTGTGCCACCACCGCCTGGCCCCAAACTCCGCGTCTTGAGATTGAGTGCATAGGGGTTAAAGTCGTGTACCACACAGAAAATTTTTTTAATCAGCATCTGAATTAACGTGCTCACTCTCTGTCAAGTTGTGCTTGGCTTAGGAATCAAAGCAAAATCAATCAATCAATCAATCAATCAAAATCTCAATATTAGAGAGATTGAGTTTCTTACAGAAATTCCAGTTGTTTCCCTGTCAGAACAGGTGGCAGTTCCTTGAGGTAGTACTGGCTTTGGCAGGGCGCAGTTTAATTTTTACCCTACCCCCACCCCCTTTGCTGGGGGTCATGTAGCCTCAGCTCATCTCAGTGGTGACTCTGAACTCCTGATCAGCGTCCTGAGTGCTGGAATTCCGGGCATACTCCTGGACGCCTCGATGTATGTTGTTGGGGATGGACCCAGGCTTGCTGTACGCTAGGCAGGCTGGCCGTGAGCGCCGCCCCCCTCCCTGCCCTGTCCTGTTGGAATCCATCCTGAATTTCAGCATTCCTTCAGTTAAAGGAATGCGCTCCCTCAGGTCCTTTCCCAAGCTGCAGTGCATTAGCATGCAGGCAGACACTTGTCCAAGCAAGCTGCCAGGCTTCCTGTCTGTAGGAAACGCTCGCTCGCTTGGGGGGCGGGGGGGGGGGTAGGGGGGGACGGGACGACACCGTGGGCCTGTCTAGAGGGGCCGAGGCCAGCGGGCTGGGCCTGAGAGGCCAGGCTGTAATTAGTGGTTTGAACTGGCTGCTCTGGGGAGAGGTGAGTGAGAATTTGTTCTCTGGTTTCAGAGCAGGAGGAGATGGTGGCTGGCTGTGCCCTAGCTAGCTCGCCGAAGAGCATTTGAGGTGTTCACCATCTTAAAGGGTTAAGATTCCCCTGTGGGCAGCCCTGTGGATTTACCTACCGGGGTGCACATTATGGGGTGGCACAACAGATGCCCGCCGTTACCAAATGGACCCAGACCCAGGAGCTCAGGGTTCTTCTGTTCCTTCTACTGTGACCATCCTGCCAACCTGCCCCTGAAGGTGGCCTTGGGGACACAGGCCCCATAAACAGTGCTTGTGCTCTATGCTGAGACTGTTGTCCGAGATGCGTGGTGTATTCCTTGGTCGGAGGGGCTGGGCAAGAGCCGGGTCTTTCTTGTTCTCTTGTAAGACCTGTGGTCCTTCTCCAAAGCCTCAGACTCCTGTTTCCTCTGAGGGCTGTGCTCACCTGCTGGGTTTCTTTTAGGCAGGGTGGCCCCACTGTGGATGTGGGAATGGTCTAAGGTACCTTGTAAGCAACACTCTGGAGGCCCAAGGAATCCTCATCCCTGGGAACTGACTTGTACATTGTCCCCAGGGAAATTCTTGGTTCTGCGTGAACTCCCCCCCCCCCAGGGATTTGTTGTTTTTTGTTAGTTTTGCTGGATAGCCTTGGGTATGATAGACTTCTGTCTGTGTCCTTTGTTGTTTGAGAGAGGGTCTGTGTAGCCCTGGCTGTTTTGGACCTCCCTATGATGTGAGGAAACCGATGGTTCAGGAGCCCAGGAGAGATTGGTGGCACCAAAGTGAAAGTGTAGGCGTGTGCTAATGAGCTAGCTCAGGCTAAGAAACATCCCAGAACCCCTGACGGTTGATCGGTCTGAGCATGAACCCGTAGAGCCTCCTGCAGAGGTCACCGCAGGTCTGTGGGCGTCCTCTTCAAAGAGTTGTTTGCTTCATCTTCGATCAGCGTACCATTTTCTAAAAATCTGGGCAAGCTCACGCCAAATGAGAGCAAGGCTTAAGGAAAATACCTGGGGTTGCAGACACTTTGTCGCCCTTGCAAGTACCTGTCCTCACTAGCTGATGGGAAGACTGGGCCAGAGCGTGATGGCTTGCCCAGCGTCCCTCGGGGATAGCCTGGGCACGAGGCTGCTGGGGCTCCGCCCCCCCTCCAGCTTTCTGTGTGAACAAGTATCATTTCCTTTTAAGGACACACAGCTTTTCCTTGCCTAGGAAAAGTGACTTGGGAACCTGGGGGCGGCTGGACAGTTAGGACCTTGAAACTATGCCCTAGCGTGGGACAAGGACTTTGGGTCTGTGGCCCCTGGCTGAGGGGAGGGTCCTGGTGCTGACTTGCAGCTGTGGCATTTGTTGTCTTGGTGCTTTCCTAGGAAGGAACTGCCCGGGCAGGGCTGGGGACCGGAATGACTCTGACTTCTCCCTTTCCTAGCCTGCGCCCCCGCTCCCCCCCCCCCGCCCCCGCCCCGCCCTCCCTCCCCTCCTCCCCGTATTTGGTTTCTGTTCAACTTCTGTCAGGTCCAGCCATCTTCAGGTCCTAGCAGAAAGGTGTCCCTAGTGTACACCGGCAGGGGAGCTACACCTCAAGATAAGCTGCACGCTTGGGGGTTCTCACCAGGCTTGGTGCCGAGCTCTGCCTCTGCGTAGACCTGTCCTGCGCAGGCCTTCTGTCCTGGGCACCATTTCCTCTTCAGATGTAGGAGTTCCATGCTAGCTGTTGATGTGGTGTAAAACGCTGTAGATGAACCCCACTGTTTCTCTTCAAACACCAGGGAGACTGGGGAGGGCCCAGTGTCGTAAGCGGGCATTTTGGACATAGCTGGGCAGATGGGTTCTCTTATCAGAGCAAGAATCTTCTCTCCCCTGCCCCCACCACATCCCATGGCTTTATGCAAGGCTTCTATTTGAGGTCCAGGAACCCTTAAAGGTCTCCACAGAAAAGTTATGCACGAGGTTGAGGCGTAGAGTCCAGAGTGCACAATTAGCGCGCTGTTCTGGTGTCCTTTCTCCACAGGAGTTGGTGGTTGGGGTGCTGTCAGACCTTCCCGGGGACTTGGGGGTGTCGAAACTGGAAAAGCACCGCTGTTGCCTTTGGTGTCTGGGTCTCTGCAAACCGTCCTGGGGGTTGATGGAGGAGAATGGCCCTTCAGCGAGGTAGCAGGGGCTGTGGAGAGTGCCCACCTCAAAGCCAAAGGCTGCCTTTCCCCCCCCCATGATCTGTGATTGTTTTTAATTGTCTTCTTACTGTTGATAACTTACAAACTATCTCCTTCATTTTCATCTTTCCATCTAGTAAGTTGGTAAAGAGCGCCAACCCATACACAGAAATTCCAGTTATGTGCATTTCTGAATGGGTATTTAAGGACAGAATTACAACTTAGTCTTAGATAATAGAGAATTTGAAAGGCCTAACTTGCTTGTTCCTAAAAGCATTTTAACTTGTAGATCAACTATAAAGAAGTGTTAAATACTCTTTATTTGATATCATAAACTACAGTAAGTGCCTTTCAGTGGTAAAAGGCTGCATCCTTGATATAAGGAATTCTAATTAAAACAGCATTGTCAGGAAGAGACAGTTGCTTCCTGGTGTTCAGCCGTTGCCTGTAAGGGGCCAGTGAACTCAGACTGAAACACGGCTGAGTCTTCTTGTTTCTGAGACAGTGATGGAATTTTCCCAGTGTTTAAACATTCATATGCCCAGTTATAGAAATCTAAGTATAAAATCATTTAATAGGTTTGAGGCGACACCCCGTATTTACGGAAAGTAAAACATTACTAGTTAAGTCCAATCTTTTTTTTGTTTGTTTGTTTTTGTTTGTTTTTTGGTTAGTTAAGTCCAATCTTATCTTGAGAAAGGGAGAGCAGTGATAGCACGGACACAGCTGGAACTGTCAAGTCAGTTTTACTTAAATCAGGACTGTCCAACAAATACATTGCTAGCCATTCACGATCTGAATTTGGTGTATGAGTTAAATTATGGTATACATTAAAAGCCACGGGGCATCTGTTTTGTAATAAATAAGGCCATGGAACTACTCATTAGGAGCCTTTTTAAGATAGTAGCGAGAGTCTTTCTCCTGGTTATCTTCTCAAATGTGGCTGGGTGTGGCTGGGCACTGAGGAGGCTGACGCAGAAGCATCCTGAATCGCACGCCGACCTAGACAGCACAGTGGGATTCTGTCTCGAGTGAAACTGACATGTCTACCTGCCTGTGCAGCCCAGGGCGGTCCAGGAAATGTGTCAGGCGTGTCGTGTCACAGAGGACACTGACTGTTTTCCTTACCAGGAAACAGAAAACTGAAGGGACTATTTTTTGTTTCTATTTAATTTTTGTTTCTATTTAAATTTATACTCATTTTGGTACTCGCCTGTGTGTGTGTGTGTGTGTGTGTGTGTGTGTGTGTGCGTGCGTGTGTGCGTGCGCGCGCGCATGTGAATGCCACCTTGCATGTGCTGAGTCCCAAGGGAGACTCGGGGGGGTGGCTTTCTCCACAGTGGCTTTGCAGGAGCAGGCCTGGCAGCCGCGGCCTCACCCGCTGAGCCGTCCATTTTGTGTCTAAGCGATTAAGATGGCTGAGTGTGTAGAACCCTTTCACATCTCTGGCTAAGTTTTGTCGTTAGTCCGTGTTCTACCCTTAATACCTCTGTGAAGTGGATCATTCATTAACCATTCAAAACAAGTCAATTGTTCAGAAAGGAGGTCCCATATTGAAGAATCTTGGCAGGCGCCCTCCAGGCTAATTTGGTTTGCATTAAGAAAATTTAAGAAAACGTAAACTCCCTTGGAAGTGACTGAAGCTGACTCGGTCTCTCTCTCTCTTGCCATCCTAGAGCCTGGGTTCCAGTCAATAATTGCTACCTCATGTCTAAAGAAATCCCCTTTTCTGTGAAAAAGACTAAAAGTATCTTCAACAGCGCCATGCAGGAGATGGAAGTTTACGTGGAGAACATACGGAGGAAGTTTGGGGTTTTTAATTACTCCCCGTTCAGGACGCCGTACACTCCCAATAACCAGTACCAAATGCTGCTTGATCCCAGCAACCCCAGCGCCGGCACTGCCAAGACGGACAAACAGGAGAAGGTGAAGCTCAATTTCGACATGACGGCGTCCCCCAAGATCATCCTGAGCAAGCCCCTCCTGAGCGGGGGCGCCGGGCGCAGGATCTCCCTGTCCGACATGCCTCGCTCCCCGACCAGTACGAACTCCTCCGTGCACACGGGCTCCGATGCGGAGCAGGACCCCGAGAAGAAGGCCCCGTCCAGCCACTTCAGCGCCAGCGAGGAGTCCATGGACTTCCTTGATAAGAGTACAGGTCAGCCCCAGGCGGGAGAGTTGGGTAGGAGGCCACTGGGTGCATTCTGGCGCCCTTGGGTGCCCCACCCGTAGGTGCAGAGAGGCAGGCACCACACGAGCACACAGATGACAGACATAGTCCCCAAGGCCAGGCCGGGCCGTTCTTAGAAGCGAGTGGACATGGTCACAAACCCTGCAGGGCCCGAGGCCACTGTCAGAGCCTCTTGGCTGTCCCCAGCCGTGCCCTGTGACTGTTTTTTCTCTTGATGTAGTTGAAAGCTTAGTCTTTGATACCTTCGTGTTAGGGTTAACTCAGACGTGAGGAGGAGAACGGAGGGGAAGATTGATTCCCCTGCCCAGATCTCACTCTTCCTTCAAGGCTGGCATTATCTAGCTCTGGGCCGAATTGTGGAGATGTCACCAGTCTCTAATTATCGCAGGACTCCCCCTCAGCTGTTGTGGCTTTGGGCACCATTTTTAATGTCTTTATGTCTTAGCCGCCCCACCTTTACCATGGCAACCATAACTGCCTCTGCACAGGCTCTCCTGTGCGTAAGCTCTGGGGAGAACAGAGTGAGTCAGGGCCCCACCTCGGGACGAGGGCAGCGCCCAGGGTAGCGTGGACCGTGGGATTATTTTTTCCTGGCGATCTGTAACGTGCTGTCTATGAGGATCTGAGGAGAGGCAGTGGAGGGGTGAGTTAAGAACTGGTCTTGGGTTGGAGGACCCTCCCGTTTCCCTCCTCCCTGGGCTGGGCTCACGGGTGTGTCCCACCACAGCTGCCCTGTTGAAACCTGCTGGAAGTTAGCACGTCGCAAAATAAAGTGTTCATATGCAAGCCCCCCTTTGCTCTCTTGTTCCGCATTTCAGAAAAATAGTTTTATAGCAATATAAGAATGCTTGTGTTCAATCTAGTGTCTGTCTTCCCTTGGGTGGGACCTGGGACATCAAGCTTTGTAGCAAAATTCCTTATTCACTGGCAGATTTTTTTTTTCCTTTTAAAAGATGAGAACGTAGACTTTACATCCCTATTCTAAAATTACACAACGTCACCCCACCCTGATTGACCTCTGCTCCCTGATAAGGTGGCCATGTGAGAAGTCAGTGTGACAGCATATGCCAGTGCGGTAACTCCAGCATTTGGGAGGTAGGGGCAGGGGGCTTAGGAATTCGAGGGCAGCCTTGACTACGTGAGATCCTGTCTCAAAAATACTAAAATAACAACTACAAAAAAAAAAAAAAAAAAAAAAAAACAACCCAAACTATCAACAAAGAAAAAAAAGGGGGGGTGACATTCAGATTGTTCTGCTTACAAATTGCACCCCTCACCGAGCGAGCCCACGGTAGACACGCAGCGGGCAGTTCTGTGCTTCGGTTGTGGCTGCAGCTCTGGGCATTGATAGCTGAGTCTCAATAAAGCTTGACTGGTGTTGGTTGGTGGGTAATGAAGCTTGAATTTCTTCTAAGTGCGATTGAGTTGGGCTGGAGAGGCGGCTTGGAGCTCAGAGCACCGGTTGCTCTGCAGAGGAGTTGGATTCAATTCCCCTCACCCACACGGCTCCTGACCATCTGTAACTCCATTTCCAGGGGATTCGATGTCCTTGTCTGACCTTCTCGGGCACCAGGCATACATGTGGAGCACAGACGTAGATGCGAGCAAAGCACTCAAATACAGAAAAAGAACTATTGAATTTTTTGTGTCCCAACCCCAGTGTTCTATACCCTTCATAAATAGCAGGCCACACAGGGACAGGGGACAGATTGGGCCCAGAGGCTTGCCAGCTCTCACCACAGTGATCAGAAGGGACTTTGTCACGTGGCAAATCCTCACAACCCTGCTTGCTTCCTCCCGCCCTCTGCTGTCAGCATTGACAGACAGGAGGAGGCTCACCACCTCCCCCCCCACCCCCCGCAGGCCAGGGATAGCAGTTGGGATCAGGGTGGGGTCCCTCCAAAATGTCAGAAAACTTCATCATGATATAAAGTAGAAAAACTATGTTAGCAGCCTTCAGAGCCCAGCCTGCTCCTTATGTGTAAGTCCGTATGTGAGCATGTGTAAGCATGAGAGTTTAGAGCCTGTTTTTCTTTTCCTTCCTTCTCTTTCCTTTCTCGGTTTTCCTTCCTGCCTCCTTCCCTTCTTCCTAACAGGGTTTCACAGCACCTGTCTCCCTGGTGCTGGGGTTAAAGGTGTGCAGTCTGCACATGCGTGCCTGTGTGCATTCCTGTGAATGTCAGAGGGCAGTTAGTCAGAGGACTCTGCCTCCACCGTATGTGTTCCAGAGGATTGAACTCAGGCCACGGGTCCAGTGGCTGGTACCTTTACCTGCTGCACCATCTCACTGGCCCTAAGACCGCCATTTTCTGTAGGACACTCAGTAGCTCACCCTGTGTCTGTTGCCCCTACGAGCAGGTTCAGCGTCCAAGCAGCCCTCCGTCCTGCAGGGACCCTGTCTATAGCTGCCACAGCCCTGGATGCCCCTGCCTTTAACAAAGTGGCTTTGACCTCTCCACCCCCCCCCCAATGGGCCATTTGGGCAGGCGGGTTTCTTTCGTCCGCCATCAGCGTCTGCTGACTATTTCCTAGAGACCCTGTAGAGAATGCTAATGTGTAATACGGCTCTGTCCGAGTCTACAGATCCCTCTGAGCTAATGGTGCTTTGGTCTTGGCTTCCCACCATGGCGTTGCTGTCAGTGAGACGGGAAAGCGGTTTCACAGACTCCACTTTATTGTGAAATCAATAGTTGTCATAAAATGGCTGTCTATGACAAATACTAAGTCACTAACGAACCCTCCCTCCCATGGCCAGATCTCCTGAGGAGTTACACGACACGCTATTAAGTTGCACCTCAGGTACTCACCCAGCGTCATGAAGGGGGTGGGCTGTGATTGGCAGGTGAGGGGGTCAAGGCACGGCAGAGAACCTGTCGTCTTGGCCTGCTCTGAGCTTGTGCTCATAAGCACTGGTTTGTCGTGCCTCTCCGGGTGGCATTCACACTTAGAATATATATATGTGTGTGTGTGTGTGTGTGTGTGTGCGCGCGCACACACTTCAGCACTTCTGTGAAGGTCAGACAGAGATCATCTTGCTGGAGTCAGATCTCACCACCGTGTCATCTCAGGTACTAAACGCGGGTCATCAGGCTTGCTGGCAAGTGCCTTTACCAGCTGGGCCATCTTGGTGGCCCGGGGTGACCCTTGGTTGGAGGTGTGGGCTAGCATTGCTGGTTTATGTTTTGTTAAAGTCCCCCAAGGCCTGAGCTACAGTGGCATGAGGCTTTGTCTGTTTGCTTTGACACAGTATAGTCCAGTTGTTGCTACAGGGGAAGCCTCAAATGTGTGTATGTATGAATGTATGTATGTATATCTACATATATATGTATGTATATCTCTCTATATATAATGCCAACTGTCCAGCTTTTATGTAGTGGCTTATTGTGTGTGTGTCCCTGTCCTAGCATGCTTCTGTTGTGATTAAAACACCATGACAAACACACACACACACACACACACACACTCTCCAAACCGCAAACAGTGGCTTACTTTTCTTTTTTATTTCCTCAGAAGAGAGTGGAGTCCTCTGGGCTGTGTGTGTAGATTTTGCTTGGTTTGCAGTTCACCCTTTTTTTTTTTTTTTTGAGGCAGCAGCCGGGAGCTCTCACTCTGTAACCCTGACTGGCCTGGGACTCACTCTAAAGACCAGGCTGGCTTTAAACGAATTAAAGACTTATTTATGTTTGTTTTTATGTGTCTGAGTCTCTTGCCTGAACATGTGCTTTCTGCCTGCAGAGGCCAGGGTACAGCATAGGATGCCCTGACACTGGAGTTACAGGTGGTTGTGAGCCGTACCCGTGTGGGTGCTGGGAAGCGAGCCGGGTCCTCTGCACGAGCATCAAGTGCTGCTGACTGCTGAGCTACCTGTGCAACCCCTTAGGTTAGATTTGAACTCAGAGAGTTCTGAGTCTGCCACCAGAGTGCTGGGATTATAGGTGTGTGCTACATCTGTCCTAATTTTTTTTTTCTCATTATACTTTGATTCATTTGTGCGCGTGGATGTGTGGGTTGCAGGAATTTGTCATTGGTACAAGCGTGGTGGTCAGAGGATAAACCTATGAACCTCTCCTTCAATCATGTGGGTCCCAGAAATGGAAGGCACCTCTGGTGCTAAGGCTTGGCCGCAAGCCTTCGTTCACCGAGCCATATAGCTGGCCTACCTTTTTAATTTTTAAACATGACTTTAGAGGAAACATGGAGAGCTTAGTTGTTTTCTGTGTTTGGGTTCTCCTTGCCTTTCATGCTGGAAGCCCCTCTTTACATCTCTAAAGGCCCAAGCAGAGCCCTCTTTAAACCTCCTTGTTTATCACTGAGTTGAGTGCACACCTAGAGAAGCCTTGGCTTTTATTCCCTGGGTCTTTTTTTTTTTTTTAGTTATCATAAACAGCAGTGAATGAATTATTTAAAACATTCTTGTAGTGGCGATTCTGAGTAGCGATGCCTCATTTGGGGCTTGGTGGCTCAATGCAGCGCTTGTTCTGTGAGCATGGGTACCCGATTCACTGCCTGGAAGCCATGTAGGAATCTGAGGTGTGGTGGTGTGTGCTTGTAATTCTGGAGCTGGGCAGGAGGCAGTGGGTCCCTGGGGGTTCCCCACCAGCTATGGGGGTGGGGTGGGGTTCCAGGCAAATGAGAGGCCCTGTCTCAAAACTGAAACAAGCAAACTGTAGAGAGTGCCTAAGGAGGGGTACCTCAGACCATCACACGTCCTTTCCACATAAACACACATGCGCGCGCACACACAATGGCTCACCCATTCTCCTTTCTGCATGTGACAAGGACTCTGTGCGGTTTCTGTTTCTTGCCGTGGTGTGTAAATGACAGCGGTCACCCCAGCAACAGCTCTCGGGGAAGGAAGACTGCCAGCCTGGTTACTAGGTCAGGCAGTCTGCTAATCCCTATTGTAAGATGGACTTAATGTTTGCCAAACGTCACTCTCAAATTTTTTTATTATGTGTTGAGCCCTGGCCCAGCAAACGTGTATCTAATTGCGGCTCTAGGTCCATTTCCAGAGGGGGGAATTTCCACATTTACACCGTGATTCAGATGCTTCTCTAGTCAGGAGCTGCGTTTGAGGGCAGACGCTAGCTCCTTTCTTTTGTATGTGTGAGGTTTAATTTTTAAGTGTTTATGCATGTGAGCATCTCGCTTGCTCGCATGTAAGTCGAGAAGCACACCACGTGCACGCCTTGCAGAAGAGCATGTCAGGTCCCCCAGAGCTCGAGTTACAGGTGGATGTTCTTAACTTTCATATAAACTGGATTGTGGTGGTGCACACCTTTAATCCCAACACTCGGAAGGCAGAGGCAGACAGGTATTTGAGTCCGAGGGCCAGGGCTACACAGAGAAACCCTGCCTCAGAAAAACAAAAACATTTGTGTGGATTAATTTTCACTCAGATGTATGTCTGTGCACCATGTGTGAACCATGCCTGCAGAGGCCAGCAGAGTGTTCGATCCCCTGGAACTAGAATTCAAAATGGTTGTGAGCTGCCATGCGGGTGCGGTGGCTCGAACCCAGGTCTTTGGTAAGAACGGCAGGCAGCCATTGTGAACCGCTGAGCCGCCTCTCCAGTCCCCAGATGATAATTCTAAATGGTGGGGATTTTCCTGTCCCTTGTAGGATATTTCATAACATCTGGCTTCTGTGGCATTAGATGCCTGCTGGTGCTTCTGCCATGTCCCTGCCCTAACAGAATGAACTACGTGCGCGGCCCAGTATGTACTGCTAAGGGCGGCACCCGGCTGAGACCCTCTGGTCTCCCCGGAGGGACTCCTAGTAAGAAAAGGGAAGTAGGCGACAGCCAGAGCGGGGACTGTCCTCTACGTCACTGACTGCTTAGAGTCAGTGTCACTGTAACCCGGTGTGTATAGGTGTTTTCAGGGGTTTTCGTCAGTCCTGTCAGGCTGGCCCTCTTCCCAAAGGAGCCACAGACAGAGGCATGTTACCTAAAGTCACAGCTAGTCAGGAGGGGCTTGGATTTGAACTGTTTAAGTGTCCACCATTGATTCAGCCCAGGTCTCTCTAGTTTTTCAGTTTTTCCCTTATACTTTAAAAAAAAAAAAAAAAAATCAAATCACAGGACTGGAGAGTGGCTTGCTCGGGCATCAGGAGCGTATCCGGCACTTAGTGAGGATGCAGGCTGCTTCCCGGCACTCAACATCTCTTTGGTTCTGAGGGATCCAAGCCCTACTTACAGACCCCGTGGGTACCCGGAGTCACACGCAGACTCAGGGTACCAGAGCGATACCCGCCCAGCCAAATGCAGCAGCTTCCTTCCTCACAACGGCTCTCACCGCAGGGCTGGCTGCCTGGTGGCCTGCTCTGTATCTGAGGATGACCTTGAACTGGTCTTCCTGGGTCTGCTTCCTCACGCCTGGGATTACAGAACCTCGCAGCAGCAGGCCTACATTTTTAGTCTCTAGTGCTGTCTTCCTTCCTGCCCTCTTGGGCCATATATGGCTTCCTGTCAGGACTAGATCTCCACAGTGTCTCTTCACTTAAGGCTGGTTGCCCAGGGAGATGCTGGGCAGCGTCAAAAATATGTAGAGCAGTGTGAGGGTAACCAGTCAGGGCTGGGTGTGTCCTCAGGATGCTCCCGGACCCTCTAAATGCTTTTCTTACCCTCGTTTGAACACCTCAGGCATGGGAACACGGTCTGTCCTTGTAGGACTTTGAACCTCACTGAGAAAGGAGCTAACCTGCCAACATCTCGGTCCCTCCGCCTGATGCCCGGCTTGCTTTTGGGCGCTTGACCCAGGGTCTGGACCTCCCCAGGGCTGGTCAGAGGCAGGCGGGGCAGGCCGGAGCGGTCTCCTCAGACTTAGACCAGTGGCTAGCACGCCAGCATGCTCCTGACCTGTGTATACAGCAGACTAGGGGGCTGCTCACAGCTTAAACCCGTGAAGAGGCCAATGCAATGTCAGTGGCAGCCTAGCCATTTGACTTACAGCTGTCTAAGAGTCCCCTGCCCAGCAGACCGCGCTTGGTGACGGCCCTCTGTTGTCAGAACATGGCCGCCCACCGTACCAATCCCAGGCAGGACCCTGAACAGCACTTGTGCAATGAAACACGCTGTATCCCTTCTCTCCTCAAGCCGGACCGGGGCGCTTTATGGGTTTGCTGATTTCTCAAGCCAGCTTCTAACCCTGACACGCTTTTCTAGCCTCTCCAGCCTCCACCAAGACGGGGCAAGCCGGGAGCCTGTCTGGCAGCCCGAAGCCTTTCTCTCCTCAAGCGCCGACGCCCATCATGACGAAACCGGACAAGACCTCCACCTCCACCACCGGGAGCATCCTCAACCTGAACCTGGGTCAGTGGCGGCTTGAGGCGCGTGTGTGCGTGTGCGTATGTCTGGCAGCAGTGACCGCTTCTACCCTCTGTCCTCCTGTCAGTGGCTCTTAGACATTGAACTTGGTTCTCTCTGCAGAAGATGTAAAAGCTTTGGTGGATAGAGGGAAGTGAGATCAGGAGGAGGAGGTTGAGGGGCTTTCTCGGGCAGATCATTAATGTGCAAAGGTGCTTTACCACAAGGTATCCTGGACCTGCTTTTACAAATAATTCTTGGAAACCAGTTTTGCCCTGTGCAATGGCGTGTGAGTGAAGCGATTCTTATGAGTCTTACTGTTTGGGGTGGGTATTCTGATAGTTTCAATTCTCTTGTGACTAAGGGCAGGCCACATGCTAGTCCATTGCCCATGGAGGCCGGAAGGCAGGTTCTGCAGAACGGAAGTTGCAGATGGCTCTAAGTCACCATGTCAGTGCTGGGAACCAGCCCTGGGCCTGCTAGGTACAGCCAGTGCCCTTAACTGCTAAGGTAGCCCTAACCATTTCTCATTTTATCAAATGTGAATTTTTCCCATCTGAATTGAACTTGTCCTGTAGCTCAGGTATGCGTTTGAGACAAGGTCTGTGCATGTAGTTTTAGTTTGCGGTTAAATTTCTATGCAGCCTAGGGTGGCCTGCCTACCAGGGAGCTAGGGCCAGGTTAGAATTCCTGGGATCTTTATGGTTGACTGATGTAGGCCTGTAGTTCCCCTATTTCTGAGTAGTTGGATGCTGCCACCTTGTGGTTACAGACTGGAGGTGCAGCTTAGAGCCTGGTGTTTAGGATGACCTCAGCAGAGACCCAGCTGGCCCCAGTGGATCCCCTGAGGCTGATTGCTGGGCTTAGAGTGTGCAGGAGCAGTGACCTTGGGCGGCTGGAGCAGGTCTGGATCAGTGAAGGGAAGGGCAGGGGCAGGAGGCCACAGAGAAGCCACCGCCAGGGGTTTGAGATATTCCAGACACCTTGCGGGGGCGGGATCCCCCATCTGTGCATGGTGTCACATGAGTTCACAGCACCATCCGGGCCGTGCCACTTGTTGCCAGGGTGACAGGACCAGTGGCCACCAGGTGTTGTCCTGTCTACTTCCTTGCTGGGCCTCTATCCAAAGCCACCAGCTGCTTCCTCTCATGACTCAGGAGGGACCCTCTTGGGGACACCCGTTTTAGAAATGTGGGTTTTCTTCTCCTCTCAGGGCCTCCTCCCACCTTCACACTTTGTGGAAGTTCTGTGGAGCAGAGGTGGTCTCACCGTGACACTGCCTCTTTGCCAACCACGCCCGTCAGGAAGAGCTTCTGCAACCCCAGGAGCCCCCTGGGCACACTTGTGATGCCCTGAGTCTTTGAAGCTTGAGGTGTGGGTACAGCGGTGGTGGCTCAATGGATTCCATGGTGTTTTGTCCTGTGCCCTTCCCCCAGCCCCCATAATTCCCTCTAGGGCACCCGTCTCATTTCAGTCAGCGGGGTTGAGAGCATCTGATGCTTGGGCGGGGGGTAGGGGTGGGGGGGGTGGGGGGTGGGGGGTGGTGGTGGTGGTGGTGGTGGTGTGTGTCTCCTAGCTGGGATTCCCGTCTCACCGGTGGGGGCTCCACTGGGACCCTAGAGTCCTGTGCATGGGAGGGAAGGTTGGAGAGAGTGCTGTGTGATTCTGTATCTGCTCCTGTCATGTGAGAGAGTACCGGAAGGATGCTGGGAAATCACCGACCTGCTAAGCAGGGCTTTGTTTAAAACAGCGTGTGAAGAAAGCCAGACTGGGACGCAGCTGAGGCACCCCAGTGATGGCCTGGCTTAGAGCAGAGGGTCGACTATGATTTGGGGTGGCTTATTTAATTCCCTCCCCATATGGTAGTATCTCACTATGTAGCTTTGGCCGGCTTTGAACTCAAGATCTGTCTGCCCTTGTCTTTCGAGTGCTTGGATTAAAGGCCCCTCTCTGCTCCCCCCCCCCCAATCTGTGTGTGTGGGCAGCTTGGGGAGTTGTTTTGTCCTTTGAGGTCCCAGGGCCAGCCCCAGTCTGAGTGCGCCCCCCCCCCATCCCTTTGCCCCACCTGCCTTCCTCTCCTTTATGTGTCTGCACCTCTGGTTCTGAGCCTTGTCGCTGGCAGTGTGTCCTCTAGGATGTGGGTGCCCATGGGTGGGGATTTTACATCGCTGGACCTGTGGGGCCGCACGCGCCATGTCGTCAGTATTGATGCCAAGCACCTCAGGAACATATGCCCATCCTGCCTCCTTCTCCCTACCCCACGGCCCCCGGCTGTGCCCTGGTTACATCTTCCTAGAACAAGTTGCCTTTTGATGCCAACCTAGGCGCCTTCCCCTGCTGTGTTTCAGCGGTCCTGTCTATCCTGGTGCCATTTGTGGGTAACCTGGAACCTTCATCCTCACTGATCGGCATGAGGTCGTCGCCCATTCTGTAGCCATAGCTACAGTGTGGGCATTTCTGCCCACGAGGGAGGGAAATGCATGGAAGAGAAAGGGGCCCGAGGCCCAATCGGGCCTCTCACTTAGAGATGCTGTGAGGTCGCCGTTCGTTCAGCTTTGTGCTTCCCCCACAGACATGGAGGAGCGCGCCTTTATCTGGCGTGGCTATTTGTTCTCTCTGGGTTTCCATTTATAGCTGGAGCCGGAACATTCGAAATGCTGGTAGTCTAGGGGAGCTGGAGTCCATCCCAGTCTGGAAGGCAGGGAAGACGCCCTGTGAGGAGAGAAAAGCGGATGCTGCTTTCTCCCATGGAGGAGAGGCCACTGTGTCTGCCCCTTGATCCCAGCTCTCATGTGTCGGGTGATTTGTTCTTACGGGATATAAATAACTTATTGGTCAGGGATGCCTAATTTTGTAAAACGGGCACTTTGGATTATCGTATTAGAGTTTAGCCTTTGAGACACAGGCACACACAGTAGGCAAAGGCCGCCCTGTTTGCTATGTAGGCCACGGTGTCCTTCAACTCCTGGCAACCACCCGCCTTCAGGGACGGCTAAGGAGGGTTGTGTACTCACAGACACCTGCACTTACACACCTGTCCTGGGCCGAAGCGTCAGGCCAGGCAGGTCTGGCTCCTTTCCTGTGACGTGGGTGGATAGTAGTTAAGGCAAACCGTTTCCTGGTCTGATGTTTGGTCCCAACCTCAGTGTCCCCTGAGTGCCCAGCCCTCCTCCTGGCCAGATGAGGTAATGGCTTCAGGCGATTAGACAGAAGTGGAAGACGGAGAATAGTTTTCCATCTCTTTCTCTGGAAGACTTAAATGTTCTCTCCCCATCTCTGAAAGCCCCTGGAAGCATGCTTGAGTGGGCTCACAGAACACACACGTAGTGGAAGCCATTAGGTCCAAAAAGCAAGAGCAGACCTGCAGGTGGGACCTGCTCCCCTCCGGATCACACACAATCATCCCAGCTAATCCTAGATGCACACAAGAACATATTTGCGAGCACACACAATCCTGTGGGGACTCGTCTCGACTCACAAGGATAGTGTCTCCATTGTTTGGTGCACACATGTATGCATGTCAGTGGTCTTGTGTGTTTGGAGGCGGGGTTCTCTCCCAGTGGGGCCCACCATTGTAGTAATGGATGGGTTACAGCTATTTGGGGCTTTCTGTCTGTGCAAGAGCGGGTTGGCAGGGGCTGTGGGGCGCTGAATGGCGCTGGCGGATGCTGTCCTCGGGAAGGGCTCGGCTCGGGTCAGAATCAGAGGAACAGCTCAGATCGCTACTAAGTGACCTCCTCCCTGACGGCAGTGGAGGGAGTGAGGCGGCTGGGAGCCGAGGGAGCGCGCTTAGCCCCGGTGTTTCTGTCACTGACTGAGTCTGGGATCAGCTGGGGTGGTTTGGAGGGGATGTAGCGGAGAACAGGTCAAACGAAGGGCTTTGCAGCCCCTGTAAATCTCCCTTCTGCACCGCCGCCTCTCCTCTCCTCTCCTGGAGTTCTGGGCACTGAGAAACAATTCAAACAGTGAACTCACTGATCCTTAGAACCTGGTTTAACTGGTCCCACAGCCAGCACCTTGCCAGACAGAGGTAGCCAGGGAACCGGAGTGTCAGGCCGACCTGGCTCACCTGAGAAGACTTTTCAGCTCAGGTCAGTACCACAGGAGAGTTGTTCCTTGCCTCTCTCTCCCAACCTGCCCTGGGTGCTGACGCCCGAGCTAGAGAAAAGGACCGGTCCCCTAAGTCCTATGTTTCTCGTTCAGTCCTTAGCCTGGACAGACTGGGAATGAAAGTTAACCCTCTGGAGGCCGCAGGGACATGCTCAGGGTGTCTGTCTGTCCCCTTGGGAAACCAGGCCTCTTGCCAGAGGGAAGCTGCCTCTAGACCCTGCCGGGGCAGCTGCTTCCGTCCCGTTAATTGAGGTTGGATAGATTATTGTCAGCTTTCTCAATGCAGCTGAGCCCCACAAATGTTACGAGCAGCTGGGAGAAGCATTTTCTATAACTCACTCCATTGTTTGGGGCGGGGAGTCAGCCCCGCCACGTGCTTCCTGTTGCTCTGCCGCCGCGGGCAGGCTGGTTTTTCTCTGGGCAGCTGGATGTTGTTGTGGTTGAATGTAAAAACTTAATTAGCGCGCTCCTCACCTGAGCGGTGGGAAGGTGGTGGTGGTGCGTCTCCTCCCCCCCCCCACCCGTGAGAACTGGGTCTGACTGAGCATGTGCTGGTCTCTTCCAGATCGAAGCAAGGCCGAGATGGACCTGAAGGAGCTGAGTGAGTCGGTCCAGCAGCAGTCCGCTGCTGTCCCTCTCGTCTCTCCCAAGCGGCAGATCCGAAGCCGGTTCCAGCTCAACCTCGACAAGACCATCGAGAGCTGCAAGGCGCAGCTAGGTGTGTCCCGGCTGCCCGCGCGGGGGGCTGCTCTGAGGTGCACCTAAGAGAGGGCCTGACTCGCGTCGCCTCCATCTCTGGATCGTGGGAACGCACTGACTGCATCCAGAATTATTTTGGATTTGCTACGTCAGGTTTTCCAAAGGAGCCTTGGAATTCAGTGGAGGCTCTTTCCCAGGCTGAGAACGGCAGGGGTGGGAATTTGCCTCCAAACTCAGGGGTTTGCTCTTAAACGGGTCTTATAAAGGCCACTCACATCAACCCCTCACACACACAATCACACACACACACACACACACCACATACTCTACACCTTCTGTAAGTCTCTATGACTGCTTTTCTGTTGACTGTCACCCTGTATCTCTTTCTTGCCCTAAAGCATGATGGGTCCTTGGGTGGTG
The DNA here is from genome assembly GCA_964023405.1 of Apodemus agrarius. Taxonomy (NCBI): domain Eukaryota; kingdom Metazoa; phylum Chordata; class Mammalia; order Rodentia; family Muridae; genus Apodemus; species Apodemus agrarius. Next base: position 13,716,497 of record OZ030008.1, read on the forward strand.
GGCCCTGCCCTCTAAGGGATTTTCAAAAATAGGGAGGCGATCTAGCATATGTTCTAGAATACTGGGTTGGGTCGTAAATTAATCCAGGGGCTCCGAACCGTAAGGGATCCAGGACTGAGGGTCATCCCGAGAGGTCTCTGGTGTCAGTCGGTACCTGGGATCCTTACATAAGGATCCTTACGATCCTTAATTAGGGGTTGTCTTAGGGAAATGGGTGGCCAGGGGATTCTAAGATTTTTAGGATCAAAGCTCAGGCCCTTGACAGCTGTGGCCAGCTGTCTCCCACAGGCCAACTAAAGCAATGGGTAGTAGTGCAAAGCCGAGAAGTGGAGTTTAAGGAGAGGGCTAGAGGTTGCCCAGCTAAGCGGTCCTGGCAGTCCGTGGCCCGCCTGGTCTTTCAGGTCTGTCTGTCTTACACGACATCTTCCCCACAGACAAGTTCCCCTGGTTGGTACCAAGACCTCAGCCTTACCTTCATAAAATTGCTGGGGGGAAGGGGGACCTTTGTCTCGATACTGAGACCATACATGGGTGTCTCTTACCAGCACCATGGTTCTCCTCGGTAGGGTCCCTGTCTCACTAGGACATTGAGAGGCAGGGATTGAAGGGCTATCCTGGGCTCTGTCTTACATCCTTCCATGGAGCTCTGTTATTGCTAGGAAGAACTTTGCCGCCTCCTGGACCCACCACGTTCCGCCGAGCCCTGTGTCTGTGTTTCCAGGAGTCGCGTGGAATAACACTCGGCTCCATCTTATCAGATGAGAGCTGTGAAGCTTGCCGAGCCGGCCACTTACTTGCCCAAGGTCCCCCTCCATAACAGTTTGTGGATTCAGTAGAGAATTCTAATCTTTAAAAAAAAATGGCAAAAAGACAATGTGTGCAGTTAAGCTGCCGGCGCTGCCCAGCTGGGGGGTATGCGTGCAGACGTGTTTAGGGCTGAGCAGCCCCCCCTCCCATTCCCCCCACAGGCTCTGGCCTTCCCCAGCTGAGCTGCCTCTTTATGTTTGAGGAAGCCCAGCCTTGTTGTTTGGGTCCCAGCTCGTTTGCGCCTAGACACTTGTCTTCTCCGGGCCTCTATGCTAATGCCCACCCCTCCTTCCCCATCACTCACTGGCCTCGAAGAGAGCTCTGCTTAAAACCTGACCGTCTGCAGGCCCTCTGCCTTCTTTCTTTCTTTCTTTTTTTTTTTTTTTTTTTTTTTTTTAGTTTTTCGAGACAGGGATTCTCTGTGTAGTCCTGGCTGTCCTGGAACTTACTCTGTAGACTAGGCTGGCCTCGAACTCAGAAATACGCCTGCCTCGGCCTCCCAAGTGCTGGGATTAAAGGTGCGCGCCACCACCGCCTGGCCCTTCTTTGGATCTTAACCACCCTAAAGTCCTCTGCCACACTGTTCCCACCAAGACAGTGTGTGTTTCCCACCCATCTTTGCTGATTTTTTTTGTTTGTTTTTGACCTCAGGCATAAATGAGATCTCAGAGGATGTTTACACGGCCGTGGAGCACAGCGATTCCGAAGATTCTGAAAAGTCGGAGAGCAGCGACAGCGAGTACGTCAGCGAGGAGGAGCAGAAGCCCAAGAACGAGCCAGAGGACCCCGAGGACAAAGAGGGGAGTCGGGTGGACAAAGAGGCCCCTGCCATCAAAAGGAAGCCCAAGGTGCCGAGCCAGGTGGAGGTCAAAGAGGAAGGGAAGGGCAACTCGCCTGTGAGCGAGAAGGCGGACCCCACGCCCGCCAAGGACAAGGCCAGCCCCGAGCCTGACAAGGACGCAGAGAAAGCGAAGCCCTCACCTCATCCCACAAAGGACAAACTGAAGGGGAAGGATGAGACAGATTCTCCCACAGTGCACTTGGGCTTGGATTCGGACTCAGAGAGCGAACTTGTCATAGACTTAGGAGAAGATCCTTCTGGGCGGGAGGGTCGGAAAGGCAAGAAAGACCCCAAGGTGCCGTCGCCCAAGCAAGACGGTAAGTCACATAGGCTTTGACAATTGTGTGATGTTGGCGCTCGAGTATCGAGCCCGGGCCCTCGAGTAAGGTAGAGGAGCACTGGACCACCAACCCAACGTGACAGGAGTGGCTCAGGGTGCCCGGCTGGCACAAATGGCCGTGATCGGCATATGGCCCCGTTCAGTCCTCAACACAGTGAACCAGAAAAAACAGGACCTGGTTCCCATGAAGTTCACTTTAGCCTTAGGTCTACTCGTGTAAGGTTTCATACGCTTCAGTTTGGCCTTGAATTGCCTAGCCAAGGATGACCTTGAGCTCAGATCCCCCTGCCCACCACTTCCTGTGTATTATAGGTATTTATCGCCATACCAAATTGAAAATTGCATGGCCTCACAGCTAGGCAGGCACCATCCATTAGGAATTGTGCTACCATAGAACATGGAAGAGACCTCACTGAGCACCTACTGGACACGACAGTCAGTTCTATATGCATTGAGGGCTCTGAGCCCTGGGATTCTCTGTAATTCTTTGCTCCTGACAGTGGAGGTAGTGGAGGTGCAACTCTGGTCTCTAGCCACTAGGTGGCAGGGCATGCGCTTTTCAAACATGTCTTACCCTAGTGGGCAAAAGCTACAGCGTGAATCTCTAGAGGCTTGGGGCTCTAGAGGAGGCGCGGCATGCTGGAAAGCTCGCTGGAAGGGCCTGGGTGAAAAGTGCCCTTCCCCTCAGAGTCACAGCAAGATTTTGGCTGGCAGGTGGCTGACTGGCGGGTGACAGTAACATTCAACAACAGTCAAGACCCCAAGTGGTCCATCGAGGGCGGAAGGGTGGCATCACTTAGGTACAGGGTGTGTTTGGCGATGGCCAGCCAGGTTTCCTTCCTTCCTTCCTTTTTTTTTTTGTTTTTTGAGTGTCTTGTTTCTGATAGGAGCTAGTCTCTCACTGTAACCAGGAATAAGGCAGGACTCCGTGCCCCCTGCACTGCTGCCAGTCCTTGCGGTGCCTTGGGAACCTTTCCCCCTGTGAGGTGCCTACCTGGGGGGTCTGGAATCTCAGTTCTTAATAAAGAAAGATTCCTGAGAGGGATGACAGAGGGAAGAAGATACCGGTGATGGGGGAGGTGAGGAGGTGCGCTTGAGAAGCCTGTCTAGGGTAGAAAGCCTGCTGTTAGGTGTAACGTTTCCTCCATTTAAGGTCTGTGGTGCCCTGCCTCTCCCTTGACACTCAGAGCTTCCTGTTCTCTCTGAAGCAGGCTTTAAAAGGCAATGGCGCGTGTGTTGTAAGTCAAAGGACAACTCACGAGTCAGGCCTCTCCGTCGTGTGCATCCCCCGAATTAGACTTAGGGCAGCAGCATCTTTGGCAACTAGTTACTCTGCACAGGGAGGGACCTTGCCAGCCTTGAAACGAACCTTTTGATCGATTTGCCTTCTGCCCTGGTTTAGGGGAAAGGTTTTATATGCAGATATGTACTAGGGTAGGTAGGTGTGTGTAGTGGCCACTCCTGGTTGTCAACTTGACCATATCTGGAACGAACTACAATCCAGAATTGGAAGGCTCACCTGTGATCCTAATCTAAAGGCTGGGAGATACACGTTTCTGACCTGGATCTTGGCATGGAGATCTTGAGGCCTAGTGGCTGAATCCCAGAAGACCAAGACAGGGAGAGCTCTGAGTTCAAGGTCATCTGGGACAAACCAAATCCCAGATCCAGGCTTTGGGGCATACACCTTTAATATGGGCCACACCTTCTGCTGGAGGCCTACGTAAGGAGTTGGAAGAGGGAAGATTGACCCTCCTCTTTGCCTGCTTGCCTCATGGGACTGAGCAACTGCTAGATCCTTAGACTTCCATCCACAGCTGCTGTTGACCATTGTTGGGGAGTTGGACTACAGACTGTAAGTCACCAACAAATTCCCATACTATATAGAGACCACCCATACGTTCTGTGACTCTCGAGAACCCTGACTAACCCAAACTTTGGTTTGGTAACCCAAGCTTCTAATCGCAGCATTTGGACGTAGAGGAATAATGAGTCCAAGGCTAGCCTCGGCTACATCAGACCTGGTCTGAAACAAAACAGACCAAACAAACAACAACAAAAAAAAGTGCCATCCCCACTTTGGGGGGGGGGCGCAGGGATCGAGAATGAGAGCTTTCATTTTGATTGTCAGCGTCCTATCAGTGAACAAGGAAAGATCCCACGGAACCTGGAGCTCGCGATATTAAACGATTGGCATTCCGGCAGAGCCGTTCCCTAGACGTGATGTCTGAAGAAGCAGCCAAGATCCAGCAAACCCTGAGTCGACCGTAGACCCAGTTTAAGATAATTCTACAACAGAACACAATCACAGCAGTTTCCCAAGGTCTGAGGCAAAACTTACTTCGATAATCCAGATTCCACTCGGTGCTCCTGGATGGTGTGTGGATGGTCTTTCCCAGAGGCAACGCTCTGAGCATCTCTACAGCCTTGTTTCCTCTGGTCTGCCCTAAGTGAAGGACAGAGTGGAGTGTGGCCTCCCAGCCCAAGTGCAGATGTACACAAAGCGTTTAAGCCTACCCATCCCGCAGGGGTTCCGGTCTTCCTGGGCAGTTAGTGAGGTCTTACAAATGCAAAGTTCTGACGGTTTAGTAATTTAAAGGAGCCAGTAAGTAATCTGCATTTCCTTAGAGTGGACGGCTACAACCTCCGAGTTCTAATTTCCCTAAGACAATTGAATTTCTCAGAGCTTTCTCTGAGAAATCACCCCGCCCTAAACCCCAGAAGTCTCCCTATTGAAGAAAGCATTGACGAAATTTCTGGAATTCATCCTACTAGACATTTCTGTACTCTTGTGGTTAACAAGCCTTACCAGGCCCTGGCAGGAGCACTTGTTTCTGCTACTGTTGCCTGTTGGGAAGAGATCACCGTCACGTGGCACACCTCACAGAGCCAGTGAGGGGAATGGAACTGACCTTTCTGAGGCCCTAAAAGTGAGCCCAGCTAGTTAGTCAGCAGTGATAATGATGTCACCGGCAGCAGCACCAGCCACCACAGCTGCTGCTTCCCGTTAGAACCATGCTAGGCACGTCTACCTAGCTGGTGGAATGGGCAAATTCAGAGTTGCTTCTGTACCCAGGGCGGACAGGATGTGGGGTATGTCAGGCCGGCCAAGGGGACCAGCCAGCCCTGCCTCCCTGTAGCTTTCTCCCCAGCTCGACTGAACTCTACTCTCCAGAGGAGCTGGGTGCTCACCAGGCTGGGAACCTTCACTTCAGAGGAGACGGCAACTCTTCTCTTCCATTCTCCTTGGCTTCTTGTGACCCAAAGCTTGCTCAAGATCCTATCCGGAATTAGCAGGTGTTTTTTGGGTGATCTGAATCTAAGAGGAAGGGCAAGCGGCATCCTTGTGTAATGACAAGGAATGTGGTCCCCCCCCCCCCCCGGCCATGTTTGGTGTGTTTTCTGAGCACCCTGGTGGGGTGTCGTGCTAGCGGGCACCTCTGCAGCTGCTACCATCTCCCCTTTGTAAGTGAGTTCAGTCCACTGCGAAGCTCCTCCACTGATTTCCCATCTTGCCCCCAGACCTCCCACCCCCAAACTTAAGCCCAGGTAAATGTAGACGGCTAGTGTCCCCCCAGGAGCTGCATTCTCAGCTCTCAACGCTCTTAAGACAACTTTAAAAACAAAAGTTAAGCCAGGCGGTGGTGGCCCACGCCTGTAATCCCAGCACTTGGGAGGCAGAGGCAAGCGGATTTCTGAGTTTGAGGCCAGCCTGGTCTACAGAGTGGGTTCCAGGACAGCCAGGACTACACAGAGAAACCCTGTCTGGAAAAAAAAAAAACCAAAACCAAAAATCCAAAAAAAAAAAAGTTAGATCCATTTAAGACTTGAACTTGCTGGGCACTGATGGTGCATGCCTTTAATCCCAGCACTTGGGAGGCAGAGGTAGGCAGCTCTGAGTTCGAGGCCAGCCTGGTCTACAGATTGAATTCCAGGACAGCCAGAGCTACACAGAGAAAGGACTTAAACTTGACCATTACATGATAGGTAATTGTTTGCTTTCCCTGAAGGGTTGTGCATAAACACCCAGAACGAAAGCTAGACTGTGCAGGAAGTCTGGCTGAAGGTGTGGACGGAAGGTTCTCTGGCCTGGGGCTGAATTCCTTTGTTGAAAGTCTACGCAGCCCCTCCCAGTGGCTTGGTCTAGGGGGAAAGTAGATTCTCCGAGTGCACACCTATGACGGTCACGGCCAAGGCCGCCGGTAGCTTTTCTGGCCAAGGACTCCTCCTCCGGAAGGGCCTCTATTGGGCTATCTCCGTCACCCAAGGCTCAGGCCCCTAGTTAATGGCTGCTCAGCAGGGGGCTGGGCTCTGCTCTCTTTTCTTCCCCTGGAAGGCTTGTGACTTCTTGATCTGGGTTGTGAGCTTGCGCTCCATAAGGCATAATTCATAGGTGATGCAGAGGCCATGTTTGTCCTTGGGGCGCCAGGGAATTTCTGAATTCATTCAGCTGTCCGGCCTCTGTGGGGTTTGACCTAGAACTGGCCTGCTGTATGAGGTCTTGGCTCAGGAATCCAATCCAGTTTCTGCTTGTTTCCACCCTGCCCAGCTGTAGCCACAGGTAAACCGCCACCGCCCACTACGACAGGCAACCAGTCTCCCCCAGAGACGCCGGTCCTCACCCGCTCGGCCACGCAAGCCCCCGCGGCTGGGGTCACCGCGGCCGCCACCACCAGCACGATGTCGACCGTCACGGTCACGGCGCCGGCCACCGCCGTCACGGGAAGCCCGGTGAAGAAGCAGAGGCCGCTCTTACCGAAGGAGACCGTCCCAGCCGTGCAGCGGGTCGTGTGGAACGCATCAAGTAAGTTTCAAACGTCCTCCCAAAAGTGGCACATGCAGAAGATGCAGCGCCAGCAGCAGCAGCAGCAGCAGCAGCAGCAGAGCCAGCAGCAGCAGAGCCAGCAGCAGCAGCAGCAGCAGCCTCAGTCTTCCCAGGGGACGAGATATCAGACCAGACAGGCCGTGAAAGGTACCGCGCCCCCTTCTGTGCTCTGTGGCGCCCACCCCCTTTTTGCCACACCAACAGGAGAAAGGCCACCCCTGTTTAATTTTCCCCCCACGTCCCCGTGTGTCATGGTCACGGCAGGCCTTACCATCCCACATGGAATTTTTTTTTTTTTAAACTGGCTTACTGTTATTACTATTTGCCTGATTTTTTTTTTTTTAAGATCCCCCCATCCCCATTTATATAAGCGATACGTGTTTCCTCCTTACAGAGGGGACAGGCTATGTGTGTAGAGTTTCAAATGCTCAGTGTGGGCCCATTCACTGTCCATGTCATCGTCCGCCCTCTGTGACAGTCATTAGTTGTCGTGACACCTCTCTCAGTGCATGCATATGCGTTTGTTTTTATATAGTATTATACCATAAAATATTGCTTTTTTTCTCTTTTTTTTTCTTTTTTTCTTTTTTTAAGCAGAAATGGTACCGTTCTTGATTTTTCCCCCCTCCCTCCCACTCATCAGCATGTTTTTGAGGTCTGTCTGTGTCTTATCCTTTTGGACTGCTGCGTAGTGTTCCCTAGTTCATTTAAGGTATTCCCCTGCTGGTGGGCATTTAGGATGCTTCTAGGTTTTTTTCGCCCTGTAAGATATGCTGCAATGGATATGTCTCTGTGGAGTATGTCTTGTGAGCATCCGGGAACCTCCAGGCATTTTGTGAGGAGTCGTTAGGGGCAACAGTTTCGAGCCAGCCTCTGAGGACTCGGTGTTGGAGGCCGTCTCTGTCCTGCCCCTGACGGCTCCGCCCCCTTGTCTGAACCCAGGGAACCCAGGTTCTGGAGCTTCCACTGTCCCTTTCCCCAACTCCCACCACCACAGCTCATCCTGGGGTGGAGACAGGTCAGTCCCGGGGGCACCTACAGGGATTCAAGGCCCAGTGACAGGTCAAGAGTCAGCTCAGCTGAAGCAGCTATTGGAGTGGAGGTGGGACTAGGGCAGTCAGTCCCTCGTTGGATTCTGTTTCCATACAGAGCTGTCCCCTGCAGACAGGGGAGGTGGGGCTGCAGTGCCCAGACCGTAGGCTTCTCAGCTTCCAGCTAGTCCTGTGTCAGGTCGTAAGGCTTATTTCAACTGGTAAGGGCCAGGTTTAGTCAGTAAAGTGTCTGGGACAGACTTGAGGCAATGGTATACTCCACCAGCCTTAGAGTCTGCCGGGTTGGACTCCTGTAAGAACCCACTCTAAAATGGCCAAGCATTTACTTATTTATTATATGTGAGTACACTGTAGCTTCCCCCCCCCCAGACACACCAGAAGAGGGCGTCAGATCTCATTATGGACGGTTGTGAGCCGCCATGTGGTTGCTGGGATTTGAACTGGGACCCTCAGAAGAGCAGTCAGTGCTCTTAACTGCTGAGCCATCTCTCCAGCCCCCAAGCATTCCTCACTCATGGTACATTGCCCTGCTAGCCCCAGTGGCAGGGACTGACTTGAATGAGTGCGGTACTGTTTGGCCGTGTATTAAAGTGATAGGCGGTGATTTTAATGAGCACCGTGCTCATTTTAAAGATATTGGGTCACGGGTATAGTTCAGTAGCAGAATGATTCCCCTAGCCTGCCCCAAACCCCAGGTTCAGTTCCCAACACTGCAAAACCCCAAAGTGTCAAGGACTGAGGTTTTAATGCGTGATGGGCTCTTATTCCCTTCAGGTGGGAAATGATTTTAATTAGCAGAACACCTGTGTGCAGGCCCGAGGAAGGGCTCCAGCGGGATGGGGGATGGGGGGAGGGGCGGGCATTTTCAGAGGTAGAAAGGGCGGCTCAGACCTTGTAATGAATGCCGCGGGTCTGTGTGTGAAGCTGTCCGGGTTGAACGGCCCAGCTCTTACCTTCTCGTGGAGATGGGAAGATGGAGGCCTCGCGTCTTCAGGTGTTGGCTGCACCCAGCTGTTGAGTCCCTCTGGTAGCCTGGTGCTTCAAGGCTGGATTATGTCGCCTAAACTGTACGGCCTTGAGCTCTTGCGTTTGCTCGGGGCCTTTGTAGTGCAAGGTTGGCACCCAGTTGAGGAGAGCTCAGAGGAGCCTGGCTCGGGTGAGACGCCGACGTCGATGGTTCGAAGCCGGCTAGGGCTGTGTGAGCACACGTCCCTCCCTCGCCCTGGCTGTGCGCTGGGATGCGCTATTCCGTATGGGTGGAGTGACCAGGCCCTTCGCTTCCTTAGCTGTCCAGCAGAAGGAGGTCACCCAGAGCCCATCCACGTCCACCATCACGCTGGTGACCAGCACGCAGCCCGCAGCCCTGGTCAGCAGCTCGGGCTCTGCAAGCACCCTGGCGTCCGCCATCCACGCCGAGCTTCCCATCGCCACCGCCTCTGCCGACGTGGCCGCAGACATAGCCAAGTACACCAGCAAGGCAAGTGGGTTGGTGCTGCGGCGGGGTGGGGTTGGCAGGCCCTCTGGCTTGGCAGTTTGTAAAAAAAAGTTGCCGGCTTTATAGAGGGTCTCCAAGGGCAATTCACATTTGAGTCTCGAGTTAATTTCATCTACACCTTACCTTTTTCATAGCTAACCTAAGGTTTCGAATCTGCTACACAAGCTAACACTAAGTTGTGTCTCCAGTGCGATTCTGTTTTAGTTTGAGGCAGGGTCTTCCTCTGTAGTCTGGGCTGGCCTCGAAGAACTCCTAAGCATCTGAGATTGCAGGTGTTATGGCTACTACTCCCCCACCTGGCTGTCCTGGAACTTGCTCTGTAGACCAGAGCTGGCTTTGAATTCACAGAGATCCTCCTGCCTCTGCCTCCTGAGCCCTGGGATTAAAGGTGTGCGCCACTGTCACCCAGCAGGTTAGGTATAGAAAGCTATGGACTGTGTTGCTTGATTTCTCTTGGGGAGGTGTGAACACGTGTCTGTTTGGCTTGCCGGGAGGGAGAGACTTCGTTGTGACACCAGCAAGGTGAGATGACGGGGACCGAGAAGGGCCGGGGCTCCTGGGTCCCCTCCTTAAGTCATCCACTCTCTCGAGCTCAGTCCCAGCTGGTGGCGTGGCAGGCAGGACGACCCACTGCGTGGGAACTCTCTTAGTGGGGCCTGACCACGGTGGAATGAAACCCGCACCTTGGTGTTGTGGAGACCTCGGCTGTGACCATAGGTGTCAGTAGAGAAGAGGTAATGACCCCCAGAGCTCCTTTGGCCTAAGGAAGGTGCTTGGTGCTGGGTGGAGGTACTGAGTCCATCACTGTGAACCTGCCGTGTGTTGGTTAGTCGCCTGATCGGGTTTATCACGGCTAGTGGTCTAATAGCTAATGCGACACTCCTTCCTATTTAGTAAGTTGCTGTGAGCTAGAGCAGTCTGTCTTACTGATGAGCCAATGAGCGCTTAGTGATTAGAGCTTGAACAGTGGTTCAAGCTACAGAGCGCAGGGGAGAGGGGAGGAGGGGAGAGGGGAGGGCTGCTCTGCTCTTTGTGCTCGCTCGCTCGCTCTCTCCCTCCCTCTCCTTTTCTTTCTTGATTTACTTCACTCTGTGTCGAAGTCTGCTGTGTAGCCCAGCCTGGTCTTTAATCCTCCCAGCCCGGCCTCCTGAGTGCAAGATCACAGGCGGGAGTCACTCCACTCAGCTTGGAATTTCTCTATTTTTTTATGGATGGGCATTTTGCCTGCATGCAGGGTGAGTGTTCGAGTTGGGGTCAGGGTTCAGCACGCAACGCCGTATACTTCTTTTCTTCAGAGGCCTGAAGGAGTCAGATCTATAATTTGAGTTTCCCATGGTTGTGAGCCACCGTGCGGGTGCACAGGACTGAACCCAGGTCCTCTGAAAGAGCAGCTGGTGCTCTTAACCACTGAGCCATCTCTCAGCCCTCCTGATTGGAATTAATATTTTCTGTTTTTAACTAAAGAACTTTTTAATTTACTCTTATCCCGTGTGCATTAGTGGTTTTTGCCTGTATTTCCGAATGTGTTGGAATCTCTAAAACCGGAGTCGTAGTGCGAGCTGCCATGTGGGTGCTGGGAGTCGAACCCAGGTCCTTTAGAGGAGCAGCAGGTGCGCTTCTCCGCTGTGGCGTCTCCAGCTGGAACTAAAAAGTTTTATGTTAGGAGTTACTTTACTGGGCTGAGTTGAGAGTAGAAATGTAAACTTCTGGATGGTGAAAGGAATCTAAGCTTTATCATCTGTGGTAAGTGTTTCTTGTTCGTTTTCTTTTAATTCTTCGAACCTGTTGCTGTTACCTAGCACTCGTGATGGAACACCATGAAACCTAGAGAATCCACACAGCGCACGCACGCACGCGCGTGCACACACACACACACACACACACACCTGTCCACTCTGGTGAAGAGGGGATTGTAGGGTGAGGGAGACGGCTCACAGGATGACGTGCTTGCTGTGCGGGCCGAAGATCTCTCTGGCCTATGATCCGGTCTCACTCTGGCACCAGAGGCAGAATCGCCTGAGCAAGGTGGCCGTGAGCTCAGGTGTGAGGTGCTGGCGGCAGCAGAGCAGGTGCAGAGGGGTGGAGGGAGAGAAGCCTTGGCATCCACACGTGTGTACACACAGTCACACGTGCACACAGCACACACATCCGCATGGGGGCGGGGAGGGCAGGGAGATGGCACTGAGAGTTGGAAAAGGGGAGATTGTGGTGAAGATGTCCATGGACGGACCGATTTAAGGAGCGGACTCACAGCCGCCCGCCCACTCCACCGCCACCCTCCACTGATTGGGCCAAGGGGAGGCTGTCCACTCACAGATGGGCACCCTGAGGCCTGCAGAGTGGCTGTGCCACAGCTCCCGAGAACGTTTAAACCCTGTCACTCGGCAATACCCCTCTGACAGCCAAAGTGAAGAATGCCCTCTTGGGGAGATAGTTTCATTGCCGCTGAAAAACTGAACATGGTGACATTTGAAACTGCCTGTCTTTGAGGTGACTTTGTGTGTCTTGCCGCTGTGGCCGAGGAGGGCCCAGCCCTCTGGTAGGAGGCGGAAGGGACTTGCAGATGCATCAGGCTGTTCATGGAGCCCAGAAGGCCCGTGATGGCCTAGGGGAAGGCAGGGTACACTGGTACTTGCTGTAGGTTTGAGGAAGCCTCCACCACAGTCCCTAAGGCCCTGGGGTGGAGTGATGGATGGTCCTCTGACAGGCCCAGAGCACACAAATTCATAGAAAAAGAAAGAAAAGGATAAATGGTTCCCAGAACTTGGGAGTAGTAGGGGATAAGGGGGTGTTGGAGGAAGCAACCTGGGTGGGGGTGTGTGCCCCCATAACTAACCCTGGGCTGTGGGTGAGCCTCTAAGGCATTTGAAAAGTCTATTAATCTCTACGGCATTTAATGTAAATTAATACAAATTGTGCTTACCCCTGGCTAGCTTCAAACTCAAACTACGATCTGTTTGTTAGGCTCTGTGCCATTATGGGCGTGGGGAGGGTTACCCTGAGCCTAATTCTCCAACGCTAGTCTGGCTACTACCCGAGCTGTGCTTCCGAAATCCTTGCTGTTGAGAGGTTTCTGGGCTATCTCTGTCTGGTGTCCTGGATAGGCGGCTCACCCTGGCCCTAGTTGCTGGTCCATCCTGACTAATGGAGACACCTGATCTTTCCATCTCTTCTTCTTCCACACTCCTCCCTTCCTCTGTACCCCCTCCTTTCTCCTCCCCTCACCGTGCCTACTGGGGACTCCCAGCCTGTAACTCAAACTCCACCTTCCTCTCCCTCTAGTCCCTGCAGTAATTGGCTGTGTCCAGTTTTAATTAATCCATAAATGTAAATGGGGACAAGGTTTACTTAGTATCTCTTGGTGTGTCTGAGGATCTGTATTTAGCATTTGAATGCATAGCAGCAACAGATCTACCCCCAACTGATAGGGAAAACAAAGCCCAGGGCCCAGCCCATTGTGGGCGGGGCCTTCCCTAGGCTGGTGGTCCTGGGTTCTAACAGAAAGAGGCTGAAATGCAGAGCAAGCCAGTATGCAGGTCCCTGACCTCTGCAAGAGCTTCCAGGTTCCTTCTCTGGCTGAGTTCTTGTCTTGACTTTGGTGATGAACTGTGCTGTGGAAGTGTGAGCCAGATTAACCCTTTCCTCCCCGAGTTGCTTTGGTCATGGTGTTTCATCACTGCAGTAGAAATCCCAAGACACGGATTTCTGAGTTCGAGGCCAGCCTGGTCTACAGAGTGAGTTCCAGGACAGCCAGCGCTAAACAGAGAAACCAAAAACCAAATCAAAACAAACAAACAAACAAACAAACAAAAAAACAAAGAAATCCTAAGACAGTAAAGACAGGGCAAGTGGGTCCTGTGTGTGTGTGTGTGTGTGTGTGTGTGTGTGTGTGTGAGATACAAAGTGTTCTAGAATTGCTTGTGCTGTTGTTGTCTGGGTAACTCCAGACAAGCTAAGAATCATTGAATGTGTGTGCCCGCAAGTCAGCACGCAGCTGTTGAAGTGTAGCACCCAGAAGCCAGCAGCTTGTGCGCCGTACCTGGTGAAGTGTGGAATACATTCATTATTTCTCATTAAAATGCATTTTTGGGTCAGCAAGAGGGCTCAGTGGATAAAGGTTGTGCAAATCTGGTGTCTTAGTTAGGGTTTTATTGCCGTGGAGAGACACCATGACCAAGGCAGCTCTTATAAAGGACATTGAACTGGGGCTGGCTTACAGTTCAGCGGTTCAGTCCATTCTCATGGCAGGAAGCATGGGGGCGTGCAGGAAGACATGGTGCTGGAGAAGGAGCTGAGAGTTCTGCGCCTTGATCAGAAGGCAGCAGAAGGAGACTGTCTTCCATGCGGTTAGGAGGAGTATCTCAAAGCCCATCTCCACACTGACATACTTCCTCCAGTAAGGCCACACCTACTCCAGCAAGGATCCTGCCCTGGGCCAGGCATCTTCAAACCACCAGATCTAGGGACTGAGCTTGTTCCCCCGATCTCATGTAATGGTGGGAAGGCAGAACCAGCTCCACAGAGTTGTCCTTTGACCTCTGCTCTAGCTACAAGGCGTTTGCATACGTGCATACATACTATTCCTAACACGCCTTTAATTTAATTCCAGCGCTTGGAGGCAGAGGCAGGCAGATCTCTGAGTTCGAGGCCAGCCTGGTCTACAGAGTGAGTTCCAGAACAGCCATGCCTCTAAACATGCCCCCCGCCTCCCACTTTATTTGGGGGGCTGGGATGCAGCTTAGTTGAACAGTGTTTGCCTAGCACAAATGAATATCTGGACTCCAGCCCTACCCCTCAACATAAAAACCGGGTGAGGTCAGGGGTTAGAAGCTCAGTCACCAGCTACCTGGTGAGGTAGAACCAGGTAGAGTCACAAGGCCCAGACTTAATAAAAACAAATAGACAAAACAAAAAAATCCCCAAAACTACAATTTTGTTTGTTTTGAGACAGGGTTTCTCTGTATAGCCCTGCCTCTCCTGGCACTCACTCTGTAGACCAGGCTGGCTTTGAACTCAGAGATCCACCTGCCTCTGCTTCCCAGAGTTCTGGGATTAAAGGTGCATACTGCCACCACCTGGTGTTTTGTTTTTGTTTTTTGTTTTTTATTTATTTTTTATTTATTTATTTTAATAAAAGCCACCAGGACAAAATAATCCCTTCCTTAAACTGGCTCTGTTGACTCAACAGGACACGTGGGGGTGGAGTTTGGTCTCGGGTTTCTCAGCTCAGCAAGGGGCTGGCCTGTGCTCTGTGGATGTTACTGGCCTCCCTGGCTTCTACCCTTGGTTACGGAGGAGCGGCTCCTCCCTGCCCTCTCAGCCTTCTGATTGCCTGAAGCTCCCAGACCCTGGGTGCTCCCAGGGTCTGGGAGCGACTCCGGTCTCTTCACCTACTGAAGTGCTTTTATCTTTCCAGATGATGGATGCCATAAAGGGGACAATGACGGAAATCTACAATGACCTCTCCAAGAACACCACCGGGAGCACAATAGCTGAGGTCAGCAGAACCCCGGAATCCCCAGAAGTTAGGGCTCGAGCCAGGGCCACAGGAAAGAAGCTGGGCAGGAATCCCCACGGGGCCCTGGCTCCAGGCACCTGGGTGGTTCCGGCCATGGGTGTGGGTGTGGTTTCAGGTGGAGTTTCATCAACTGGGTGGGGTTTCATTAAGTGGGGTGGGGAGACTGGCCCTGCCTCCTGCCTATATCCTGTTAGATCACAATGAGACCTTTATGCCTGGGCACAGCCTCAGCCTTCTCCATTCCCCTGGCCATTTTACACAAGCCCTTCAGAGGCACCATAGCTTTATGTTTAAAGACAGTGGCTAAAATGCTGACCGGTTGCAAAAGTCACCTCTTGTGAGGTATAAAGCTTTCTTTTATTCAAAAACAGACAGGCAGGCGCGCGCGCACACACACACACACACACAAACACACACACACAAACACTTCCACCCCTGTGCTTCCAAGGCCACTCAGAGAGTGACCCCCTGCTGGTTTCCGTGTGGACAGTGTGGTGCTGGTGATGGCCTGTTGTCAGGCACCAGGCAACACACAGGGGGCAGGATTTCTCTCAGGCTGGCAATAAATCCCAAGGAAAAACACTCTCGTCTTCAAGACAGTGTTTTCCTAAGCCATCAAGAGAAGATGGGGTGAAGATAAAGGCCCTGGAAAAGTCAATGGAGATTTTAGAACCCACAAGCACGTGCAAGGGCGTGTGCCCATGTGCTTTATAAATACTCCCCTCTGTGGTTACACACATACACACGCACACACGTCAAGCAACTAGTAGAAATCTCTTTGTCCTAGGTGGACTTTTCTTTTTTTTTGGAAGGGTCCCTGGAGATAGGGACGTCCTTGGCTGTCCTTGAACTTGCCTCTTCCCTGAGAGCTGGGATGAAAGGCGTGCACCACTAGTGGTGGAGTTCTGGTTTGCAGTCTCCACTGAAACCTTGGGTTGGTCCATGCTAGGATGCCTACGCCCCATCCCCAGACCCCGATCTTGCTGTAACTTATTAGCTCAGGCTTGTGGCATAAGTGGCTCTGGGGCGGCCTGTGCCAGCTGGAGGGTGCAGAGCAGCTAGCTCCTGGTCGTCTGTGTGGGTGACAGCTCAGAATGACAGCAGGCGTTGTCGCTGTTGTGGGCGGGCGGACTGCCCTGCTGGAAACCCGCATGCTAGCCTGGGCTTACTGTGCCCTTCCAGATGGGTGGCCCCAGACTTATCTTCCCCCCAGAGGATCCCTTTGGTCATCAGAGAAACAGGATTTAAAATGTCAGGAAGGACACGTGGGGCACTGGGACTGTTCCCGGGTCTGTGGGTGGTTAGCATGGCTCAGGTGAGCCAGTTCTCTCCGGTTAACTTGTCATGCCTACCGTCAAACCCAGGCCTCAGGCTTGGGGCCGGGGACCCTCGCCAGCAGGGCCATCTCGGCAGCTCAGTATTTATGTGTTTAAAAAAAAAAAATCAGGGGGCTGGAGAGATGGCTCAGCGGTTAAGGGCATTAACTGCTCTTCCAAAGGTCCTGAGTTCAAATCCCAGCAACCACATGGTGGCTCACAACCATCCCTAATGAGATCTGACGCCCTCTTCTGGAGTGTCTGAAGACAGCTACAGTGTACTCACATATAATAAATAAATAAATCGCCTGGCGTTGGTGGCGCACGCCTTTAATCCCAGCACTTGGGAGGCAGAAGCAGGCGGATTTCTGAGTTCGAGGCCAGCCTGGTCTTCAGAGTGAGCTCCAGGACAGCCAGGACTACACAGGGAAACCCTGTCTCGAAAAACAAAAAACAAAACAAAAAAAAAATAAATAAATAAATCTTAAAAAAAAAAAATCAAAGTGCCAATTCAAGTTTCGATGTATTATTTCTATGAAAATCCTTTCGTTCTTGTCTTTGTGTGGTAACCTCCTGCAGTTTTTGGGCGGAGGAAACTGGCTCATTTGTCATGGTTTTTCAGAACCAGGGTCCTGGAGGATTTGTAGGTGTGTGTGTGTGTGTGTGTGTGTGTGTGTGAGAGAGAGAGAGAGAGAGAGAGAGAGAGAGAGAGAGAGAAAGTAAGAGTGTGAGTGTGTGAAAGAGTATATATGAGTGTGTAAAAGAGAGAGTGTGTGTGTTTGTGTGTGTGAGTGTGTGTTCATCCCCCTGTCCCCAGTCCTGAGCTGGGGCACTGGGCTCACACCCTGCTGCCTGGTAGAGCTTGGGGACCCGGGGTAGCAGCTGACATGGCTCCTGTGCTCTGCCTGCAGATCCGAAGGCTGAGGATTGAGATCGAGAAGCTGCAGTGGCTGCACCAGCAGGAGCTCGCTGAGATGAAGCACAACCTGGGTAAGGCGAGGGCGGGGAGAGCCTCAGACCGCTCCGAGGCTGCGCCCTGACGTGATCAGGGCAAAACCAGGCTGTCCCCAGAGTCAGGGAAATCACAGTCCTGAAGGGTCTAGCCTGGAGAAGCTGAGCTTGGGGTGCAGACCCACCTCTCCCTCTCAGGATAATTGTATTCTCACCACCTTTCTGTGGGGTCTGGGGATTGAACTTGGGATATAAGGCTTGGCCACAGGTACCTTTATCAGCTGAGCCACATCGTGGCCCTTTGCTGGTCTTTTTAATTCAAGAAGAGTTTGTGAGGACTGGAGGAACCATTTAGTTTTAATGTAAGGGGCACTTGTAAATGTGTATACTGCCTGAGACATTGTTTTAGGTATGAGTGGTTTGGTAGTTCTCTTGTTACCATAACAACTGGCCACAAGCATCCCCTGATATTTCATTTAGTGTATCAAGAAAGGAGTCTAAGAAAATTGTCTGAGTACCTTCAGTATCTGTATGCCTCGGTTTCCTCCTCTGTGAAACAGGATGATGGGAGGTGCTATGTATGTATTTGATTGACTAAAAAAAAAAATCGAAAGTAACTGAGTTGGTTGGAATCGTTTGGAGGGTTTGTGGAATCCCTACAACTTGGGGTTACATGACTGGGGGCTCCTGTCACCTACATACTAGGCATGTCACTGACACCATGACCGGCTCTGAGACTCAGTGATGAAATGTCCCAGCTGGGTTACTGACCCAGGGCCACCGAGCTGGCAGGAGCCATTTCCAAGTCAAGACTTAGGTCATGTCCGTGTGAGCCTGGGGGTCTGATTCCCGGCGTCCTGTGCTCCTGGGTCCGTGATGCAACTGTGTCCTCCTCCTCCTCCTCCTCCCCCCTCAGAGCTGACCATGGCTGAGATGCGGCAAAGCCTGGAGCAGGAGCGGGACCGGCTCATCGCCGAGGTGAAGAAGCAGCTGGAGCTGGAGAAGCAGCAGGCGGTGGACGAGACCAAGAAGAAGCAATGGTGTGCCAACTGCAAGAAGGAGGCCATCTTCTACTGCTGCTGGAACACCAGCTACTGCGACTATCCCTGCCAGCAGGCCCACTGGCCGGAGCACATGAAGTCCTGTACCCAGTCGGGTAATGGCTGGGTGCCCGCCTCGGGGGCTATGTCGGGGGGGGGGGGGCTCCCAGCCGGGGTGCTGAAGGATGTGATCTCTCTCTCCCCCCCCCCCTTCTCTTTAAAGGTTTATTATATATATAGTGTTCTGTCTGCATGAATGCCAGAAAAGGGCATCAGATCTCATTATAGATGGTTGTGAGCCACCATGTAGTTTCTGGGAATTAAACTCAGGACCTCTGGAGCCGGGCGTGGTGGCGCACGCCTGTAATCCCAGCACTTGGGAGGCAGAGGCAGGCGGATTTCTGAGTTCGAGGCCAGCCTGGTCTACAGAGTGAGTTCCAGGACAGCCAGGGCTACACAGAGAAACCCTGTCTCAAAAAAAAAAACAAAAAAAAACAAAAAACAAAAAAAACAAAACAAAAAACAAAAAAAAAAAAGAAAGTAAACTCAGGACCTCTGGAAGAGCAGTCAGCGCTCTTAACCTCTGAGCCATCTCTCCAGCCCCTAGAACCTGTGTTCTTTGAGGTGATAATGATCCATTTCCTCAAACAGGATGCTGTCCCAGTTCTCAGGTTAAGGAAGGAGTTTAGGAAGGGACACCCCTGGATGTCCTTGCTGCCTGGGGTTATCTGGGTGGGAATGGTTCTTTATGGCCAGTGTGCCCTACATGTGAGAATGTGGAGAGCTCAGGTGGCGTGCGTTTGCCGGGGACTGACTGGTTGGTCACTGAGACTGCCTTGACGACCATCATCTCCTTTTGGATGTTAGCAGGAACATAATCTGCTACCAGTCTCAGTGACTTTGTGTAGTTAGGGTTTGTGGTTAAGTGAGTGAGTGACTCTGGGGTACTCGTCACCGGCTTCGATGATGTTCATTAAGGGGACATCCATGTGGCTGCTTCTGCAGTATAGTTAGTCTCTGACAAGTCTCTGACATTGTGAGCTTGACTGTCTAACTCTTCCCCACTGTTCTGTTCGCCCAGAAGCTCTGTGCCCTCTCAAAGGATGCTAGTGTCTGTCTGTCTGTCTGTCTGTCTGTCTGTCTCTCTCTCTCTCTCTCTCCCCCTCTCCCCCCCCCCTCCCTCAACCTCAGCTGGGCTGAGGTGGGTCTAAGCCTAGCCAAGAAAGGGCACAGGTCTCCTCAGTGGTCACATCCTGGCTCCCCTCAGGTTTCCTTTGCTTAGAGAACACGTTCTCAGCAAAAGCATTTAAACACCGAGTTGCTAAATATTAAAAGGTCTATTTTCAAATAAAGTTTGGGGCTCTGGGTTTTGGAGTCAGAGGCCCATGCAAGATCTCTAGGTGGGTGTGGGACGGGAGGGGGCGTGGTGGGGTCAGATTGTGACTGAGCTCTGGGGGCCTTGAGGGGTAGCACCTTTCAAAGCTGGGGTCCTGAATGTGAGCGTCTCATGACTTCCCTCCTTCTCGCCGGTCCCCAGCTACTGCCCCTCAGCCGGAAGCGGACGCCGAGGCAAGCACAGAAACAGGAAATAAGTCGTCCCAGGGCAGCTCCTCCAACACACAGTCAGCACCTTCAGAACCGGCCAGCACCCCCAAAGAGAAAGAGGCGCCAGCGGAGAAGAGCAAGGACAGTAACTCGGTGAGGACCCCCCACGCTGACAGTCACCTTGTGCAGGGGCCCTTTCTGTAACTGCCACCATGGGATGTCCCTCGCTGTCTGGGGTTATCTGGGTGGGGAATGTTTTTTTTTTTTTTTTTTTAAAGATTTATTTATTATATGTGAGTACGCTGTAGCTGTCTTCAGACACACTAGAAGAGGGCATCAGATCTCATTACAGATGGCTGTGAGCCACCATGTGGTTGCTGGGATTTGAACTCTGGACCTCCGGAAGAGTATTCAGTGCTCTTGACCGCTGAGCCACCTCTCCAGCCCGGAATGGTGGAGAGCAGGGGTGGTGTGTGTGTGGGACCTTCAGCTGCTCTGCAGGGTTCCCCAGAGTTTAGAAGGGCGCTCCTCCTGAGGAGCCACCAGCCACACGTCACTATTGAGAGCTAGAAGTGTGGCTGATGTGACCAAGGACCTGCTTATTGACTTGGGATTTAAGTGGCCACAGGTGGCCAGTGCCGTCACACTAGACCATAGTAAAAACCAGTATTGCCTCATTAGAGATTACCGTGAAATTAAAAAAAAAAAGACTTTCGAGCAATACATACCTTCTCTGCACGGCAGGGTGCTGGGTAGTCTGAGAGCGGAGCTGGGAAGTGTTGACTGTAGTGGGATGTAGGGGAGGATGGTGGGGAGCTCGCCAATGCTTTGTTCTGGCCTTGGGTCTGGTAGGCAGAGCATGAGGTGTCTGGCCACCTGCCTGCCCTGACAGACAAGAGTCTGATCACCAGGTGGAGGCTTCTAAGGTGTCTTGGGTGGGGGCAGTGCTGAGCCCTCCCATGATTCCCTGGGGTTCTATGGTCCCATCTTTTTGTCTGTTTCTATTTCTAGACCCTGGACCTTTCTGGCTCCAGAGAGACGCCCACCTCCATGCTCTTAGGCTCCAACCAAGGCTCTGGTATGTCGCCCCCTGGTGGGCACATGGGGCTTTGTATTTCACTTGGTCACGTTGGGGGGAAGATTTGGGATTTTGTGGCGTACCTTGACTGGACTTGGCTGGGGGCGTGGCTAGGCAAGACACCTCCTTGTATTGGTCTCCCGCATGTGTTGTGTTTACTGAGGGCATCCTTCACTGGGACACGGGGTGGTCCCCTCAGGTCTCCCAGGTCCTCAGGGCATATTTGATTGATGAAGACCCTCAAAACCTTTAGTGATGAAGACAATGATGACTCGAACTTCTGTGTCCAGCCTCCTCTGGGATCCGCCACTCGGCGGTATGGAGTTTAAGCCCCCCTCCCTCCCTTCCTGGGAGCCTTGGGTGTCTTTTCCTATATTCTTCTGAACTTATTCCCAGAATTCAGAGCCACGGCCTCCGTGGCCAATTTGAGGTTCTCTCTGTTGTCTTGGCGACAGGATCTTTTCTTGCCTGTGTCTGAAGGAGGACAGTAGTCTGAAGGGGGAGGAGGCAGATGGTAGGGAGGAGATAAACTCAGTTTCAGAGTGTAATGACTGGAGACCAAGGTGAAGGAAGCAGCCCCTCCCCCACTGTCCTCGGCAGTTCCAGGATGTTGCTAACCTGTCCCCGTCCTTAGAATCATGGCTTGTTTTGAATTGTGGTCTTTGATCTCATCCTCCTGCCTCAACTTCCTGAGTACTGGAGGAACAGGCCATGCCATCTTTCCTGGCTTGAATTCTGCTCTTCACAAAGACAGAGTGGACTGGATTCTACCAGTTTCATACCCTTAGCATGGAACGATACTTTCTTTTTTTAAAATCATGTTTGAAGAGTGGGATTTCCCACTTTTTAGTGATGAAGATGAAAATAGGTTTAAAATAAAAACAGGCAGTGGTGGTGCACGCCTTTAATCCCAGCACTCAGGAGCCAGAGGCTGGTGGATCTCTGTGAGTTCGAGGCCAGCCTGGTCTACTGAGTGAATCTCCGTCTCAGATATAAACAAGCAAAGAAGCCCTCGAACTGAGTGAGGAGAAGAGGACTGTAGGAATGTCTGAATTTGGAGGGGAGCTAGCGGCATCCAAGTTAGGAAATACCATTTGGGACTCTGGGGCGCTGCAGAGGTTGAGCTGAGGAGTGAGATTGAGGGGTGACCCTGAGGCGGCCTCTCTGGCAGGTCCTGGCTGACCTGGTGGCCATTGCAAGTCACAGAGCAAATAGGCAGATTCACAGCTGGTGATGTCCCAGCAAACCCTGGCCTGCAGACGAGGCTGTGCGGCCTGGGCCTGTGGGTTCCATTTGCTGCTGCCCTCCAACCTGGAGAGTCTTGGTTCACAGGGAAGACTGGAAGGAGACCTTAGGTCCAGGAGGAGGTGGCTGGGTGGGGGGGGGTGGGGGGGGTGGGGAGGCAGTCGTGAGTTCCTAGGAAGGGATGGCTTAGCTGATGGCATCAGAGCTAGAGTGCCATATCCCTTCTAGCCTAGTGTGCCAGGAGCCGTGGGTAGTCCCACAAAGCCGTCGTCATGCAAGCCAGAGAGTGTTTCCCAGGCTGGACCGTGTGGCCTTTGGCTCCTTCTCAGCCCCTCCCTTCAGCAGTGTCTCCCCGACACCCTTCTCGTCAGAAGCTCCGATAATGGAGCCCAGTCTTCCGGGTTCCACCTCCTCAGCATGCACACCCGGCTTCCCGTGTTTTCCTCAGGCTGCACCTGAGCCCCAGAGTTCAGTGGGAGAACATCACCCAGGGAGCAGACTCTTTCCATTTTGGCACACACAAGTCTTGATCACCCTGGGCCCAGTTTTTCTACCTGCCTGGTCACCTTACCAAGTCCCTACCATGAGCCTCTGCTTCCCTACTCCGTAACCGCAGCATCCCGGGTTCCCTCTCCCGGCATCCCTGTGAGCATCAGGTGTGGCCGCTGTCCTGAGCAGAGCGGCCCACAGTCTGCCTCTTCAGCCAGGCCAGCTTTCCGCACCTGACCCGCCTCTGTTCTGTCCTTGGCTGCTTTCTGGGGGGTGGTGATAAGTTCGCCTGCATCTCCACGCCACACCTCTCGTCACTGAGAGACAAGAGCCACGGTCAGGTCTATGTTGTCCTGGAAATGGATGTCAACCCTTTGCGCTCCTGTGACGAAGGGTGGAGGGATGGGATTGGATATTTTCCTTCAGGCCATTTAGAGAGTGTCTTGGTTTATGGTTGAGCAGCCGGACCTGACCACTCTGCTTCCCAGTCCAGTTAGAGCCCCGTGGCTCCCCGTCCTCCGCCATCTCCCCCTCTCTCTCCCCATCCGTCTGGCTTCTGTGTTGGCATGTCACTGTTGTCTTAAGAGATGGAGCCATCCGTCTGGGCGTAGTGACGCACACATGTTATCTTTAATCCCAGAGGCAGAGGCAGGTGGATCTCTGAGTTTGAGGTCAGCCTGGTCTACATGGTGAGTTCCAGACCATCTAGAGCTGCATAGTGAGACCCACCTCAAAAACAAAACAAACAGACAAACAAAGAGAGGTGGAGAGAAAGGAAGCCACTGACTAGTGAGGGTGTTTAGAAGTCTCCGTGTTTATTTATTGCTATGATTCTTTTTCTTAGCGTGCTGGGCACGGACTCAGTACTCAGTGCTCGGGACAGACCCCAAAGCCTTGCATATGCGAGGCTGCTGTTCTTCAGTCTGAGCCCCACCCAACTGACATGTTCTGGCATGCTATCTCAGACATTGCCCAGGCGGATGGAGATTTCAGAACAAGCCGTGTCTTGAGTCCTCGGGTAAAGGAGGAGACCGGGGTGAGAGAGAGGAGGTGCCTCAGAGGGTACTAACAGGAAGGCCTGAAATGGAGGCCGCGTGAAAGGCCCGGGGAGGCAGCATGCGCCTGTGATCCCAGCAGACTGAGGGCCAGTGAGAGACCTGGACTTGAGAAAGCCAAAGTAGAAATAGTTGAGGAAGGTATTCATCGACCTCCAGACTCCACACGCACACTTACATGTTGCATGTACACCCACACACATGTACACACACTTACATGTCACATGTACACACATTTACATGTTACAAATACACCACATTTACTTGTACACACTTACATGCTTACACACTTTAGTACATGTATGTATACAACTCACATGCTACATGTACGCACTTATGTGTATGCACTTACATGTTACAACCCACACACTTACACGTTACATGTGTACACACACACACACACCCCACACACACTAACCCAGGCCTTTTGTGTGGTATTGAGGAATTGAACTCAGGGCTGCATTTGTGCCGGGAAAGGCTCACCGCGGAGTCATGTCCCTAGCATCGGTTTGTCTTTTAAGGCTTTACACAGAATGTCCCCGCGTACAGGCACAGAAGTGAGACTAGAGCCAGCGAGGTGACCTCCACTGCCGCGCTGGCCCGCTGGGGACTTCCCCAGGCCTGCCTCTGACCAGTCCTTAGCATGCCTCGGTGACCTCCGCCTCCCTGAGTGTGCCCTGTGTGGTCTGGCCACTCTGGGCTGAGCGAGCCTGCCCTCCTGGCAGCCTGTCAGGAGAGTCTCTGCAGCGTGCCCTCTCTGGCTGCTCGTGGCCACTGGCATCGAGCCTGAGAACGTGCGTGCTCTGCCGTCTCTTGTCCCCACTCTGTGAACCGAACCCCGAGGTTCGTTTGCACTAACTGTAATACCACTCAGCACCTCGGCACACGGCCGCTGAGGTGACACATGTCTCCTCTTCTTCCTCTTCATTCCTGTCCCCCCCTCCCCCCCATTAAAGCTCTTCAGGATATTCTTTAACGCACACACTCCCTCCAGTTCACATGGTTAGGTTTTTAGGCACTTTTGCTCCGTAGCCAAGGCTGGCTTCAAAGTCATGATCCTCCTGCCTCAGCTTCCTGAGGGCTGGGGTGTCTAGGGTTTCGTCGACTGGTCCATCCCAGTTGCGGTCCCTTGTCATCCTTGGCGCGGCCCCTTTGCTAGCCTTCCTCCTCCTCACAGACCGCCCATCTCTGTTCCACTCCGCTGTGTGGTGCCCGACCCCCTACTGCACCTCAGCCCAGCCTCAGTTTCCCCTGCTAGAACCAGGCTTTGGCAGAGCTTGTGGTTCGTTCCGGAACATTTTGCTTTCCAAATC
The DNA here is from genome assembly GCA_964023405.1 of Apodemus agrarius. NCBI lineage: Eukaryota > Metazoa > Chordata > Mammalia > Rodentia > Muridae > Apodemus > Apodemus agrarius. The sequence goes on from OZ030008.1 coordinate 13,741,407, forward strand.
CTGAGCATTTGTGGCTTGCAAAGTACAGGGCCGCTTTTATGTCCCTGTGTGTCCTCATGCGTCCGCCTCCCTCCCTGCGATGTGGCGCCGTGTCCAGCGACCCTGTGTGTGGTTGACTCGAGTTTTTAAACGCCCCGCCCCCCATAAGCACAGCCAGCTGAGTGGCCTCCACGGGCGACCGGCTGGCTCCGCGACCTTGGGTGTCGGCCCCTGGGGGTGTGTGGAATTTCAGCTGTGATGGATTCTGAGGCTACCTGTGCTCTCTTCAGTTAGCAAGAGGTGTGACAAGCAGCCCGCCTACACCCCAACCACCACAGACAACCAGCCGCACCCCAACTACCCATCCCAGAAGTGTAAGTATGACCCTGTCTGTCTCAGGGGAGCTGCTGGAGTCACTCCTGGCATGCGGAAGTCTTGTTTTGTGTGTCTCTGTGTGTGCTTGCGTGTCCGTATGGGCGTGTCCTGTGCTTGAGTGTTGTCTTCCTCTGCTCTGCCGTCAGTCTGTCTTCTTGTCTGTTTCTCTTGCTGCCTTTGCAGATGGCTGTAGGTTTGGCCTTTGTTTTGTCTTAGCTGAGCGCTGCTGCTCTCCCCTGCCGCGATCTGCTGTTACCCAGCATCCTGGGGCCCAGTCGACTTGAGGCTCAGGCCTATAGACCTTGGGATCTCGGGTTCTGTTTCTTTCCAGTCCCCGCTGATCTTGGCTGTCCCCGCAGCTGGGAGGACTTGGTGGTGTGTGACTATATCCATGTCACCCCCTCAGAGACCTTCTAGATTAGAGCTAATTGCCAGGAATGTGAGCTCACATAGAGGACCAGAGGACGACCATTTGGAACCCTGATTGTCCTTTGGAACACCGCCCCCTTCTGGCTGCATGGAGAAGCAGCGGAGCTGCCTCCTCCCCCCCCCCCCCCATGGGCTTCCTGATCAGGCAGTAAGAAGTGCGGTGCCAGGGACAGCAGTGTCCCTCCTCACTGGCCCCACTCCATCTTAAGCTTGACACACACACACACACACACACACACACCCTCGTTCCCCCCACCCCCGGGCCACAGCCCCTCCGCCCCACCAGCTCAGGAAAGATAAGAGAATCTGGGAGCTTACTAAGTGGTCTACCCATCAAAGGGATCTTAGAGGCCGGCCATTAAGCTGTCCTCGCGCCCACAGTTTGGGACAATTGTCCTCTTCTGAGGTGGCTTCTGTGGCTCTTCTTTTATTGCTCTTTGGGTCCTCAGCCACTACCTAACTTGCTGCCCGTGTGTCCTCAAGGCCAGCCCAGGTGTCCGTCGGGGTCTAATCGTCACCGACCCCTAACATGGTCCTCACTGGGAGACCGTGGAATCAGTGTCAGGGTGGGCTCCGCCTTCTCATCTGGTTCTCACCTCTTCTCTTACCGTCTCTTCCTGGTTTGGATGTGAGGCTTATAAATCAATCAGGGGCTCTGTGAGACCACACACATATGCCAGACTCTGAGGGTCTTCTCCAAGAACCGAGGTCAGAGGCAAAGTGCATGGACCCCGTGGTATGGTCCCGGTCACCTAACAGGTCGGGGCTTCCCCATCAGCTGGACACCATCACTCGCTATCCCTCACTCTCCGCAAGCCTGACACCTGTCGATCTTCCAATGAGCCGTAGCCGAAGCCCGAAAGCCGGCTCTCCCCAGTCGGTGCTCTGCAGCCACAGCCGTGGGGTCTGGGGGGGTGGGGGGGGGCGGCAGCCGTGGGTGTGGCGCGGCTGGAGGGAGGGAAGGTGGCTCCCAGTTGGGAGATGAGCAGAGGAAGGAGGGGAGGGGAGTTGACCTTGTTACCTGTTCTTCCACAGACCATTCCCGGAGCAACAAGGCGGGTTTGTGGAGCAGCAGCGAGGAGAAACGAGGGTCATCCCGCTCAGAGCACAGCGCAGGGACCAGCACGAAGAACCTCCCGCCCAAAGAGCCCCGGGAGTCGCGGCTAGACAGCTTCACTTGGGACTAGGGGTGCGTCGTGAGCCAGCCGCCTCCCTGGGGGGGGCGGGGGGGTAGAGACTTAAACAACCAGAAGCAACAGGAACTGGAGAACGCCACCTTTGGAATTTCCAACACTCAGGCTCTGCCCGTGGGCGTGGCTGCAGGACCACAACTTGGCTCCGCCCCAGCTCCGGCCTTGGCTGGGACGGCTCTACCCTGTGGGCCAAACACTCTAGGTGTAAGTAGGTACACTTTGTGATGTCACTGACCTAGCCTACCTTTCCTCTCCATATCTATACTGACCTTAACTTATAAAAGGAAAAGAAAATCAAGTTATATAAATATATATATAAAATCGACAATTAAAAGAATGTTTTGATAATCCAGGGGCTGGTTCGTTAGCCCGCTGGCCCCACTGTGGTGTCAGGGCAGGGCCCCTGGATTGCTGGCCTCACATAGGCCCTTGTCCTCGGATACCCAGAGGAGGGAGCCACTGTCGCCGCAGCACACCACGACCGGGGCTCTCGGGCTGTGCTGCCCCGGACCCGCCACACCAAGCCATCGGCCCCTCACCGACCCTACCAGACGATGTTAGGAAACACAGGCTTGCTGGGCTCGAAGGACACAGAGAGAAGTGTGTGTGTGTGTGTGTGTGTGTGTGTGTGTGTGTGTGGTTTTTCCAGCTATGGTTCCCGAAAGGGCCAAGCAGCCTCCTGTTTATGGAAGGTCCACAGGAACCATCCCTGTGGCGTCGCGAGCGCAGACGGCGTTGGCGCGGGGGAGAGACCCCTTTCCCGGGAGCGCACACAGGTGTGTGAAGATGTGCTTCTCAGAAGCAAGGACTCAAAAGGCCGGGTGCACGGGAGGCCACGCGAGCCCGGGGGTGGAGCATGTACGTATTATTTATCTGCTGGAGTTGTACGTTTTTTATGTAAGCATGAAACACAGGCGGTGAGAGAGGAAGCCAGGACCCGACACGCTGTCCGCTGACGCTATGTCTGCCGTAGTTCCATTTTGTATGTTGTGTAAAACGAGCATCGATCGAAGCAAAAGGTGATGTGTGTATATCAGAAAAGAAATTAATTGTATATCATTCCAGAACATTCCGTTGTACATTTTAGTCTCCGTTTACTTTCTCTTCATTGTTGGTAAGAGGACAGGAGCTGCGTGCTGTCCAGCTAGTTTACCCCTGCTAGAGAAGAAAGGAAGAAACGCTAGAAGAAAACAGGAGAGAGAATTTGTGAATTGCGATCGTCAAAAAACAAAACAAAAAAAACCAATCTAGCCTAGCTGGCCTTATTTGGGAAGCGTAACCGCTTTTAGCATATGGGAGTATTTTTTCACATTTTCTTTGTATAAAATTTGTATTAAACTTAAATATCTTTTTTGATGATGGCGTTTCTTCGTGACTGAGCGGTATTCTCTCGCGGTTATGATCTTTTGGGCTCCCCCCTTTGACATCCCAAGTTTTTTTCAGATTCTTAACCTTTTTTTTTTTTTAATTAAACCGTTTTGGCAAAAAAAAACCGGTTTCATCCTGCCAGTCTCAACTCTAGGCCAGAAGGTTCATCTTTGAAGGCTAAGGTTTCCCATGGCCTTCTGGCAATGCTCAGGTGTTGGACCCAATTGGGTGTTAGTTGGGATGGGGAGGGTTGACCTGTTGAGCCCCCCCCCCCACACACACACACAGGCATACACACTCCCCCACACCCCGAGCTTTCCACAGAGGAAGAGACTTGAAGAACTGACCTGCCTACTCATGGGTAGGAAAATGGTGTTTCTTTTGTTTAAGAATGTGAATTTTAGCCTGGGAGTGTGGCGCAATTTGAAGAGTGCTTGCCAGGCCTGCACAAGGCCCTGAGTTTGATCCCAGCATTTCATAAAACTCGGCAGGGCAGCACACCTGTAAATCTCATCACTTTGGGGGAGGGGGGGCTGTCAGAGGAGAATCACAACTTCAAAAATCACCCTTGGCTAGGTAATGCGTTAGAGGCCAGCCTGAGCTACATGGGACCCCGTCTCAAATGAGTGAACAAATAAGCTATGTGAAATTGGATTTTAGCATTGATGCAGTCACGTGACTCCTTTCAAAAGGGTGGTGTAAAGGCCCCTCTAGCCCCCTGCTTGACCAGTGTCCTCGAATGCCCCTCGGTGTCCAGCATTTGTCCAGTGCAGACTTCTCCCTTTGTATGCACAAATGGGGCATTTGACACGCTTCACATTTTTATTACTGGACCAGAATGTCGTCCTTCCTTATCCTGGGGAAGTTGTGTTCTATCACGTGGACAGTCCTCATAGCCCGCCCCCATGTGGCGGGCAGTGGTAAGTGCTCATTGGAGTCACCGTTGCAGCCTGGAGGGTCCGTGAGTGGGTGAGTGGCGGGTAGGTGGGGTCCCCGCTGGTCGTGACACAGCTGCAGGCTGCTGCTGCTTTTTTTTTGGGGGGGGGCGGGTTTGAGACAGGGTTTCTCTGTATAGCCCTGGCTGTCCTGGAACTCACTCTGTAGACCAGGCTGGCCTCGAACTCAGAAATCCACCTGCCTCTGCCTCCCAAGTGCTGGGATTAAAGGCGTGCGCCGCCACCGCCCGGCAAGCAGCAGGCTTCTTGTGACCTTGCACTAGGCAGTTCGGACCGAGGGCCTCACACTGACTACCTGTTCTGGAGCTACACCCCAAGTCCTGCGTTGTTTTCAGATTCCAGACTACAAATCCGAACCCATAGAACCCGCCACGACCCTCTCCTCCCGCTTAGCAGGGGAAGGCAAGGGATCCGAGGTTAGCCAAGTGCTAAGCCAGTGCCCGCGCCGCCCGGTGGCCATGCGCGGAACTGCAGCCCGTAGGCTTCGGGAGCCCACGGGGGACAGACAGGACCAAAACTGGAGGTGCGAAGTGTTCCTCCTAGCGCTGCAGTCTGTTACGTCAAGCGTGGTCACACAGTCATGACCGGGATGTGGCTGGTGTCTACACATAGGAATAATATCCTTGTTGGAGACAACGGCATACCTCATGGTCTAAGTGGTTCTAGTGGCTGGGGACAGTCATTCTGGGGATCTGACATCTGACACCCCTACCCCATCCCACCCCCACCCCACCCCCCAGCCAGGAGGCAAGAAACTAACGTGGATTATTTTTAAAGCATCTCTTTTATGAAACTTATTGTATGTGTGTATAGTGTCTGTCTGTCTGTCTGTCTGTCTGTCTGTCTGTGGAGGTGATAGGACAACTTTGTGGAATTGGTTCTCCTTACCGTGTGGGTCCCAGGGATTGAACCCAAGTCATCATGCTTGACAGCAACCACCTTTACCCAGTGAGCCATCTTGCTGGCCCCTCACGCAACAATTCTTAATATTGATTGAGTATTAAGGGCACCTAGAAAGGTGATAAGTGCCTGGACACCACGCTCCCTTTGGAATGACATCCGCCCTCTGAGGTGGGTTTGGCCAGCAAGATTTTCCAGAGCGGCTCCGGGGGTGACCATGGTGAGCGATGAAGGGGTGGGGTTGGGGGCTGGGCTTGAAGGTGGGCACTGATGTGACCCTGCTCTACTGGGTGTTCCATGCTGCTCTGGGAAGTTGGTGTTTGTAGACCAGGCTGGACCCCAATTATAGTTTGGGATCAAAATTTGTGGGGGAAAATGTAGAACAATGGGATTTGGGCATCCTGTGAACCGGTGTGAGCGGCTGCGCCCTACCCACCTTGCAAAAGCCCCAAACTACCCCAGCCCAGAGCTGGCCACCCGACTCGGCTCGGGGAGAGCTGCGATGACAAACCCTCGGGTAACACTAATTAAGCACCTGCTGTATGCTAGTCACAGTTTGACCACCTCCATCCCACCCAGGAGCGACGGCTTGAGGCTGAGGTGGATCTCTGGCAGGGCCAGCTTTGGTTCCAATCCTCACGTCTCAAGCCTCATTTTCCTCAGCTACAAAATGGGGCGATGGGAGACCCCACTTCTCAGAAGCAATACTACGGTTGCATGAGCAGTAGCTTTGAAACGGCTTAGCTGGCCTCGGTGATAAAAATACATGCGGGGCAGCCAGGCGCGGTGCTGCGTGCCTGCGTGTATGACTACTCAGGTATGTGTAGGACTGAGGCAGGAGAATTGCTAGAGCCCACGGATTCAAGTGAGCCTAAGTATCACACAAAGGCTGAAGAAAAGATGGGGTTCAAGGTTTGGGACGGGATGCAGTCCGTAGGGTGGTGAAGGATGGTAGCAGGAAGTCTGAGCCGGTGGTCACATTTTATCCCGGAAGCCGTCCGAAGACCGGAAGTGAAGCCGATAAGGCCCGCCTCCAGTGACGCACTTCCTACCTCGAGGCGCCACTTCCGCCGGGTCTCCCAACCTCCCAGACAGGGCACCGCCAGCTTACTGTTGAGTCAAGGTCACAGCCCGCTGATTCTAAACAGCCCTTGGGAAATAAAATGAAAGAACTTAAAAATTGCAAGAGGGAAACTGAGGTTTAGGTGCCTTGGCCAGTTCTTGACCTCCCAGCTGGGCGGTGAGATGGTCTAACCCCGACTCCTATGCAGGGCCCCGAACTCGGGCAGAACAGCTGTTCACAAGCCAGTGTTCGATCTCTGTCTCCCTCCCTCCCCCATCGCTCTTCGTCTTTGTCCTTTTCCGCTCACAGTGAGGACAATAGCCAAGAGACTACTAGCCACAGACTAGGTGGAATTTTATCTCCATTTTTCCTCCCGATTTTGAGCCAGGGACTCACTTCACAGCTTAATCAGGCCTCAAACACACAATCTTCACTCCTTGGCCCCCCAGGTGTTGGAGTGACAGGCATGTGCCACTATCCCCGATAGAATGTTAATGGTTAAAATCAGTCTGATCACAGCTGACTTACCGCAATTCCAGAATGAGCTTCTGCATATAAATACATGTCTCCAGGCGTCGCAGCTTATGCTGAGCCCGCCCGGAGCAAACCTGTCACTTGGAAGGCGGAGGCAGAAGGATCGGGAACACAAGGCCAGCCTCTGCTACCTGGCAAGGACGCCACATTGGGCTACTGTCTCTGACTCAAGGAACCAAAACCAAAACAACCGACCCACCAGAATAAAACCAACAAGCCTTCCACAAACAATCTAAGCTTCGATAACAATTTTACCGTGGAGAATGTTAGTGCCCATGTTTAAGGCTGAGCCGAACTGTCAGTTCACCATTTCTATCGTCTCTCATAGACATGGCGTCCTAGAGTAGGCCACCGACAGAGGTGAGCTCCGTTCACTCTGGGACCCGAGGCCATCTGTGCTCTATGCTCTGCTCTGCAGAATCGGGCCAAGGGGAGATTCATTCTATTGCGAGCACCTGATCCTACGGCTTGTCCAGCTGTGGTCACACTGCCACCTGGTGGTCACTGATGAGCATAGCAACACTGGTGCGGACCACACGAACAGCCTCAGGGAAACTGGGCTAATGATTTATTCTAGAAAGAAATCTATTTCTATTCTAGAAAACTATCTTTTGATCTAATATCTATTGGTTGTCAATCAACCTTAAATTTGCCACCTATCTATCATCTACTCATCAGTTAGTCTAGAATTTACCATCTATTAGTTATCAATCAACATAAATCTATCAGTCATCTTTCTAACTTTTTAAAACAAGGTCTTTCTAAGTAGCCCTGGCTGGTCTTGAACTCATGATCCTCCTGCTCCTGCCTCCCAGGATACAGGCACATGCCAGCACACCCAGCAGGTCCATAACTCTTAGATCAAGTCTGCATGTTACTCAGTACTACGAATCCAAGACACCTAAGAACGTTCCACGGGAGGGAGGTTGGCCCCCAAGGGGTCATTCTATACGAGCCCGTGCTCTGGACCAGACCCAGAGACAGAAGCCAGAGCAGCGGAGGGGAAGGGGAGAGGTGCCTGGAGCAGACGGGCCTGCCGGCCTCTGTTCTGTTTTGGTCTGTGTGACGTCACCACCCCAGCGGAATCATGTCGACACATCGTGATGGTGAGAGTGGAGATCTGTGCCATAAGCCTTATGTTGCTCGTAAAATGAAAAACCTAATAACAAAATCGGAAATCCGGGAAGGAGCCGTGTGACCAGGCAATGTGGCAGCCAGGCCGGCCATTATCCCCTTCAGACCGGATGTGGGAAAGGCGTGAGGCGGGACCACACGGAGTACTGCCTACAGCCTGTCAGGCTCGTCAAGAGATTTAAAATAAAACTTCCAACCCAAGGCCAACCGCACTCCGTGTGTCCCTCTGACATTAGCCTCGGCCCCCGGCACTCCCTTAAGGTTTCTTTGTCCCATCCCTTGGACTTTCATGCTCTCTCTTCCCTCCTTAGAACGATTTCTCTGGCCTCACAGACCCCTCCGTTCTGGGTCACCCACAGCATGTGATCTCAATGCTTCCTCTCAACCCATCGCCAAACTGGTTGGAGGACAGTGGCCTCTGGCTCTGAAGTGTCAGGGCCACGACTTACACTAAAAGCTAAAATTTCTTCAGCCAGATATGGAGGCACGTGTCCGTGATCCCAGCACTTTGGAGACTGAGGCAGGAGGATTGCCAAGAGTTCAAGGCCAGTCTGGACTACATAGTAAGACCCTATTTCAAAATTTAAAAAAAATTTAAACTGGGTATAGTGGTACACTTTTAATTCTGGCACTCAGGAGACAGAGGCAGGTGGATTTCTGGGACTGAGGTCACCATGGTCTACATAGACCAGGACAGTAAAGGTTACATAGTGAGACCCTGTCTCAAAAAATAATAGATAAGCCGGGCGGTGGTGGCTCACGCCTTTAATCCCAGCACTTGGGAGGCAGAGGCAGGCGGATCTCTGAGTTCGAGGCCAGCCTGGTCTACAGAGTGAGTTCCAGGACAGCCAGGGCTATACAGGGAAACCCTGTCTCGAAAAACCAAAAAAAAAAAAAAAAAAAAAAAAAAAAAATAATAATAATAATAATAATAAGTAAGTACCCTTAAATCCACCGAATGTCATCCAACAAGATTTCAGGAGTTTACCCAGGACAAGGGCTCCAGTCCTCTCTCCGTGAATAGGTGTGGCCATCTCTTTCAAAAGGCTGTGCATAGGATCCTGTCAGTTGGTTTTATCAAAGAGCCCAGCTCAGGCTTCATCATCTGCTCACCTAGAACTACCAGTCACCTAGTCTGTCATCCATGTATCCATCCATTCATGTATCCACCTACCCACCCCTCCACCCACCCACCCTTCCACCCCTCCACCCACCCACCCCTCCACCCAGCCATCCCTCCATCCAACCACCATCCACCCCTTCCACCCACCCACCCACCCACCATTCAGCCACCCACCCCTCCACCCACCCACCCCTCCATCCAACCACCATCCACCCCTTCCACCCACCCACCCACCCACCCACCATTCAGCCACCCACCCATCCACCCACCCACCCACCCATCCACCCACCATCCACCCATCCAACCACCATCCACCCCTCCACCCACCCATCCACCATCCACCCACCATCCACCCATCCACCCACCCATCCACCATTCACCCACCCATCCACCCTTCCACCCACCCACCTATCCACCCACCCAAACACCATCCACACACCAATCCACCCCTCTACCCACCCACCATTCAGACCCACCCACCTACCCATCCACCCACCATCCACCCATCCACCCACCCATCCACCATCCACCCACCATCCACCCATCTGCTCACTAGAGCTACCAGTCACCTAGTCTGTCATCCATGTATCCATCCATTCATGTATCCACCCACCCACCCCTCCACCCACCCAACCACCCCTCCACCCACCCAACCACCATCCACCCCTTCCACCCCTCCACCCACCTACTCAACCACCCAACCACCATCCACCCACCCACCAAACCCTCCACCCACCCATCCACACCTCCACCCACTCACCCATCCACCCACACAAACACCATCCACCCACCCATCCACCCACCCACCTATCCACCCACCCAACCACCATCCACCTACCCCCCCCACAAACACCATTCATCCATCCACCCACCCACCCGCCTACATACCTACCTACCCACCCACCTATCTATCAGTCGATCCACCCGCCCAGCCACTCTTTCTTCCGAGCATTCCCAAGTGCCCCTTCTGCACCAGGGTCTCTGACATACAGAGATGAGACTGATACTGCCCTTGTCCACAGACACCAATGCTTCCAGCCCCAATGCTTGCTTTAGAGAGAGTAAACCGTTAGCCTCCGTGAGACCAGCCTGGCAGAAGCCGTCGTAACAGGGAGGCAATCCTGAGAGTAATTGAGGATAAGATCGTCATCGTCGTCTTCGTGTCTCCTACACCTTCCTCAGCTGCTAACATTTGACTCATGTTTCTTTTTATTTATGTGTATATGACTACACGAGTGCCTGCCATGGACGGACAGGTGCTGATGGAGGACGTCAGATCCCTTGGAGCTAGAGTTACAGGTAATTGGGAGCTGCCCAGTGTGGGTGCTGGGAGTCAAACTCAGGTTCCTGGGAAGAGAAGTGAGCACTGCTGTGCCCTCTTTCTAGTCCCCTCTCAGAAGGTTTCTGATGAAGACAAAAGAAAATCTCCCGTGTGTTGAGTGATTTGCTCTACTCAACTCTCTGTGTACAATTTTTTTTTTATTTTATTTTATGTTCATTGGCGTTTTGCCAACATGTATGAGGGTGTCGAAGCCTTGGAACTGGAGTCACAGACAGGTGTGCGCTGCCCTGTGGGTGCTGGGAATCGAACCCAGGTCCTCTAGAAAGAACAACCAGTGCTCTTAGCCCCTGAGCCATCTCTCCAGCCCCGCCTGCTCATCTCTAAACAGAAGTTCTCTTGATGTAGGTGTGGTGGTGGCAGAAAAGCCTGAGACTAGGTCACAGTGTGTGTGTGTGTGTGTGTGTGTGTGTGTGTGTGTGTGATGCCCTTGGAACACAGGAGTCCTTGAGTATGTGTGGTCTAGATTCCCAGGGTGGCTTGGCTCTGGTCTCTGTCCACTCCTACTGGAAGCCAGTTCAGCCAACCAGATCCTTCCATTCATCCTGGCAAAATCCAGGCTAATGAAGGATTGAGAAATGGACCATATAGTAAGGCATTAGGAGTTATACCTGCACTGTCTGTCTGTCTGACCACCACACTCTGCTCCACATTGCTGCTTATGCATTTCTTATACTCTACTTCCATTACCTATCTGTCTGGCCGTAAGCCACTTTACATCTGTATAGCCAGCATCTCTATGCCCTTACATCTGTATCTCCTTACATCTGTATCTCCTTACATCTGTATACCCTTACGTCTGTATACCCTTACGTCTGTATACCCTTACGTCTGTATACCCTTATGTCTGTATACCCTTACCTCTGTATACCCTTACATCTGTATACCCTTATGTCTGTATACTCTTACATTTGTACACCCAGCATCTGTGCACACTGATGTCTGTGCATACTCGTGCCTATCACCCAGCATCTGTGCACACTCATGTCTGTGCATACTCGTGCCTGTCACCCAGCATCTGTGCACACTCATGTCTGTGCACACAGCATCTGTGTACACTTACTCTGTACACCCAGCATCTGTGCACACTTGTGTCTGTGCACCCAGCATCTGTGCACACTTGTGCCTTGCTACGGACCACACTCTCTACCTGGAGTTGGGGATGAGGATTTTCATGATTCTTTTGTGAAGCAGGAAGGCACAGGGTTCGGCGAAGTGGCAAACAGAAACCATGACACAGAAATAGTTTGGACTCTGAGTGCATTTTGCTGCAGTCAGCCAGGGGATTTTAAACATGAGATCTTTACATATCAAAGGATGTATCCAGTACAGCAGGCACAAAAGACAATCACCAAAGACCATTTGCCATGAGGAAATGTAAAATCAGCCAGGTAGAAAACGTTTTTGTGTGACATCCATAAAGGGGACTTCAAACGACATTAAGCCAGATCTCTCAGGCCTTAGTGAGATTCTGTGAGTAACCTAATTATCACCTGGCCCTCTCTGAGGGAACCTGAGATCATAGTGTTAAGTTAAAGTTTTGTAAATCACAATGTCAGAGCCACTCTCAATCAACATAGCCATAAAAGTTTACATTTCGTTGGGAGATCAATGTAACTATGTAAACTACTAAGCAAAGTGATGCCGCCTAGAACCGAGTTTTTTTTGGCCAGTACTGTAGTTTAAAGAATGAACTTTAATTAATATTCTTGCCTGGTTACTTATAGCTCAGGCTACCAGAAATTCTTGTGAATGAGGAAAATAGATTAAAGGAAAGTCACAAAGGCAAGGCTGCCCTGAGATTAGAGCTCAGAATTCTCTCCGGCCAGGGAATTCCACAGTGAAATTCCTTCGAGGACAGCGTCAGTTTTACCCGAGGACAGCCTTATTGTACAAGGCCTTTACCTGTGGAAATTCACACAGTGTCCACCGAGATTCGTGTGGCATTTCACCCTTTTTTTATTTAATAATTTGAGCTCGTAAATATCTCTTTTGGCAGCAGAAATGGAAGAAAAGGGATTCCACACTGCAGAGAACGGAGACAGCGAGCCGGGCGCCAGTGTTCACGTCTCGGCTGTGGATGCCGTGTGTCCAGCTGCCCCTGCCCCCCCCCACACACACACAATGGACTGTACCTGCTACCTGTAAGCAGGAACACACCTTCCCTTGCTTAGGCTGTTTGTGTTGTACGTTTTGTTCCAGCACAGAGAAAAGGGACCAGCCTTCCTTCCAGGAGTGCTTACTAATCTCTCATTCTCCACCTTCTTCTATCCACATTTTTAGCACGCATCCAACCCCTTGTCCATCCGTCCGTAACACCATACAACCACACACCCATGATCTCTCCAGCCGTCCCCCTCACTGCCCAGCAGAGGATCCATCCATCTATCTGTCCTCCAATTGCCTCAAGGGTCCATTCACTGGAGCATGTGCTCACTCCTGACTCGCCTACCTAACCATCCATTCATTCGTATGCTCGTTCGATGGCCATGGCCCATCTGACCACGCACCCGACCATCTCCGTCTCCACCGTTACCTAGGGATGGAGTCTGGGAAGGGTGTCCTTGGGTGATCCCCATCACGTGGCTGTGTAAGTGTCCTGGTTTGCTTTCTGATGCTGTGTGAGCACACTTGCCAAAAGTAACGCAGGGAGGGAAAGGACGCATGTGGCTTGCCCTTCCGGGTCACAGTCCATCACTGAAGGAAGTCAAGGCGGGTACCTGGATGCCGGAACGGAGATGAAGGCCTCAGAGGAACTTGGCTTCCTGGCTTCCTCTCTGGGGACTGCTCGGCTCCCTTGCTTATAAAGGCCAGACCCACCTCCCTAGGGATGGCACCGCCCACCACCAGCTGGCTCCTCCTCCATCAATCTGCAATTAAGAAAACACTTCGAGCTGGGCAGTGGTGGTGCATGCCTTTAATCCCAGCACTTGGGAGACAGAAGCAGGTGGATTTCTGAGTTCGAGGCCAGCCTGGTCTACAGAGTGAGTTCCAGGACAGCCAGGACTACACAGAGAAACCCTGTCTTGAAAATACCAAACAAAAACAAAAACAAACAAACAAACAAACTCTCCTCCAGACATGCCCACAGACCATTCTAATCTGGTCGGTTCCTCCCCTGAGGCTCTTCCCGGGTGACTTGGGCTTGCGTCAAGGTGACAGCTGAAGCGAGAACCTATCACCATATGTCATATGTGATCACATAGGCCATAGCGTTTTATATATGTCATATATACATCACGTGATCTTACAGGACCACTGTTGCACAAGCCTTCCTTTGTCTATTGGAATATTCTGCAGTGCAACGTGGAATCTAGTCAAGACGTGTCTCCCACACTTGCTGACAGCCTCCTGGTGACTGACCTCGCTCCGAGGCCCCCGTTACAGCCATCTCCTTCAGTTTGGCTCCAGGGATCATGGATTTTGCCTGCACAGAGAAGGACCCCACGTGTCTTTGCTTGGCATCCGTCAGATGGGCGTGGTCCTGTGCATGGGCGTGGTCCTGCGCAGGGAGGTGCTCACGGAGCTCTCGGCCCCTCTCTGATGTCCGTCCTGCCATTATCCTGGCTCTTTGTACTATTTTCTGTCCTCCTCAACGCTCCTGGCCACACTGAAGAGCACAGGCTAGCTCACTGCCTTTCTTCCTAGTTTGTTGGGCAGGAGGAGCTCGCTGTGGCTGGTGGCTTTCCTGGGGACAAGCTGCTCATCTGTCTGTCAGCAAACCCAGCCAGTGAGGTCAAGTTCCTGGAAAGAAGTGTCCTGTGATACTGCTTTTCACAGACAATGACTGACTCCCAGACTTCAGCGGTCACGAGGGAGTTGGACTATTGCAGGTTCACAGCCTGATCACCATTTATTTTGGGCTATCTTCAGCCTCCTAAATAGCCACCTCTTGCTTACCCCATTGAGTCTGACCTAACATCTTTGTGAAACCTCTTGGAATATATTAACTTACCAGACCATTGGCTTTCAACAACCCAAAAGCTAAGCTAAGCATCTGGGACTGGTGGCAGAGGTCGCCTAACCCTGCTGTAACCGCCCCCCACCCGATACTCCTGCCAATGCTTTTTAGAAAACTGTCTGATGTGTGACTGTCCTTGACCTGTTGTGACGAGTCTTCATGACTCTGTCACCATGCAGGAGCGTGGAACTCCGGGTGACCTCAAGCACGCTCCCGGCTCCTGGCTTTGGCTGCAGAACAAACTATGTCGTATGTCCTTTAAGGTAAGAGCTGTGTGTTTTGTTTTGGGTTAATAACAACATCCCTAAATCCAGCTCCCCGGAGAGAGCATGGCTCCGATCTGGCCAAGGAGATGCGGGTTCAGTGTGCTGCTGGTGACGCCCCCTTCCCCACTTCACTGAAGCCGGTGCAAGTTCAAATTGGATTTTTATTATTTCTGCAACGTGAAAATGCTAACAGGGGCAGCCTAGACAACGGGCAGAGATCACCACACTCTTCCGACGTGAGATGTAAACTTGGCTTTATTTAATGTCTTTATCCATCGTTGCCGGGTACCCTCTCCTTTCCAGAGCCCCCCCTCTCCTACAACACAAGGTGGTTGCATAAGGCACACACGCTGTCCACACGCCATCAGGGAGGGGCTTGGAAAATATAAGGTAAGTGACCGGCTTTCCCACAGCCCCACACCGCCTCCCTCACCAGAGAATGATTGTCCCTGAAACACAAAACTGGGCACTCACTACCCCGCAGGCAGTATGGAACCCCAAACCAGACCAACAGCCAAGAAGCCACAGCACAGGGACCAGTGGGTAATGGGAGTGAGGGGAGCGGTCCACCGGTTAAAACGGAGAACAAGGCGAACCGGAGCGCCCTCGGCTGGGTCTCTGGGTTTCAGAGCAGAGTCCGACTCTCCGTCCCCGAGGGAAGAGGACACTTCTGAAATGGAACGCGTCCCCTAGGTATAGGCCCCCAGCTAGTTTCTGATGTCTAGGGCCCTCGCGGTGTAAGATGACAGGGGCCTGACTGGCGGGTGGCAGGCGGTGGTGGTGGCGGCGACATGCACTGCTATAGATACTCCAGTTCCAGGGCGTGCCTCAGAGCCTCCAGGTCAGCGTGGCAGGATATCCTCCAGAAAGGCATGTTGTGCTAAGGACAGAGAGCAGATGGTTACAGACAAGCTGCCCAGCCGGCCCCTCTGAGGCCTGAACTCTGCTCTCCCAGGGCACAGCAGATTCCTCAGGTGGATGTTAGCTAAGCTTCACACAGGAAGCAGGTTCGTTGGGAGTGGGGGAGGGTGTGTGTGTGTGTGTGTGTGTGTGTGTGTGTGTATGTGTTTCTCAGGCCTTGAAGGGTGATTGAGGGAAACTGGTGACTGCGGGGCAGGATATCCCAGGAAGGGCATCCCTGGGCTAGTGAAGACATCTGCGCTCTCTCTCCTCTCCCTCTCCCTTCTTCCCCTCTTCCCCTCTTCCCCTCTCTCTCTCCCTCTCCCTCTCTCTCTTTGAGAGTTCAGCTAGAATGGCTCCACCTTTCTCTATCCCTGGAGCCCCTCCCCGCTTTTCACATAAGGTACAGAGGATCTGAACTCATGTCTACACAGTAGGCACCTCGATGCCTGACCCATCTCCCTGTCCTGTGTGGTGCATTTTTTTCATAAATTTTTTTTTTTTTTTTTGAGACAGGGTTTCTCTGTATAGTCCTGGCTGTCCTGGAACTCACTCTGTAGACCAGGCTGGCCTCGAACTCAGAAATCCGCCTGCCTCTGCCTCCCAAGTGCTGGGATTACAGGCGTGCGCCACCACGCCCGGCTCATAAACTTTTTAAAAAAGATTTATTTATTTATTATATGTGAGTACACTGTAGCTGTCTTCAGACACTCCAGAAGAGGGAGTCAGATCTCATTAGGGATGGTTGTGAGCCACCATGTTGCTATGATTGAACTCAGGACCTTTGGAAGATCAGTCAGTGCTCTTAACCGCTGAGCCATCTCTCCAGCCCTTTCATAAACTTTTTAAAATTTATTTATTTTATGTAACCCCAAACCAGACCAACAGCCAAGAAGCCCTGTCTTCAGACACATCAGAAGAGGGCATCAGATCCCCGTTACATAATGGTTGTGAGCCACCATGTGGTTTCTGAGATTTGAACTCAGGACCTCTGGAAAAGCAGTCAGTGCTCTTAACCTCTGAGCCATCTCTCCAGTCACAGTCCCTCCCCCGCCTGTGTGGTGCATTAAAAGTTAGAAATAGCCGGGTGGTGGTGGCGGCGCACGCCTTTAATCCCAGCACTTGGGAGGCAGAGGCAGGCGGATTTCTGAGTTCGAGGCCAGCCTGGTCTACAGAGTGAGTTCCAGCACAGCCAGGGCTACACAGAGAAACCCTGTCTCGAAAAACCAAAAAACAAAACAAAACAAAAAACAAAAAACAAAAGTTAGAAATATACACTTTGAAAAGAATTTCTGCTGGGCGTTGGTGGCGCAC
The DNA here is from genome assembly GCA_964023405.1 of Apodemus agrarius. Taxonomy (NCBI): domain Eukaryota; kingdom Metazoa; phylum Chordata; class Mammalia; order Rodentia; family Muridae; genus Apodemus; species Apodemus agrarius. The sequence goes on from OZ030008.1 coordinate 13,758,241, forward strand.
ACCTGTAATCCCAGTACTTAGGAGGCAGAAGCAGGCAGATTTCTGAGTTTGAGGCCAGCCTGGTCTACAGAGTGAGTTCCAGGATAGCCAGGGCTATACAGAGAAACCCTGTCTCGAAAAAAACAAATCCAAAAAAAAAAAAAAAAAAGAAAAGAAAAGAAAAGAAAAGAAAAGAAAAGAAAAAAAAAAAAAAGCAAAGCATTTCTTTCCATAACCCCTGAGGCCCCACTGGGGTCCGGGCAGCTCCTTGATCTCCCCTGTGGCCACTCAGTCCTGACCCTCCCGGCAGCGCCTTTGCAGATATTCAGCCCATCTCCTGTCAGGACACATCCGCCCTACTGCTGGCTTGGCTCAAATGCTGTTCTGTCTTGCCTCACGAACCCTGTTTTCCACTCTCTGCTACCTACCCCCCCACACACAGTCTCACACACTCACACACACACTCACACACTCACACACATACACTTACTCACACACTCACACTCACACTCACTCACACATTCACTCACACATTCACACTCACACACACATGCGTGCAAGCGAGTGCGCGCACACACACATACACTCACACACACTCACTCACAACTCTCACACACACTCACACACACTCACACACAGTCACACACACATATGCTCACACACATATGCTCACACACATACACAAACGCGCGCACGCACACACACATGCACACAAACGCGCGCGCACGCACACACTCACACACACACACACTCACACACATGCACACACACACACATGCTCACACACACACACACACAGAGCTCTTGCCACTCCCTGTCAGGTCAGGCCTGTCGTGGTCCCCAGGCTGGGCCCTGCTGAGTCGAGAGGACAGGATCTCACGTCTAGAATGGAGGACGAAGGAGCTGCTCAGCTAACTAACCCTCAGGCGGGCTGAGCACCTCAGGCCACTTTCTGTGAACCGACGGAACAAGGGGAACTGGAGGGAGGCCGTGGCAGGTGCCAGCCATGACTGGAGCACCTAGGTGAGGTGGGTGGGCCAGGCCTGAAGTCCCCGTGCTAGGGAGAGGTCTATCCTGGGTGCCTTGCCTCTTCTGAGCCTTCCTTCCCTCCGAGACACTGAACACATCTGCATCTTTTGAGGACTTGTTAGATGGCGGCAAAGGGCAAAAGCAGCTCCCTGAATTAAGCTTCACGACACTAACTAGGAGCTGGCCTGGCCTTGGGATGGGGTGGGGGGTGGGGTGGGGTGGGATGGGGTGAGTGGGATGGGGGGTGGGTAGAGTGTGTGGGGTGGGGGGCGTTGGGGGACGCTCTCTGGGGTGCTGTTGACAGGGCCAGATCCAGGGTCCGGGCAGCTGTTTCTTTTCCAAGAGGTCCCTGTGCTCCGCTGGAGGCCGAGACCACAGATGTGGGATTGTCTTTTCATTAGCCTAATGCCGCCTTTATTAGCAGGGAAGCGTTCTTGGAACCTGCCGCCTCTGAGCAAGAAATAAAACGCGCCCCCCACCCCCACCCCGCACGTGCACTGGTCCTGCTGGTCCACAGTGTCCCTGGGGTCCGGAACCCGGGCCAGGCTGCCAGGGCCACAAGGAGGATTTGTGAGAGGAAATTACTCAGGATGCTTCAGGGATCTGCAAATGCGAGCAGCTTTGGAGAGCGGAGCCCGAGAGGAGGGGCTAGGCTGGGGGGGCGGGGCGTAGCGGGCCGGGGGCGGGCCGGGCCGGGGAGGTGTAGGCTTGCTGCACAGAGGTCCCGTTACCTTTTTGGCTCCTTGCTCTTCCTCCACCCCGTCGCCTATCACAATGTAGACAGCTTTGCGGCCAAACCTCTGCATGATTCTCTCGAAGCAGCTCTCCTTGCCTGCATGGAGATGGGCGGGAAGGAAGGACACCATAGCTGGGAGAGCCCGCAAGTAGTGGGACAGGGTGGGTGGCAGCTATCCAGAAGGAGACCACAGGTAGGAGATGCAGGGCAGCCACCGCCACCCTTGCATCCACCCCTCAGCAAGCTCAGCACTGTCATTAGCTTCACAGGAAGTGGCCCAACTCCAAGCACCCAGATCATTTGTCCCCAGGAAGAGGCTGAGCGGGGCGGAAAGCAGGCCCCTGTCTATCCACAGTGCTGCTATCGTGACCTCGGCAAAGCACACAAACAGAGGAATCTGTCCTGCTTTTAGTCCCCAGTACTGCAAACCCAGACCCCAAATGCACAGTGTAGACACGTTTACACCATGGCCGAGTGTGGTGTACAGGCCTGCCATTCCAGCTGCTTGAGAGGTTGAGGCAGGCTTTGAAACCCAAGTTTAAAGCCTGCCCAGGGTATAAGGGGCTTCAAGGCCAGTGTGGGCAACTTAGTGAGACCCGATCTCAAAATAAGGAGTGAAAGCAGGACGGGGTGTAGCTCAGGGATAGAACCTTTGTCTAGAGTGATCAAGGCCCTGCGTTCAATTCCGAGAACCACAGAAATAGTGATGTTCTTATTTCACCCCAGTAAGAAATGTAGGAAGGAAAAAATGACTTAGCTGTTAAGAATGTTTGTTGTGAGCCGGGCAGTTTTGGCACACACCTTTAATCCCAGCACTCAGGAGGCAGAGACAAGTGGAGAAACCCTATCTCAAAAAACCCAAAACACACAAACAAAAAGAATGTTTGTTGTGGGGATTGGAGAGATGGCTCAGCGGGTAAGAGCACTGACTGCTCTTCCAGAGGTCCTGAGTTCAAATCCCAGCAACCACATGGTGGCTCACAACCATCTGTAATGAGATCTGATGCTCTTTTCTGGTGTCTGAAGACAGTTACAGTGTACTTACTTTAATAAATCTTAAAAACAAAACAAAACAAGAATGTTGTGCAAATATGAGGACCTGAGTTCATATCCCAGCACCCATGTAACAAACTGGGAGGGTCCGGTACACACACACACACACACACACACATGTTACACACGCATGTGCACACACATGTGCTCACATGGACACACACATGCACACATACATACACATGCATGCATGCATGCATATGCCCAGGAATCCACCGGTACATGCATGCAGGCAGGGTAGGTAGGGCTTGCTGGCTGACAGCACAGCCTAACTAAACAAATAAGTTTGCGGCCCAAGTTCAGGAAGACACCCTGATTCAAAATGGAGGAAGAAGGAGAGGGAGAAAGGCGGCTCCCTATGTCCTCCGGCCGCTGCCTGTGCAGGCATGTGTGTGTCCATGGACACACATGCGAACATATGTCACACACATAATCACACTCTCATGCACAAACATAAAAGAATGAGATTTAAAAAGAACTAAAGATAAGCCGGGTGTGGTGGCGCATGCCTGTAATCCCAGCACTTGGGAGGCAGAGGCAGGAGGATTTCTGAGTTTGAGGCCAGCCTGGTCTACAGAGTGAGCTCCAGGACAGCCAGGACTACACAGAGAAACCCTGTCTCGAAAAAAACCAAAAAAACCAAAAACAAACAAAAACAAAAACAAAAAAACAAAAACAAACAAACAGAATCCCATCTCAGCTAACTAGACTTTGCAAACGTGTGTGTGTGTGTGTGTGTGTGTGTGTGTGTGGTGTATACACATGTATGTTCGAGTGGGTGTGCACAAGGTGTGCACTTGCCCGAGCAGGTACTGTAGAGGTCAGAGGTCAATGTCAACTGCCTTCCCAGATGTCTCTCTCTTTTTGTTGTTTGAGACAGGGTCTCTCACGGAACCCAAGTTCCCCAGCTCATCTGTGCTGCTCAGTGCGGGGTTACAAACACGTACAGCCACGCCTCGCCTTTCTTCTTTCTTTTTTTGAGACAGGCTCTCACTGTGTCACCTTGGCTGTCCTAGAACTTGCTATGTAGACCAGGTTGACCTTGAACTCAGAAAGATCCATTTGCCTCTGTCTCCTGAGTGTTGAGATTAAAGTCACGCACTATCCTGCCCAGGCATGCCCAGCTTTTTAAAGCGGCTACTGGGCACCAGCTCAGGTCTCATGGTGTGTACACTGAGTGGTCTGCCCACTGAGCCATCTCCCCAGGCCTAGGGTTGTTTTTATTCTGGTACATTTGGGATGTAAGAATAAAAACTGCGCCTCCCCACGAGAAAAAGAAAGCCGTCATTCCTTGGAATTTTCAAGGAGCTCAGCAAGGCGCCGAGGGTAATCGGGGCTGTTGATCCCTGTGCTCCAGGTCGAATCCCATTCTCTGGAGGGCTGTGACGGTCGGTTGTGGTCTGGTGAGAGCCCCTTGCGTGCCCCAACTCCACCCAGCTCAGCCTACCTGTCTTGGTCGCGCTGTAGATGTTCTCGATGGGGAACACGGAGCCCAGACCATACAGCAGGACCTTGGCCAGTGCAGGGATCAGTTGCGTGGTGGTGACCAACACATTGACACAGTTGGGTCTGGGGACAAAGGGAACTTCGTGTCAGTCCCACTGGTACTACCAGGATAGTCCTGGTGTCATGGGTGGGTTAGGGCAGGGTCTGCGGGTGGTGTGTGGGATGGCTGGGCTACCTTCAGGGGGGCGATGTCCAGGGACACTGAGGCTGCTTCTGGCCTAAGGCTGCCTGACCTTAGTGTGAGGTGAGGTGGCTCCTTCCTTATCCGCTCGCTTATATTTATATGTTTTTGAGACAGGGCCTTACTGTGAAGCTCTGGCTGGTCTAGAACTTCCTATGAGGACAAGGAGGGCATTCGGCTCCCAGAGCTCTTCCTGCCTCTGACTCCTGAGTGCTGGGGTTGAAGGTGTGCCCACTATGGCCGGCTTCTCCTCTCACATAGAATGTATTGTAAGAGTGGCAAGCTCCTTAGCTACTGGATTCCAGGCTGTGTGATACAGAAGACACGTGAGACCACACAGGTGAGGACTGGGCTCCACAGGACAGCACAGTCAGTTCCAATCTTTTGAATGTTCTGAACCTGGAAGGCTACTGGGGCGAGCCGTCTCACTCTCACCACACGTGTCCACTGGCCCTTGAAGAATTAAGCTCCAGCCCAAGCTGGGGAAGTGTGCAAAGGAGAACCCTGCTGAGTGTGAGAATGGCGATGTCTCCATGTCACCACTGTGACGGGTGAGGGGTGGCCACTTGCCGAGAGTTGATGAGGTTGAGGGCCTTCAGGGAGTGGGTGAGCCAGAGGTCAGTCAGGGCCTCCAGCTCGGCACGCAGCTGCAGCCACGTCTCTCTTTTGGGAGCGCCTATCAAGCCTATAGTAAAGGCAATAAAGAGAACATCCTCATGTCAGAAAGAGCTGAGGGGAATCAGGGAGCTCAAATCAGAGCACTCGGAGGCAGCTAAGCTTAGCCACTCTGCCTTCAGGACATCTGCGGACTGATTCATTTACCCATTCACCCATCTGTCTACATACCTGTCCACACACTCATCCACCCATCCATCCACTCATCCATCCACCCATCCATCCACCCACCCACCCACCCACCCATCCACCCATCCACCCACCCACCCACCCACCCATCCACCCATCCACCCATCCACCCATCCACCCATCCACCCATCCACCCATCCATCCATCCATCCATCCATCCATCCATCCATCCATCCATCCATCCACCTACCCACCCATCCGTCCATCCATCCATCTACCCATCCACCCATCCATCCATCCATCCATCCATCCATCCATCCATCCATCCACCCATCCACCCATCCACCCACCTACCCACCCACCCATCCACCCATCCACCCATCCACCCATCCACCCATCCACCCATCCACCCATCCATCCATCCATCCATCCATCCATCCATCCATCCATCCATCCAGTATTTCAAAATTTTCTTCTGTGTGTTTGGAATCATAACATGTACCCAGTTTAAACCATTAAGATGGACACAAAGACAGAGCAGAAGATACTAATGACCAGCTTTGCTGGGATCTTACTGTGCACAGAGCACGAGCTTTTTTTTTTTTTTTTTTTTTTTTTTTGGTTTTTCGAGACAGGGTTTCTCTGTGTGGTCCTGGCTGTCCTGGAACTCACTCTGTAGATCAGGCTGGCCTCGAACTCAGAAATCCGCCTGCCTCTGCCTCCCAAGTGCTGGGATTAAAGGCGTGCGCCACCACCGCCCGGGGAGCACGAGCTTTTAATGAGACTTCCTTCCTTTCATCCTCGCAGAAGCCCATAAGGCAGGCACTGATTGCATTCTGCCTTTTAGACGAAGAAGCAGACCCTGCAAGGGGTTGGCACACCTGTTTAGCACAGGGAGGAAATCACAGAAACAGGATTGACAGCTGACTCCCTCGATGTTTCCAACTTGTCTTTCTCGATTAGCCTTCAGCCTCTTTAAAATGAAGTCCAGAGTCTCTGGATGATCCTGTCTCAGCTGCCAGCCTCACCTCCATGCCAGGGCTCTACTGTCTTTCGATTCCGGCCTCAGGGCTTGTCTTTGTTCCTTGAAGCACTAGGTGCGTGCCTGCCTCAGGACCTTTGCACGCCCCATTACAGATCCCGAGCCATTCTCTTCTTACCTTCCTCATCTTTTACCCAGCTAAGTCCTCTACCGAGCATCTAGGGGCAGAGTCCCTTCAGGGTATCCTCTCCCAACACACAGACCTCTTCTTTCCAGGGCTTTGCACAAGGATTTAAAGCTATGTGCTCACGAGCCGGGCATGGTGGCACACACCTTAACTTTCAGCAGAGGGAGGCAGAGGCTGGCAGATTACTGAGTTCTAGGCCAGCCTCTGTAATTAGCTGCAGGCAGCTGCCCCAGGGAGAGCCTGTGGTCCTCAAACTGCACACCCAGCATGGTCGGGAGGGGCCACAGCCTTCCCCGAGCAGTAGCCTTGATGGGTGGTGGTGGTGGTGGGGCCTGGAGTCTGTATTCTTCTAGGAAGGAATGTAGTCTGCCTCCCGAGCGGTCCATGGGACACGGTGTGTTACTCACTGGGCGGCATCAAGGCTGCCCGGAGTGGTTGGCAGACATTTGTAACCATGACATTTGGGAGGCCAAAGCAGAGGGACTGCTGTGAGTTTAAAGCCAGCCTGGTCACACAGAGAAGCTCTGCCTCAAAAGCCAAAGTAGGACTGGGGAGATGGCTTGGTGACGAACGTGCTCATGGCGGGACTGCGAGCACCCAAGCGTGCATCCCAGCACCATGTAAAAGGCAGCAGCCTGTGACCACAGTGATGGAGAGGCTGAGACAGGGCGGCCCCTGGGCCTTGCTGGCCAGCTAGCCCAGCCCAACAGCAAGCCCAGGGTCAGTGATAGACCCTGTCTCCAAAAACTAGGCAGGAGGAAGATGCTGGACATGCTGGACATCAGTCTCCACATGCACACCTACATATATGCCTGCTTGTATGTGTACACACACACACACACACACACACACACACACACACACCCCATACCAAACAGCCCACTAATATTCTTGTATTCCTAGATCTTCCAGAGCCTTCCAAAGCAGTGCCTGGCCCACAGCAGAGCCCAGGAGCACCTGACCTGGTCTCCTATGTTCTCCCCGCTCGCCTCCTCCCTCTCCCCTGTCACTCACCACCCACGTTGTTGCGGTAGGCGTTGTACGTCTCCTTCACCCTTCGGTAGCGGAAGGCCAGTTTCCTCATCCAGTCCACACCGCCGTGAACACCTGTACCCAGGCACAAGCTGGCCCCTGGCGCCGTGCTGTGGAAACCATCAGTGGAGAAGTTGTATGTGCTGGAGAGACAGGGCAGGGGGGACATTAGTGTGAGGACACTCAGGTCCCGGGGCCCATGATAGGCCTTGGGGTATCCACGGGTCCCTGGATATACCCAGGGTGTGTCTGGAGTGGGGGACTTCAGCTGTCATTGGATTCCTAAGAAGGCTGCAAGCTTGCTGGGGCCATGCACATGCAAGGGCCAGAGGCCTTGTTTCTGTCTTTGGGCATCAGAGTGAACCCCTAGGCTCTTTTGGGGAACTGTTACTGCTTCTGCTCACAGTAGCCAAGCCTGAGAAAGCCTCCATCTTTTCCCTGTAGAATTCCAAGTGTCAGGGAACTGCGCTTACTGGGGGTCAAGTGTTCAGAACCTTGAGTCTGACACCCCAGCCCGCCCCCCTCTTTCCTTCAAGCAAACAAGACACCTCAAGTGTGCTCGTTACGACATCCCTGAAGAGAAATAAGTAAACCTTGTAGATACACTCCTGAAACAACTCAAGCAGCCACAGAATCTTACAGATGTCAACATCTATCCTGCTGCAATCGATCTAGCAGTCATCTCTATCATCTATCATCCATCTCTTATCCATTTTTGATCATCTACCTACCTATCCACTTATCCATCATCCATCTACCTACCCATCCATAGTCTGTCTATCTATCTATCTATCTATCTATCTATCTATCTATCTATCTTTCATCTACCTATCTACCCATTAATCATCTATTTATCCACCAATAATCAATCACCAATCTTTCTATCAGCATTCAATCAATTGTTTATTAATTACTTTTCATCCATCACCTACATAACATTTAGCCATCAGCTAATCGTTCTACCAGTTATCCATCACCTATCTATCCATCTGTCAGCTATCAGCTATCTATTACCTATACATTTACCTTTCAACCCTCAATGAATTCATCCTCAATTATCCTGTCAATTATCTTTCTATTATTCAATCAATCATCTTTCAATTATCTCCCTGTATCTAGCTATCTATCATCTATCAGCCATCTACCTATCACCTATTATTTACCATCTTTCTATCCCTCTATCTATCCATCCATCTATGTATTAGCTTTCTACCTACTTACTTACCTATCTCAAGGCGAAGACAATAAAGTGGCCTCTCCTTTGAGTTTTCTCTTTCCCTAAATATCGTTCTTTCCTTCAGACTCTGTGCTGAAAATCTGGAGCCGAGGAGCTGTGTCAGTGGGGAAGGTGCCTGCCTGCCTTACAAGCCTGAGCCTCTGAGATTGGGTCATCACCACCCGTGTGGCCCTCAGGGTGTAACCTCAGGGTGTGGTGAGGTGCTTTAGAGACAGAGACAGGAGGATGCCTGGGGCTTGTTGGCCAGTCAGTTTAGCTTAAATAGTAAACTCAAGATTTACTGAGAGGTCTATACTGCACACTTATAACATAAGTGTGATAAAGGAAGACATGTAACATCTGGCATTACACACACATGCACACATAAGCACATCTGCACACACTAAAACAAAAAACTCCACGTTGCCTCATCCTGAAATTCTTTTTTTTTTTTTTTTTTTTTTTTTGGTTTTTTGAGACAGGGTTTCTCTGTGTATCCCTGGCTGTCCTGGAACTCACTCTGTAGACCAGGCTGGCCTCGAACTCAGAAATCCGCCTGCCTCTGCCTCCCAAGTGCTGGGATTAAAGGCGTGCACCACCACCGCCCGGCTTCTGAAATTCTTTTCTATGGTAAGGACAGGAGTCCAGTTTGACCTGCATGGGGGTCCCCAAGTGGGAGGGAACTCCTCGGCCCCAAATCCTTACCTTAGATCCTGGCCATTGTCATCAGATGAGACATCATCTACGTGGATTTGGTCACAGTCCTTGTGGAAATGTGAAAAGACAGGATGGGCCAGTTAGTCTCAAGTGGAGCTGGTATTTTTGTTTGTTTTTTTTGACACAGGATCTAATGCAGCCCAGACTAGCCTTGAACCCACTATGTAATGGAGGATGACTTTGACCTTCTTCTCATCCCCCTGCCTCCACTTCCTGAGCGCTGGACTGCAGGTAAACACCACCACTGCTAGTGACAGACCCAGGGCTTCATGCCTCCTGAGCAAGCACTATCAACTGGGCCACATCCCAGCCAGGCGGCATTGGTTTTAAGAGTTCGTTTCCTAAGCTGAGGGTGGCTGAGGTCTGGAGCTGGCATTCTTGGGGGCTGGGCTGGGCTTTGTCACTAAAGGTGAAGGCCTCGGCCGAGGTACCACTGCTTTCTCTTTGGTTCCCATATGAACAAGCCCTTGGCCCCAAGGAGCGATGTCAGGTAAGTGGCCAGCTCAGCTGAGTGAACTTTGCACAGGTAAAGGCGAATGACTAATGTGCCATTGGGGGGCTTCAAGGCTCCCCAGGACTCTAGGAAATGAGTTACCCTGGCCATCAAGCGGATGCTATGTAACCTTCACAGCACAGGGAGGTCTGTCGCATCCAGCACTAACCTCGGCAAGTCACTGCCTGCCCCACAAGCCATGAGTACTTGCTCTGTGCCTCAACCACATGTACCTGAGGACACCATAAAGCAGGTTGCACAGAAAGTTCTATGGAGAGAGCTGTTCTCGGACAGAGGAGTATGTCAGCAGACAACTCCTGGACTGGGTTAGTGAGCTCTTCCAGGACAGAGCTTGAAGCTGGCCTGGGGTCATGGCTATATAGTATGTAGCAGTGTATGTGTGTGTGTGTCCATGGGTGTGTGTGCACACATGTACTCCCACACTCGCCCACGAAGGTATGTGTTGTGGTCAAAGGCTGGTGTTGGGATAACTCCCTTCCTTTTAAGAAGAATTGGAACTTGGATTTAATTAATTAGCTAATTAATTACTTTTTATGGGCATCGGTGTTTTGCCTGCGTGTATGTTTGTGTGAGGGTGTCAGATGCCCCTGGAGCTGGAGTTACAGAGTGTTCTGATCTTTCACGTGGGTGCTAGGAATGGAGTCTGAGTCCCCCGGGAGAGCGGTCAGTGCTCTAACCACTGAGCTGTAGCTCCCAAAGTATTTTTGAAACGATAGCCAACATGTAAACCAAGGGGACCTCTTTCTGAGTTCCAGGTACCATGTCATTTGGAACTGAACTTTGGCTGTGCCCTGGAGCCTGGAAGTCCACCCTGCAGTCTCTCCCGTGGTGCCATTTGGCTTAGTCTCACTGTGTTTACTTGGTGCTTGTGGACATCTGAGTTTGAGATTTTTGCTTCATAGCCGTCCTGCACGAGGTAGGCTCCAGGACTCATCCTGACACCCTGATGGGTTTCATTTTTCTCCTGAGACAGCCTAAGTTGGCCTCTAGCTCACTATGTGGCCAAGGCGGACCCAGATCTATTGATCCCCCTGCCTCCACCACACCTGAGTGCTGTGACCACAGGACAGGCATGTGCTACCTCGGTTCATTTCCGTGGTGCCGGGGATGGAACCTGGGCTTTGCGCATGCTCTGCCTGCTGAGAGGCATTCCGAGCACCTAACGGTTTGCATTTCCAGTGCAAGGCTGACTTCACAGAGCCAGGCTCAGAGAAAACAGAGTGAGCACCCTCCTCTCACAAGCCCTGCAGACCTGGCACAGGATGTCTGTCTCTCTCGGGTCTGAGTGCCCCACAGGGGTCAGACAGCCCCCACCCCAGGGCATCCCTGACATCAGCGGAAAGGCGTGTAAAGAGGCTCTGCTTTCCTCATTTGTGAGGGATTGTCAGGGGCGCTAAACTGTGACAACAGGCGCGATCACATTTCGGACTTCATAAAACACCATGACACTCGCTAGACGCTACCTCATACCCCACCAGCTGACCTGGATCAAGTTACCCTGCGAGCCCTCGGCCAGGGCCACCGGACAGTGCAGGGGACAGGGAACCTGACTGGGCTTTTTGGAGGAAGAACACTGCTCCTGATTCTGCTGTATCCCCAGGTGTGTGTGGCAGTCCTTGACGCTGGAGGGGAGGCACAATCACATGGATTGCAGGAAAATTCTGGTCTATCTCAGGTCAAAGGAGACTAGCCTGGGGAAGGGATTTCAGTGGGACCAATGGCAAAGACAAAAGACTTCCAACAGCCTCTACACAGGTGAGATGATACGGATTGGAGAACTCATGGGGAGATCAACCATATAGTGCCTGAGTATTGGTGCAGTGAGGAATGAGGGGGAGGGTTCATGACAGATGTGTGTGTGTGTGTGTGTGTGTGCGCGTGCGCGCATGCGTGCACGCACGTGTGCCTGCACACACACACACCACATACAAACACACGCACATGAATACACTACATACATACATATCACACACACCACATACAAACATACACACACTACACACACCACATACAAACACACATACACACACACACCACACACCACATACAAACACACACATACACACACCACACACCTGAACCAAACACTTATGCACATGCACACACATACACACATGTCACATACAAACACATGAACACACAGAGGTGCACACCACACACACACACACACACACACACATACACACACACATTCAGATGGACAACACACCCCTCCCCTTCTGCCTATTGGGATGGAGGGGAATGAACGGTGGTGTGCCCATTTGGAGAACTCCAACTTCATAGCCTGGAAGACGAGGGCAGGTCCTCAAGTTTGCTCACACGAGGATTCCAGGGCGTCCAAAATTGTGGAAAAGTGGCTAAGAAGGAGATATTCACTGTGGGATTGTGCGTGCGTGCGTGCGTGCGTGCGTGCGTGCGTGTGTGTGTGTGTGTGTGTGTGTTTTGACAGTAACCTACTTTAAAATATGATTTTTTTAAATAAAGATTTATTTATTATATGTAAGTATACTGTAGCTGTCTTCAGACACCAGAAGAGGGCATCAGATTTCTTTATAGATGGTTGTGAGCCACCATGTGGGCACTGGAATTTGAACTCAAGACCTTTAGAAGAGCAGTCAGTGCTCTTACCCGCTGAGCCATCTCTCCAGTCCCAAAAACTGTGATATTTTAAAAGCACAGATATAGAGAATCTGAAAGTGGGAAAAGAATAATCTAGACCATATCTATCCATCTGGCAGGAAACAACAGGTCTGCAGGGCAGAAGCTGAGGCTGGCCTGGTGGGGAGTGGAGGATTAGCCTTATCTAAACGGGGTCACCAAACTCATGATAAAGCTAATAAAATTCTGAGGCTGGGGATGTAGTCCCGACAGATGACTTGTGTAGCACGTGTCTGAGTCCAGGCCCCAGCCCCACTATCACCATGACAACAAAATAAGGGTCGGGAGTGTTTGCCGGTGGACATGAGGTCTAGTTCTATTCCTCAGTACAGAAAAAACAGTAAAAACAGCTAAGAGCTGCGGTCTAGCCTGCTGGTAGAGTACTTACCTAAAACACACGAGGAAGCTCTGTGTTCTGTCCTCAATAACACACACACACACACACACACACACACAGCGACACAGACAAACACATAGGCCCACACATACACACATGTACACACACAGACACATACACACACACAGAGATACAGACACACACACACACACACACACACACACACACCACACACAGAGACACACGTTGTGCTTGTTTCGGCAGCACATATACTAAAATTGGAACTATACAGAGAAGATTAGCATGGCCTCTGCGCAAGGATGACATGCAAATTCATGAAGCAATAAAAAAACAAAGACACACACATACGCATGCACACACAGGCATACACATATACATATACACACACATATACACATGCACACACATATACACATGTACACACATATACACACAGAGAGACACAGACACACATACACACACACAGAGGCAGAAAAACACACAGACACACACAGAGACACAGACACATGCAGACATATACACACAGACACAAGCAGACATATACACACAGAGACACACAGACACACACGGAAGTTAAATGCATATGTATTACTCTTGGATAAATTACTGGAAATCTCCTCCTGGGAGGAGACAAACCCGACATGTTCTGTGAGCTTTCACTGTGGCAGGGACTCTGCCTTGACCCTCACATACACGGAGGAGACTCGCATCTTCCCGCCTCACGAGGGAGGAACTGAAGCAGACAATGCCAGGGCGTGTTCTGGGCTGAACTGTCCTCCTCACAGAAAGCAGCCGTGCTGGCATCTTACCCTCCAGCGCCTGTGAGTGTGCCTTTATTTGGAAATGGGCATAGAATGCGACTCTGCCGAGTCCCTAGGTTTGGACCCAGGGGAGACTTTTGTCTTTGCCCGTGTCACCCTGCACGCACCTAATTTGGTTTGATCTGGGAAGCTACACGGGGGCGGACAGGTTAGTACTTGGACGGGAGACAAGCCATGACCTGACACAGAGCAACCTGCATGGATGAAAACACCGCCAAGATGGGGCGACACACGTGCATGTGGAGGCCACCAGGAGCCGGAAGCCCGCCCGGGAGCCCACCGTGTCCCTCACGACCCTCCCCCTCGGCCATGGCAGACTGGCTCCCGCAAAGACCGCAGGGCGCGCGCGCGCGCGGCACGTGGGTGTTTCTGCCTGGGAGACGGGTCTGTCTCTTTGCTTACCTGTTCATGGTCGTGTTATCTGTCAGCACGGACCTGTGAGTGCTTATTCCGTACTTTGAGTTGGAATTTAATAGCTCATTATTTATTACTAAATCACCCCAGCTCTGGCCACTGGGGACCCTTCTGGTGGCATCCTGTTCCTTTGACATCATGAATCAGTGGATTTTGAGAGCTTCCTTAGTTTTTGGTGATTTATGTGTCCTCTGCTCTTCAGCAAATCCTACTGGTGGTTGCCACAACTACTAGCCGTCCTTATTTTCCTTCTCTCCTTCCCGTCTAGTCTCTTCCTTCTTTTCTTTTTTTTCCCTCCCTCTTTTTTTGGAGACAGTATCATTCAATTCTGTACCAGCTTGTGGCCTTGAACTCACTATGTAGCCCAGGCTGGCCTCACTAGGTAGCCCAGGCTGGCCTCACTATGTAGCCCAGGCTGGCCTCACTAGGTAGCCCAGGCTGGCCTCACTAGATAGCCCAGGCTGGCCTCACTAGGTAGCCCAGGCTGGCCTCACTATGTAGCCCAGGCTGGCCTCACTATGTAGCCCAGGCTGGCCTCACTATGTAGCCCAGGCTGGCCTCACTATGTAGCCCAGGCTGGCCTCACTAGGTAGCCCAGGCATGCATTACTCTTTGCTCTGCCGATGTGATATGACTAGCTGCTTTGAATACCTGAGACCTTGAGGTCCCTACAGTGGTAGACTGTAACCTGAAATTGTTCACTAAAATAAACCCTGACTTCTCCGGGTTGCTTTTGTCAAAGTGTTTCATCACAGCTACAGAGAAGAAGCCAGGATTCCAGGTAAATCCTTGGGCTCCGTGGCGGCCCCTCTGTCACCCTCCTGGTGTCCCCAGATTTCCCACCTGATGTGATGTGACATATGCACTTGGATGGGTTGGGGAAGCAGGAGAGTTCCCGAGGTCCCTGTTCATAGAAAGCAACCAGGATGCTAGTCCCCAAGCCTCTGTGCACAGAGCCCGACACAGGCACCTGTCTCCCTCCACTTTGGGAAGCTGCTCTTCATGGTCCCCCAGGGCTGCCTGTCTCAGCCTCCCGGAAGACATGGTTCCCATTCAGCCAAGGGACTCTGGGACCCCTGGCACGGGGACATTGTTGAACAAGGCTTGGAGAATGAGAACACTCTGGACTTCCTGAGCAGGCCCAGTTGTCTGGTGACCGAGATGGCCCTCTGCAAGCTGTGACCACAACAGTCACTGACTTTGGGGCCTGTGAGAAACAGGAGGGTAGGAGTCTGGAGCCCACACGGATCTCGCCGATTTCCTCTCATCAAGATGGACAGGGCGCCGCGTGCCTGCCTGGGCTTCCTACTGCTCAGCCTCAGAACCGTCGAAGCCCTGGAGTCTTCACAGGGGCGACTTGATGTCTAGCCTTGGCTGGGAACTGTTTCTACCCCACATCTTGGTCCTCAGGGCTGTTCCAGGTGCCGATGAGGACATCCTCAGGACAGACAGACATGTCCTTTCAGGTCCAGCATCATTTAGGGCGCTTTTAGCCTTCATTCTGTTCTGAATGACTGTGATGGCGGCTTCCAGGCAGTGGGGCCTGCGCAAATCGAAGCCTGCGAATCCATCGGCTCTCCTGGGGGGCTCCATCTTCTTCACCGAGCAGCGATGTTCGCTGATCCAAGGAAGGATGAGTCTTACTTCCCGCCTTGCTCTGTCTCCGAGATGCTGCTTACTTTTAAACCCGATGGCAGCTGTTATCTTGAGCCTGGGCAAGAACTCTTTTTCTCTCTCAGCCTTTGTTTCTATACTTTTATTTACTTATTTTTAGAACTTCCTTTCTATGATGTTAAAGTTTAGAAATTATTATTGTGTGTGTGCGTGTACACATAAATCTGAGGTGTGTGTGTGCATGTGCCACGGCGTACAGGCGAGGCCAGAGGCCAGGTTCGCGGATTCCATTCCCTCCTTCAGCTTTGTGTGAGTTCTGGGATCAAAATTAGGATGCCCCAAGACACCTCTAATTTCTGAGCCATCTCATGGCCCCAAGAAGTTCTCTTTAACTATGTTTTTCATTTGAGTTCATCCACAAGTCTTTCAGCATAGACTAGGTCTAAACCAGTGAGTTAAGCTATGTCTGACACTTTCTGTTCTTTTTGTATCTTGCTCAGGGGTCCAAGAGTAAATACAATAAGAGTAGTCTCTCTCTCTCTCTCTGTCCCTCTCTCTGTCCTTGTCCTCTCCCTGTCTCTGTCCCTCTCCCTGTCTGTAACGGTAAAACCTGCACCAGAAGAATGTAGATTCTTTTTTTAAAAAGCTCCCACTCTGGCCCCACTGCTAAGTATCACTGCCCCAAGAGGATCTATACTAGTCTGCCTTAATGAACCAATTAAGTAAAGACATTTCAGAGGCCGCCAGTTTTTTACTAGGTTAGCAGAACCACCATCCCAGGTGACTGGAGCAGGGAGAGAGGAGGACCAGCAAGGCCACTCTGACAAGAGCGTCCCTCCCTCCAAAGGACACCGACTACAGTTCTGCACTTTCTCTGGAGTCATTAGTAAGAGCTTCGAGTCTCTGAGAGAAATGGGACATCTGGAAGAAGGCTTGATGCTCCTCAGAAACCCCATCTTCTGTTCCCATCACCACATCAAAGTAGCTCACACCAGCCTATGCTCCAGCCTCAAGGGATTTGATGACCTCTTCTGGCACGCGTATACACACACACACACACACACACACACACACACACACACACACACAGTATTTAAAGGAAAGGAATCAGGCAGTGGTGGCCCACACCTTTAATCCAGCACTTATCGGATCTCTGAGTTCAAGGCCAGCTTAGTCTACAGAGTGAGTTCCAGGACAACCAGGGCTACACAGAGAAACCCTGTCTTGAAAAGCTTAAAAAAAGGGGGGGGAAGTTTCTATCAGAGATAGCACCCCCTACCCACAACTAAACACGGGTACCCCCAGCGACTGTGAGAGCGAGCGTGGCGTGCTGACCTCCAGGTCATTGAAGAACAGGTGCGTGTCAGCGAGGTTGAAGATCATCTCCTCCATCATCAGGCCGATGCGCACTGACGTTGTGGTGTCCTGTGGGGAAGAGAAGGAACAGTTTTCTGCACGTGTGGCCTCTGGGGCTCTGGAAGGCAGCTGCAAGTCCCTGCTCTTCGGGATAGCTCTCAGCCCTTGTGTGGCTGAGAGCGCGGCCTGGGCTGAACACAGCTTGTCTACACCAGGAGAGAAGATATTACGAAACGACTTCACTCGGGAGTGATGGCTACAGGCGGTCTCTGAGAAACCGTGAGGGGGACGGACGCTAGCGGGTCAGAGCATACGGCACGAAACAGTTGAATCATGCGGTGTGGACACCCCCACTATATACAACACGTGGCCACTGTAAAGGTTGATTGTCAGCTCTACTGACACAGACCCAGCATGGGAACACACTTCTGGGTACGTCTGTGACGATGTGTCTAGATAGGTTTGCCTGGTGGGAAGACCCAATCGGGTGTGCACAGCACCATGGTTGGGCCTGGGGTCCCAAATCA
This sequence comes from Apodemus agrarius, assembly GCA_964023405.1. NCBI lineage: Eukaryota > Metazoa > Chordata > Mammalia > Rodentia > Muridae > Apodemus > Apodemus agrarius. Next base: position 13,775,925 of record OZ030008.1, read on the forward strand.
AATGAAGAAGGAAAGGTGGGAAAGGAGGGGAGCAGAGCCTTCATCTGCCTCTGCTTCTCGACTGGGAACCCATAGTAACCAGCCACCTCAGGCTCTCACCACCATGACTTCCACCCCACGAGAAACTGCACTTTAAAACCATAAGTGGAGGGCCGGAGAGATGGCTCAGCGGTTAAGAGCACCAAGTGCTCTTCCGAAGATCATGAGTTCAAATCCCAGCAGCCACATGGTGGCTCACAACCATCTGTAATGGGATCTGATGCCCTCTACTGGTGTGTCTGAAGATAGCTACAGTGTACTTACATACAATAAATAAATACGTTTTAAAAAAGATTTATTTGTTCATTATATGTATATGAGTGCTCTATCTCCATGGACACCAGCACACCAGAAGAGGGTATCAGGTCCCTGCATAGATGGTTGTGAGCCACCATGTGGTTGCTGGAAACTGAACTCAGCTCCTCTACAGAGCGGACAGTGATCTTAGTGGCTGAACTATCTCTCCAGTCTATCATGGGGTTTGTTTGCTTATGGTTTTTTTTTTTTTTTTTTTTTTTGGTTGTTTCAAGACAGGGTTTCTCTGTGTAGGCCTGGCTGTCCTGGAATTCACTCTGTAGACCAGGCTGGCCTCGAACTCAGAGATCACTTGCCTCTGCCTTCCAAGTGTTGGGATTAAATGTGTGAGCCCCCCCCAGCTTGTGTGTGTGTGTGTGTGTGTGTGTGTGTGTGTGTGCGTGCGCGCGCGCGCGCGCGCGCGCGCATGCACGCCCGCATTTTGAGAGTTTCTGGAAACTTCAGTGGGTGGGGCCTAGCTAGAAGAAGTAGGCCAATGTGGGTTGACGATTAACTGTTGTATCCTGTCTTAGGCATGTCTTTATCTTCCTTCTTTCCCTGACTCTTTCTCTGTTTTATTCCCCCCACCCCCCACCCCCACGAGGTGCCCAGCACTCTCCTCACACTCCTGCTGCCGTGATGCTCTGTCTGAGGGCGCAGGACCAAGAAGAACCCTCTGGAACATGTGAGCAGAGTTAATTTTTCTTTTTTAAAGTTGTTTTTCCAGTGGCTTGGGGTACAGCTAGACAAAAGCTAACAGTGTCTCCAGCCAGTGAAGACAGAGACAGTCGCCCCTGCACGGAGACCATGAGTCCCAAAACCGTTAACCAATGGACCTGCTGGGCCTGAGGACTCGGGTGCTGTGTGTGGTACGAGTGATATCTCGAGTCCACCCTGGAGCCAGGGTGAAGACAATGAGGTGCAGACGTGCAGATGTCAGTGGATTTGAGCATGTGCGGGTCAGTTTTTATTGTCAACTTGACACAACTTAAGAGTCCTCTGGAAAGAGGGTGCCTCCGCTGAGGAGTGCCCCGGTTGGACTGGCCTTTGGCCACGCCTGAGAGAGGCTGTCTTGATTGGTGATTGGTATGGAAGGGCCCTGTGCTCTATGAGAGAGTACCCTCTTTAGGAAGTGGGTCCAGGCTATGCAAGAAGGCTTGTTAGGTATGAGCCAGCAATCAGGCAGGCAGTGCTCCTCCACCGATCCTGCCTCCAGGTTCCCGCCCTGACTTCCTTCAGCGAGGGACTGTGACCCGGAAGTATAAACCAAATAAACCCTTTCCACCTCTACGTTGCCTTTGGTCACTGTGACTACCACATCAACAGAAACCAGGCTAGAACAAAGCTCAAGTGAACAGTGGACGGAGGGCTGGGGAGACGGCTCAGGCAGTGAGGGGTTTACCCTGTAAGTACGAGGACCTGAGTCTGTTCATACAACGCTCGGTGTGGTGTGCACAATCTCAGGGTTGGGAGGTAGAGACAGGGAGCCCCTGGCTCCCCACTAGCCAGGCTAACCTAACTGCAGAGCTCTAGGCCGGTCTCCAACAAATGGTGCTCGGTAATAAGAGCTCAGATCGTCCACGGGCCTCCGTGTGTATATGCACCCATGGCCATGGGCACCAGCACACATACATATATGCACACCATACATGTACACACACACACACACACACACACACACACACACACATACACACATAGGGAGAGAGAGAGAGAGAGAGAGAGAGAGAGAGAGAGAGAGAGAGAGAGGCATTCTTGCTCTAAAAGTAAATAATTAATAATTCCAAACACAAACCTCTTTTGACCTTAAAAATAAAACAAAAACAAAAACAAAAACAAAAAATAAAAGAAAGAAACAAGACCACAAAAGGGAAAAGCACAAACGAAGAGAGCCCCAGTGGCCGCCCTGGCTTCACACACAGCTGTGGAGAAGCAGGCCAGGACACCTCCTCCTCCCGGCTTCAGAGCCTCCGTTCAGGATTCTGGCCAGGAGGTGGCAGACAGAGACTCTGTGACTGCAGAAGGCGATGGGGAGGGGGGGAGGAGGGAGGGGGGACAAACCTCTTGAAGCCTGGCGGGAGTCAGTGTGACCCACACTGTGCCTCTACACAACCCTTAGGAAGTGCACGGAAGTCCTGCTGTGCACGGACTGTGAGGGTGGCTCACGCACGCACGCAGGGGGAGAGAGAACAGCCCTCTGGCCCGAAGGGACTGACTCAGTACGAAACAATCACTGGGTGTAAAATCTCCTTCTCTGAGGAAAGTATTTATGTCGTTCTAAGAAAGGAAATCGTAGATATGAATAAAGCTGAGGTCGTGTGTGACTGGCTGAGAGAGGCAGGACATGAGCAGGAGGTCTGTGCCTGTGACTACGACAAAGGTGAGAGACAGGACCTGCTTTCTTTTTGGTTTTTGACAGGGCCTCATGTAGCCCAGGCTAGCCTCAAACCTACTACACAGTCAATGCTAACCTTGTACCCCTGGTTCTCTTCTTCTACCTCCCAAGTGCTAGGATTAAAGGCTTTTTGTGATGTATTCATTCTTCTGGTGCTGGGAGGGAACCCAGGGCCTTTGCACATGCTAGGTGAGCGCTCTACCATTGGGCTATGGCCCCAGCCTTGAGAACTAAATGTTTTATTTTGCATTTTGTGAAGTCAGAGACCACGGAGAAGACAGAAAAAAGAAACAAGCATCAAAATAGTTCAACACAAGTAGAAAACTGTTGCCTCCCGGCAGAAAGCAAAGGTGGCAGCCGGTATGGGCTGCTCTTCCTCAAATACTTATCTGGGAATAATGTCACGAATTTAAAAGTATATGCAGACTATACTTGGGTTAAAACGATGATGAAAAATTGGCAACATTTTCTGAAATACCACTTTGTTTTTTTGTTTTTGTTTTTTTTTTTTTAACCCAGGGGAAAACTTCGTACTCAATTATTGTGTTTGAATGTGAAAAGCCCCCACAGGTTCAAGTGTTTGAACATTTGGTACCCAAATGGTGGTGCTGTTGTGGAAGGTTCTAGAACCTGTAGGGGTGGAGCCTCCCTAGAGAAAGTGGGTCAGTCAGGGCGGGTCTTCACATTTGATCTGCGCTGTTGCATCCTGACAGAGGATGCCGCGTGGTCCCCGCTCCCATGTTTTCCCAGACACCACGGACTGTCTCCCACCAAACTGTGAGGTAAAGCGGCCCCTTCCCTCCCCACGTTGCCTTTTATCAGGTGTTTGGTCAGAACAAGGACAAAAGGCACCAACCAACTCACGAGCAAGGGACCCACTGAGAGATAACCGGTTCAGAACTGGGGGTGAGCCTCGGAAAGTGGGAACCTTTGCCACCTTCCGCAATCTAACCGAACCATCCAGCCGAAGGAGAAGAGGGCGAAATGGAAAATCCACATCTCAGCAGAGAGAAGTCTTGCCAGACGCCCTCGTGTTGATACTGAAAACTGATTGTCACAGGGGCGGGAAGACGGCTCAGTCAGTAAAGTCCCTACCATGCAAGCTCGAGGACCTGAGTCATGATCCCCAGTCCCAGATACAGGTCAGGCACAGTGGCTCACCTGTAACCCCGGTGCTGGAGGTGGGCAAGACACAGGCGGCCTCCCAGAACTTGTTGGCCAGCTACACACATATGTGCATTCACACACAAACCATATACATGTGTGTGTGTGTATATATACACCCACATATATACATATACACATATATCCGAATATATGTACATACCCTGCCACAGACATATTTGCACATACTCACTATTGTTTTAAAGGACAGATAAGCTAAAAGAAAACAGTTCAGGTGCGAGAGTTGGAGAGATGCTTCCCATGCACTTCCAGCTGCCTGCTGGATGCACCCCGGACACCCTCCGTGACACACCAGCCTGCCCTGCTGGCTTTAATGGAGCAATCGAGAGGGTGACCCGGTCAGACAGCCCAAAGTAGGGCAGCTTCCTCGCTATGCTTTCAGATCCACACGAACCCTGCGTCAGCCAGCGGTCCACGGAGGGTTAAACACACCTGGCCCAGAGTCCCAGCATAGTTCACATCCCGCGGACTCCTGTGGAGGACTCTCGCCCTCATCAAAGGCACAGCGGCAAGCGCAGCTGATGTCCCACGGTGCAGCCAGAGATGCCAGGCACTTGAAAGGCACTTCCCTAAGCCGCGCATGCTCTTCGGATTAAAGCAGGGTCAGTGGTTAACTTGCTAAACAAGCACCACCGTGCAAGGATGACTTAAAAAACAAAGCACAATCAATGCCAGAACTGGGAGACTGGAGAAGGGCTCGGTGTCGAACACGCCCCTGGAAAGGCTCTGTGGGGGCAGGGTGGGGTGGTGGTGGGGGATGCTATTCTTGTTGGCCTGCGATGTTTGCGGGTGGCTGTCTCCCGGAGAAGCTATAAACCAGGCCCAGACTCGGCAGATTTTTCCAGCGAGCCCTCATGTTCTGCGGGTTTCTGGAATTAACTTTGATGGCATCGTGGTGGTCTGTGCATGCCTTGGGTTAGGGGGCTAGAAAGGGATGGTGGGACTGCCCTTGGGGCAGGGCCAGTACTCTGGATCCCCGCGAAGCCCGGGGACCCAATTCTAATGCCTTTGTGATGAAATTCTTCTTGTTGGAGGAGGAGATTTCATCCTGTGGGCTCTTCAGACATCAGCCTAGTGGTTGCCACGCTATCTTGGGATGTGTGGTTTTATTTCTTGGGTGGAAGAGAGAGGGTAAAACTATAAAAAGGGAAAGTCTTTGCTAAAAAAACCGAAATCAATCTGACAGGCAATAATCACGAGAAGACAGGGGGCGTGGCTTGGAACTACCTGGGCAGCAGTTGGTTCCTGAGCCAGAGCGATGGGCGTGGCTTTGAACTACCTGGGCAGCAGTTGGTTCCTGGGCCAGAGAGATGGGCGTGGCTTGGCGTCACCAGGGCAGCACTTGGTTCCCCGGGCCAGGGAGATGGCTCAGCCTTAGAGAGTTTGCTGCTCTGCCAGAGATTTGGTTCCCAGTACCCATGTCAGGTAGCTGACAATCACCTGCGGCTCTGGCTTCAGGAGATTTGGTGAATTTTTTTCTGGCCTCTGGAGACGCCTTGGTGTGGTGGTGTGCGCGTGCAGCCACCGGCGGGAGGCTGATGGGTAGAGTGTAACAGAATGTCACCCACAGCAGTTTAATCAGGGTGTGCGGGTCCCTCTGTGATATGTCTCAGGCACTGGAACTCACAGAGATTCACCTGCCTCTCTCTGCCTTCTGAGTGCTGAGATTAAAGGCATGTACCACCATGCCCAGTTTATAGCCCCGTTTTTTTAAAGCCTTTAAAAATTTTTATGTATTCTTTTTAAATGTGGGAGTGCTCTGACCCCACGTACACCCACATGTCAGAAGGAAGAGGGCAGCTTATTTCCCCCAGACAAATCAAGACTCCAAGGCCACATTACTAAAAAGAGGCAAAAGCTGGGATTCGAACCCAGGACTGTCCAAATTAAACAAACAAATCCCCTAAAGCTAAACACTTCATTCCCTGAATATGTCTTTGCAGAGACAATGACATAAAACAAAAACATTTTACTACTACTACAATGAAGGCAAACTCACATTTCTTCTGATAAATGCCGATTTTAAGATGGTAGTTGTATACTTTTTAAGATTTAAGCTGGGGCCAGTAAAATGGCTTAGTGGGTAAAGGCACTGGCCGTGTTAACCTGGCCACGTGAGTTTGATTCTTGGGACCCAAACAAGGATAGAAGGAGAGAATCAGCTCTACAGAGTTGTTCTCTGACTGTGCATATGTGCACACATGTGCACGTACACTTACATACATACACAGAACACATTCACACAAACTCCACATACCCATGCACAACTCTCTCTCTCTCTCTCTCTCTCTCTCTCTCTCTCTCTCATACACACACACACACACACACACACACACACACACACTCATCTGCTAGACTGATCTTTTTAAATGTGTTTCTGAAAGATGGCTGGTGGATGGCTAACAACGTCAATGGGATGGTTAACTTTTTTTCTTGTGTTTCTGGATACAAGACCTCGGTGTGTACCAGGCAAGCGCTCTACCGCTGAGCCTCACCCAGGCCACAGAGGGCACATCAACATGCCTAGCAATTGCTTGCAAGGTGCCCAGAAAGGACATAGTCTGAATATTCTAGTAATACAGTCAGGGAGGGTGGGGGGATGGTGGTTTGCCTTAGTTGTGTGTGTGTGTGTGTGTGTGTGTGTGTGTGTGTGTGTGTGTGTGATATGCATGTGAGATATGGGTGTGGTACATACAGTGTGTATGTAGGAGTGTTGAACGCACATGTGCATGTGTATACCGAGGCGTACAGGGCAGAACTGGACTCCGGGCATCTTTCTTTATCGCTCCCCTTTTTTTGGGAAGAGAGTCTCTCACTGAACCCGGAACCCGATGCTTCAGTCGGGCCGGCTGGTGCTGGGGAGCCTCCTGTCTCTCCTCTCCTTTCCCCACCACCCAGCCATCTGGTTACAGATGTGCGCTGCCATGCCTGGCTTTCACGTGGGCACGGAGGACCCCAGCCCAGGTCCCCACGCTTGCATTGGGTGCACACCCCTCACCGAGCCTCTCCGAGGCCCCCAGGTCCGTGGTTATAGCATTTCCAGAGGAACTTTCTGGGGATCTGCGGATCTAATCTCCACCCATAATGCCAATAGCCTCTCCCGTCCACCCAGCCACAGACTTCTCCAGACTTGGTCCCACAGGCCCTAGGAGCCATCGCTCTGGTCTTGGAGACCCAGTCTAAAGGACTCGAGATGAGAGAAAGTATGGTTCTCCGACAGCAGTGCTAGCAAACTGACTTTGAATTCCAGGGTGGAAAAACACTGAAATGAAGCTAGCTTTCTTTTCTTCTTTCTTTCTTTCTTTCTTTCTTTCTTTCTTTCTTTCTTTCTTTCTCTCTCTCTCTCTCTCTCTCTCCTTCCTTCCTTCCTTCCTTCCTTCCTTCCTTCCTTCCTTCCTTCCTTCCTTCCTTCTTTCTTTCTTTCTTTCTTTCTTTTCTTTTCTTTTCTTTTGGTTTTTTGAGACAGGGTTTCTCTATGTAGCCCTGGCTGTCCTGGAACTCACTCTGTAGACCAGGCTGGCCTCGAACTCAGAAATTCGACTGCCTCTACCTCCCAAGTACTGGGATTAAAGGCGTGTGCCACCTCTGCCCGGCTTGAAGCTAGCTTTCTAACACAGTCACAAACTGAACTACAGTATAAACAAAAATGAAGAAACCACAAAGAAAGCCACGGCTGGGGCTGGTAGAGGGCTTTTTTAGCTTGCACAAAGCAGGAGTTCTATCCCAGTCAGTGCCATAAACCTGGAGGTTTTTACATGCCAGTTATCCCAGCACTCGGGTGGAGGCTCAGACGTTCAAGGACGTTTTTGATTTTCTAGTGAGTTCCAAGCCAGCCTGGGCTACCCTGCTCCAGCCCTAATTAAAATCTCCCAACCACAAAGGCAGGACATGCCTCTTTTGAGTCTCAAGGCGGAAGTGAGACCCAGTAGTGCGAATCACCCACACTGAGAACCCTGGGCGCACACTGGGACGCTGCCTGTGTTTTTCTGAAGGAGACTTGGGGGGAACATCACTTAACTTCATGCCCCCCCCCATCCCGACAGCCACAGCGTCCACTTCTGAGAGATGGGTCAACAGAGACAGTCTGGTCACAGGGAAAGCCTCTGCTTTCGGGATGGGCCATCCCTGGGCCCCTCTGACCACACCTATTCTGTAAACTTGGTTTTTCCTTCCTCAGATGCCACCTGGAGAAAGATTTTGGGGGTAGAGGGAGGGTGATGGCTTGGCACTGTGCCACCCCCAGGCCTCTCCTGTCAGGACCCAGACTGCCCCGGAGCCAGGCTTGTGTCTCTGAGTGGTGCTGTCTGGGCTTGCCTACGTTCCGTGCGCGGGGCGGGTGTCTTGCCAACCCTAGAGCTGGCGCTCGGCCCGACGCCTGCGGTCACCTTCCCTTTTCTTCTGTGTCAATCACCCTGCCATCCCCAACTTCGGTATGATATGCAGAATGATATACCATTGCACCTATTTTGATATGAAGACCCCCTCTCTTTCTTGAAAAAAAAAATCCCACCTGCGCACACAAAACCAATTGAAGCCATCACACCATCTGAATCGGCTGGGCCTTTAAATATTCCTGCCAAGTAGTTGTTTAGAAGCAGAACAAATAATTACTCTACCAGGAGGAAGAAAAGTACTAATTAAAGCTATTCATTAAAGCAGCTTGGTATTCTGTGGGGTTTATCTCTCTGAGTGTCAGCCAGAGGTTAGGGGCGGATTAGCACACTATGGAAGGCTAGGCCAGTTAAACCCCCTCCTTGTGGTTAGCCTTAAATAATAAAGTTGTCATTGAAAGCATGAATTTAATGGTTTTAATTGGGTTTAATTACTTGGAAACTCCTTGGAAAACAGATCAGTTTGTTAGAGAAAGAAAAAAGAAAATGAAAAAAACTTTTTTAAAAGAGAGAGACAAGAAAATGATGGTCGTGAAGGGGAAAAAAAGATTAATTCATGTGTTTGAACAGTAAAGGAAAACAACACGAACCCAGAGCCCCTCAAACTTGCTTCCCCGGAAGTTCCAGGGACCAGGAGAGTGAGAGATAGGAAAAAATCAACACATGGGTTTATCTGTATGAACAAGAACTCCACCAAAGACCTCGGGATAAATTCCGTCACCCGTGACAAGAGCCAGCGGAGGACCCAGGATGGGGACTGGAATCACTGTGGAGAGGCAGGGAGCAGCCAGCTCTCCGCTCTCCGCACAGGGACTGTCATCGGGTTTACATCGTTTATGTTTAAAGAACACAATGCCTTCCAGACAAGGCATTTTTCACTCAATCCAAAGCCAGAAATTCAAAGCCAGAAGCACAGAGGAAACCACAGACTCCATCTTGTTTGACCTGGATGGAGCGGCTGTCTCTATTGCAAGTGAGAAAACCTTGAAAGCCAGGCCGAGACCATCACCCCGACGCGAACTGGGTCCAGGACAGTCCAGGATGGAGGGGTGTGGATGACACTGCAGCCTGGTGTATCTAAGGTGCTTTGGACACGTAGGGCTAGATGGGACCACCCCTGTCCCTACCGGCACCCCATGGTTCCTGCTCTTTTTGCTCGTGACCGTAGCAATCCTTCAGATCCCCTTTCATAGATGCAGCACCGGACACAGCCAATAGCATGGTTTTCATTTCTTTGAGACAAGATTTAGCTCTGTGTCCCAGACTGACCTTCAAACTGGAAGGGTATCTCCTGCCTCGGTCTCCCTAGTGTTAGACTATAGGCGTCAGGCCCCACAACTGGTTCCAGTGGTCTGTTTCTAAAAGTTTGCTTCTTTTTCTGTCCATAAATAAAGTTTTGTTGAAACACACCCACATGTACAATTTGTGTACGGCTTTGGTCATTGTCCCACACCAGTCAACATGTTCAGCACGGGTGACAGAGTCTATTCGGTCCTTAAAATTAAATTATTTTTCCTTCCTTCCTTCCTTCCTTCCTTCCTTCCTTCCTTCCTTTCGATAGGGGGTCTGGCTGGCCTTGAACCCTAACCTTCCTTGCTTCGGGCCTCTGAGTGCTGCGATCACAGCTATTCATTGCCACGTGTGGTTTAAGGCTCAATCCTGTAAGACACTGCCGTTCACTCACTGTATAAGATCTGCCCACCACAGGGCTGACCCCTCTAAATACCTGTGACGCGTGAATGTGCACGTTCCAACTTTGAAACTGAGAAGGCACACGGTGACCAAGCAACCTGTCAGATACAACTAGGGGATGAGGCTGGCTTTGAACTTGGGCCATCTGATTTCAGAGCATACACTCTAGACCACAAGAGGATGCACTTTTTTTTTTTTTTTTTTTAATACAAAGCATACTAGCCTCCATGTTCTGTGTGGTCTGGACTATGACCCCTTAACCCTTCTGGGGCAACACAAAAGTAGTCCCAGACAATACATAGTGCATGGTAGCAGCTGTGTGTCAATAAAACTTTATTTACAAAGAGAGTTAGTGGGCCATATTTGGTACACAGAGCGCAAGAGCCTGCTGTCCTTGGATGCCAGGCTGGGTCCTACATGTTTAGCAAGCTTTTGCTTTGTGTGAGGCCCGGAGGGTTTTCTCTCTATAACGGACACTACTTCTTTTTGTGGTGTGTATGCTGATTTAAGGGGTACGGCATGCTACTTGCATTCCAGAGGATCCACTGAGCACACACACACACACACACACACACACACACACACACCAAATACCCAGCAATGCATGGTGGAGAGACCATCAAAGTCTCCTTCTGTCTCCAACCACCTCTACGTAGCTGAGGATGACCTTGAACTTCTGACTGTTTTAAAAAAACCTCGTGTGTGTGTGTGTGTGTGTGTGTGTGTGTATGTGTGTGTCTTGCTAGGCATACACAGACCCTGGATTCCATCCTTACCAGAACCCAAAATAAAACAAACATTTTTTTTTTTTTTTGAGTGGAGTATTATGTAGCGAGGCTGCCCTTGAACTCCTGATCCTTCCGCTTCCAGTCCCCGCCTCTTCACCAAGTGCGTGCTGCAGTGTGTCTGGGGGATTTTAAACATTAATTTATTTTATGAATATGTTGCCTATATATGTGTCTGTGCTGCATGGGTGTGCCTGATATCCAGGGAGGTCAGAAGAGCGTATCAGGTTCTCTGCAACTGGAATTCCACGAGCCACCGTGTGGCTGCTGGGAATGGGAAACGCCTCCTCAGCAAGTGCAGTCAGTGTCCTTAACCACTGAGCCATCCTTCCAGTCCATACACTTGTTTTGGAGTTCATAATTCAGGGGCAGCCATCACCTCCATCTACTCCTCAGAATTGTCCCCACTGGGGAAAAAAAAACTACAAATCCCCACAAAACAATGCTTCTCTACCAGGCGTTGCCCCAGGTCACCAGCGGCCACGTCCTAGCTCCTTGGACGCACGCTCCGAAGCCATCCACACGAGGCTCCACCTCTTCTCTGACTTCTTCCAAGTCTGCAGCTTTTGCCCCACATAACGTGGCTCCATTCCTCTTCATGACCAAATGATATTCCACCAAGTGACCCCGTGATGTCCCCGGAAGGATCCTTTAGCTCTATGTTCCTACTTAGAATAAGGTCCTAGTGGGGGGTGTCCCACCTGAGCTCTGCCCCTTACCCTTAGAGGGGACCCAAAGTCCACACACTTTGTGGGGGAGGACTACGGGAAGCTGGCTCGGGAAGGGACACACCCCACTGCAGTGTCCATCAGGCGTGAGGACGTCAGGGCTGATGCCCACCCGCCACTCATCCAGTCTCACCTCATCTCCGCAGGCTCCAGGAATCCTAGCAACCTCCTATTGTTGGAGACTAAAGGGCGTGACGCACAGGTGGGCGCTGGGGGGCGGGTGCGCCCTCTCCACTAGAAAAGGAAACCCCTACCATTGTTTCCGTTTCCAGGGCGCCAGGGACCTTTCTCACCAGGACCACTGAGAGCACAGCCCCTGTATTTAGAGAACAAAAGAACCTTTCACCCCAGCCCAATGGGGTTCCCTTAGGTTTTCAGAGGTGAGTAAACCTCTTTCTTCTCTTTTCAAGTCCCCTCCGGCAGGTGGGCAGGGCGCAGGGACAGGGCTTGCAAAGGGAGCAGGCAGCACTTTCTAAGCCCTGAACTGGCCCCCTAACCCTCAACCCAAGCTGGGGCGCGGGAGGGGGGCAGGGCGGGGGGGGGAATTCCACCAGGAGACAGCTTTTCCAAGTGACAGCGAGCCGTGACTTCAAAGAAAGAACGTAATGAACGCTTCTCAGATAACCTCTAGCAGTCACCAAAACCTATATTTTCTGTTGGATGGCAGCCTTTAATGCCAAGAAAACCGTCTAAGCACGGGCCTCAGGCTCCTGCTTGGGGTTACGCTATTACAAGGGATTAAGGTGACAAAGGGTACTGCCCCCCCCCCCCCGCCGGAGGCCCATGGCTGTCATTCACCTGCGTGACGTCTTTCAAAGCATCTCCGGGGCTCCTTTCTGGTCCACCCCAAAACTGTGAGAAGCCTTGCAGGATGGGTAAAGTGGTTAGGGAAGTTACCCCCAACCCTTAATATCACCACCACCACCACCACCACCACCACCACCAAAAAAAAAAAAAAAAAAAAAAAAGCCGTGGTCGGAAGCACTGGTCCAAGCTGTTTCTTCATTAGTCATAATAACCAAATAGCTTTAACTGTCAGCGTCTGAAGGTGGAGAAAAGATTCTGATGGGGGCACAACCCCAGTGGGGGAACAAAATCCCCCACTTCCTCAGCAAATCCTTTCTAAATTGTATTCATCTTGACTTAATCCACCTCTGCCGAGCGAATTAGGCAGTATTTATTTTGAGAGTCTACTTTATAGAGTTCTAAGGACTGTGTTTTGCCCGGGCTGGGGCTCCTCAGCCCGTCAGACCTCGGGCTGTCCCAGGCCCAGAGCCCGGCGCAAAGTAAATAAACACAGCTGAACTCGGGAGGAACGCGAAGGTTTTCTCATTAAAGAAATAAAATAAACAGCGCTCCTTAAGCGCTTTGCCTGGTGTTTGTTAGAGGATGGAGAGATCTAGCTGTCTGAGAGGCAGCTGTGAGCAGAGAGCTGGGTCTTGAGCTGGGTTGGGGGTGGGGATCCAATCCAAGGGCCTCGGCGGTGTGGGATGAACTAAGGTCCAATGGGCCCTTCTCATTCGAACCTTAGTTAGCATGGCCACAATAGTAACATGATCATATTTAATTTTAAAATTTCTGTCGTGTGTGAGTGTAGTGTATGTGTGTGTGTTTGTATTTATATGTGTGCGTATATGTGTTTGTATTTATGTGTATGTGTGTGTGTGTGTGTGTGTGTGTGTGTAGGCATACCTCTACCATGTGCTAGAATCACACGTGCGTGTGACTTCTGTTTTTTTTTTAATGTGGGTTTCGGGGATTGAGCTTAATACCTTAGACATGAGTTTTTCCTGGCCTTGGCTCCCAGCTGTTTCCCCAGAGCTTGGGGCGAGGCTCTGGCCCAGGAGGAGGGGGGGTTCTGCAGACCTGAGCTGCTGTGCATTATGGGCACATGGGTACCATGGGTGCTGCTGGGTCTTGGGTCTACTGTAACGGTACCAACTGCCTCTCTGTTTGACCCACAGGTTCTGCTGCCCTCTCCCACAGTGACCTGGCAGAAGGTTCTCCATCTTTGCTTCCTCTATACAAAGGAGCATGCTGGACGTTCTGCGCAAAAGGAGCAACCAGCTGGCTCCTGGCCTCGGTCCCCGAGCTCAACCCCGCTGACTGGGGAGTGAGTTCTGGGGATCCCTGGCTTCCCCACTGTGAAGCCCTCACCCCGTTGACCCACTTAGGAGCTAGGCCCTGGCTGGGAATGGGGCAGCTGTGACCATGACTGGCCTCACTATGAGAAGATCCAGGGACAGGAACCAGACGCACCCCAGTGACACCCCGAGAAGCAGAGAACTGCACCCCCGTCCTCCAGGATCTTGCTGCTGAACCTCCACACACTCCAAACACCCATTTACTGTCTTATGTCTGATCCAGCCTGCGGAAGGCTGGCGAGGAAGCTGGAGAACATAGGCTTGAATTGGAAGATAAATTATATTAAGGCAAAAGAAAACTCCATTTAGTGCAGCGGGGGCCGAGAACACTGTCTGCTCCAGACACTTTCAAATGTCTCCTCACCAACTCTCATGGTCTCAGCAGACACCTCTGGCTCCCACTGCTTGCCAGGCTCTGTTCGGGCCCCAGGCTGCAGCTGGGAGCACGCTTCTGTCCAGCCCAAAGCAGAAGGGAACTGATCCCCCAAACATATTTTTCCATACTTTAAACACAGTGGAAAAAGTTTTTGAAATATGCACAATAAAAACCAAGCTAAACCTAGGACTGTGGAGGAGGCTCGGTGGGTAGAGAGGGCTTCCCCCACACCCAGGAGGACATGAGTTCTGGTCCCGAGCATCCACATAAAAAGCCGGGTGTGGCCATATATGCACTTGTAACCCCAGCACTGTGTGTGGGAGGGTGGGGACAGGAGGATCATTGTGGCTGGCTTGCTGCCAGCTCAGCTCCAGGTTCAGGAGAGACCCCATCTCAAGGGAGGACACCTGATGTCCTCCTCTGCCTCCACATGTATGTACACACATGTGTGAATATACAGCACACACACAGACACACACAGACATACACAGACACACACAGACACAGACACACAGACACACAGACACACACAGACACAGACACACACACACACAGGACAACCCACCATGACTTGATAAAGCCAGTCTATTCCTATTGTTGAGACATAGATATATCTGTCATGTAGAGACTTAACTGCTACTTCAGCCAGGGAATCAGGATTGATTGGAGGCTATTTTCACAATACAGGGTTGTAACCTGAATTATATTATTATGAATTATTATTATATTATAATAATTACATTATCATGATGATGATGATTTTCTTTCATTATTTGCGTTTTGGCGCTGATTTGAACTTTTCAAATATTGCATAAAAATATGGCAGTTTGGGTCTATCCCCGAGGTACCTAAGGGAGGCAGGCGAGCGTAGGGAATAGCTCCGTGAACTGGGACTCCGCTTGGCTTGGGCCATGTGCACCCTCATCTCTGAACAACAGGATTGGCTAGGCTTTCGTTAGTAGCCACTTGGCAACTCATCTTCTTAAACAACGTATTTTATGTATTATCCTGGGGTCTGTGAGCATGGGCATATGCCACACAAAGGCCATACTGTCTCTATAGGGGTCAGAGGTTAACTTTTGGGAGTTTGTCTTCTCTTTACAGTGTGGGTCCCGGGA
This sequence comes from Apodemus agrarius, assembly GCA_964023405.1. Lineage (NCBI taxonomy): Eukaryota > Metazoa > Chordata > Mammalia > Rodentia > Muridae > Apodemus > Apodemus agrarius. The sequence goes on from OZ030008.1 coordinate 13,791,072, forward strand.
TTTGAACTCAGGTCACTAAGCACCTTTAACTGCGGAGCCGTCTTGCAGGTCTGCTAACTTCCCCTTTGTACATACCCCTGCACATGTATTCCAGAACGTGTCAGTGTAGGAGGCAGGAAGGAGCCTGATCTGGCCTGAATGACTTTCGGATGCATGCATAATAAGGTGCACTGTATCCTCTGAGTGAACTTCCAGAGTAAACACCTCTTTACTGTCTTATGTCTCTACATAACTGGGCGAGGAACATGATTAAAATCATATGGTGCTCTACAGTGAGGGAAGGCTTACCCAATCCAAGCCTGTCAATCAAAACAGAAACAGATCGTTTGCCAGTCTTTTTTTTTTTTTAGATTTATTTATTTTATTTATTATTATATGTAAGTACGCTGTAGCTGTCTCCAGACACTCCAGAAGAGGGCGTCAGATCTCATTAAGGATGGTTGTGAGCCACCACGTGGTTGCTGGGATTTGAACTCAGTACTGATGGAAGAGCAGTCAGTGCTCTCAACTGCTGAGCCATCTCTCCAGCCCCACCCTGTCATTCTTTACCCCTTAGCAACCAGCTCCTCCTCCTAGGCCTGAAATGGAAGACATGACAATACCTGGGCCCTTGAGTTCTCTGGTTCAAACACCCTGCTGCTCCTTCAGGCTTATCAAAGCTGATCTGTCCCCAGTTGCTTTGCTCCTGGAAAGTCCCCTGCAATCAGGTGCTTTTTCAGGTCTTTAACTAAGGCTCCAAAAAGCTGGAATCACCTGCCAGGGTTGGTGAACCCTGGTAACGTGACCTGCCTTGGGACTGCTATCATGGAGTTTACATTCATATGCCATAGCTATCCGGTGGGGGTGGGGCAGGAAGGGAGGAACCTGGAGCAGGATTGGGGAATGAGATTCCCGGTAGACAAGACAGCATGTACAAAGATCCTGTGACAGCCATGGGCAAAGCGCCTGAGGGAGGTGCCAGGTACAGGGGTCAACACGGAGGCGCAAGTTCCCATTTCAAAACCGACGGTAAAGGTGATGTAAACAGACAGACAGACGGAACAGTGGAGTAGAATGGACAGTCCCAAACAAGTCTGTGTCTGAATGGTTGTCTACCAGCCTGACATACACCTAAGTTTGATCCTCAGGACAACATAGTGGAAGGAGAGAACTGACTCCCATGAGTTGTCATATGACCCATGTGAACACCACGGCACACACACGTAGCAACACATACACACACACTAAGTAAATGTAACGAAATTGAAAAGTGGGACCGAGGCATGGAACTTGCAACTCTGGGAATAGACTGACTTCTGGGAAGTGAGGCACAGAGGGCGGCGCCGTGGGTGCGGGAGGAAAGATGGTTAAAATACCTCAAACCAGAGATGGTAAAATACCTCTCCTCAAACCAGAGATGGTAAAATACCTCTCCTCAAACCAGAGATGGCTAAAATACCTCTCCTCAAACCAGAGATGGTAAAATACCTCTCCTCAAACCAGAGATGGCTAAAATACCTCTCCTCAAACCAGAGATGGTAAAATACCTCTCCTCAAACCAGAGATGGTTAAAATACCTTGCCTCACCCTGCATCCAGGCAAGGGCTCCCCACACTTTCCACCCTGTGTGCTCCTAATCCCAGGAGGAAAAGCGGGGTTCAGGGAAGAGTGGGCAAGAGGCTGGGGAGGGAGCAGTTACCCCCAGGGGCACAGCTGATGCATCCACAGGAGTTGTGGGAGGTAGCTACCGCAGGGTGTGTGTGTGGGGGCTGAGCCCTGGGTGGGGGAGCATGGGAGGGGTTGGCACAGAAGTGGGAGGTGACGGCTGCACTCAGCACCCCCTGATTGGGATCAGGAAGACAGCCCAGTTTCTGTTTTAGAGCACAAACACCCTGTTTTGAATCATTCCTTAATCGGTTAGCTCTGGCCTCTCTTCCCTAAGTAAACAGGGAGGGATCCCTTCTCTGGCAGAGGCTGTGACAGAGTCCTGCTTCTGTGAAACGCTCAACGGAGTGGACACGAGTTATGGGTCCTTGGCATGGATGCCCTAATAGTTTTGGCCTCCAGAGCAATTATCAGATCTCTGGGGGCTTGCACCCTTCCAGAAAGGGTGTTTCAGGTTCCTTTGTGGGGGTCCTGCCCTAGGGCATGGGATGGCTTGGTTTTCATTTCATCCATACTAGGAGTGGGCTCTGGGTCCAGCCTAGGCAAACTCAAGTGCAGAGGCTGGGATGGGCATTGGAGCCAGGGTGGGACAAAAGTTGACCTGGGATTTAAGAAGCAGAAAGCCCCCCCTTTCAGCTAGGTTGCTGAGAGGGAACCAACTGCCATGTGGAGATGCTGGCCAAGGGTGAGCGGCAGATACTGCCCCTGGGTCCAGACAGACCCCAGTCTCCGCCATTCCTGGGTGCCTCAGGCACTGTGATTTGACCAGTTCCTGTGTAGCACACCTATGTGTGCTTCAAACCTAGAGTTCTGCTTGCTCTCAGCTGGTAGGAATGGGTACCCTGGATATAGTAAGGGAAGTACAGGGAAACAGTAGAGGGTCAGAAGTGGAGGCCTTGGGTTCTTGTTATGAATATCCCAATTGCATTGTCTCCTGGGTCCTGGTTTCTCTGTCTGCACACTGGGCCCAAGGCTATACTCCTGTTGGCTGTTCCCATTTCTCTGACTTCCTGTTTAGAAGTATAGCTTGGACCTCTCTCTGGAGCGCAGACTCACAAATTCAGGTGCCCCATACACAGAAATAATTGTATGCTGGGCTAGATTGGTCTTCCACAATCTCTTCCTCCTCAGAGCAACAGGACCCTTGCATCTTAACTAGGCATGTGGCTGCCTCAGAGAAAACCTACCTTGCCCTGACTCCCTTGCAGCTAGCTGTGGTCATGTGACAAAGTTTCAGCCAATGGGATGTGAACACAAGTGATAAGTGTAACTTTTGGATCTGGCCCTTAAAAAGGGGACAAAAGAAAAGAGAAGAGGCTGGAGAGATGGCTCAGCAGTTAAGAGCACTAGCTGCTCTTGCAGAGGACCTGAGTTCAATTCCCAGCAACCACATGGTGGTTTACGACTGTGTCTAACTCCATGATATCCAGCACCCTCTTCTGGGCTCCACTTGTACCAGGTATGTAAGTGACGTGCACACCCACACATCTCACACATCTGTTTATGTAAAATTTAACAATGACAACAACAACAACCACCAAAAAAAAAAAAAAAAAAAAAAAAAAAGAAAGAAAGAAAGAAGAAAGAAGAAAGAAAAGAAAAAAAAGAAAAGAAAAGGAAAAGAAAGAAGAGTGACTTTTCTCTTCACGTACCCTCTTCGTGGTGAGAATGTAGCCATGAGGTAAGCTGTGAATAATCCTGGCAAGGATCGATGCTCCTGGGATGTCAGAGGGCAAAGCCTGGAGGAGCCTCCATTCTGGGGCTAGTGCAGCTCAAACTGCTTTGCCTGGAGTCTGAGGGGTGTGTGTGTGTGTGTGTGTGTGTGTGTGTGTGTATGAGTATGTGTGTGTATGTGTGAATGTGTGAATGTGCATATGTGCTTGTACACGTGTGTGAGTATATATGTGTGTGTACATGCTCACGAGAAATTCGTAGTTTCTTTGCTATTTCAAAGGCTTTTGTTTATTTTTCTAGACGGAGGTTCTCTGTGTAGCCCTGACTGTTCTTGAACTTGCTCTGTAGACTAGGCTGGCCTCAAACTCACAGAGATCCTCCTGCCTCTGCCTCCTGACTGCTGGGACTAAAGGTGTGCACCACCACCACCTGGCTGTGTCAAGTCTCTTAAGTTCAGGTCTTCTAGAATTAGCACCCCCCTTTAAACTACCTTATAGGGATCTGGGGGGCGGGGAATGGAATATTCCAGAAGAGGAGTGAGGACATTCAGAGATTGCACAAGAAGGCAGATGAGTCCTACTTGCATTCTCTCTTGGACTATCCTCCTCCCCCGGAGCTTCCGGTTCTTCTTCCAAGGAGGGAGACTGGCTGCCTTTGGTGGCTTTGGATTTTTCCAGCTCTGACCTCCCACAGCCTGGTAGTTCTAGGGCATAGAAACTCAGGTACCCAGGGGGTTGGAGAGCCCTGTGACTGAGTGGGGAGGGGGGGTGCAGGCGGGGCCATGGGCCCTGAGAACATGCGTCTCTAAGGGCAGCCCCTGCTGAGTTCTTGCTGATTGCTGCCACAGGGGAGTGCTAGCTGGCCAGATTTCCTCATTTTTCAAGAAGAGCTAGAAATCTGGATTGTTTTGCTCTGTGCAATTGCCTGATTTTTAAATGTTGGCGATAAGTTCACTTATTTTTTTTTTTTTTTAAATACTCTGAAGGCCAAACAAAAATATCTGCAGGCTGGATTTGGCCAGCGGCCACCAGTTAGGAATTTCTCTTTTGACACTGTCTTCCTCCCTTTTCTCCTCCGTTCTCCCTCTTTCCCTCCCTTCTTCCTGCAAATATTTACTTGATGCCTGTGAGCGGGAGAGCGTGTTCTGGGACTGGGTCCTGCTTCCGTGAGGCAGCACACAAGACACAAACGGACGATCTGGTCCCCCAGAGGCTTGCTATCCGAGATCACCCCGACTCCTCTATCCAACACATGCTCACTAGGCAAGCCTGTTCCCCCGAACCCTGTTGAGGTGGGAGGTGAGAAATGCCCATGGTGCCTTGTTCTCAGGGTCCCTAGTGGCATAAGAGGCATCCGTGAAGTTTGTGTTTACGGTCGAAACGCACACATGCTTTTCTAGGGAGAGATGCACCTTCGGTGGGCGTCGTTAGGGAAAGACCCTTGAAGGCCTGGTGGGGCCTTTCCTCAAGGGCCCTCTCAGTGTAGCTTAAGAAGCCAAGGGACACATGTAGGAAGGCCGGCTTCTCCCAGACCCACAGCCTTATCGGACATAATCCAGTGTGTGCCTGGGGTGGTGACTGCACTTGGTAGATGGAGACCCTCAGAACAGTGTTAATGGGCAACAGACCGCAGCCCCGGGGGAACATGCCAGTCTTGGCACTAGGGGACGGCACGTGTTCGCTGTGGCTGCTGACTCCGCTCGTGTCTGCTGGCGGCCACCGAAGCTTCAAGGGGCCTGAAACGGCATGCCGCCGCCCCTGCCACACATATTAATGGTGTGTCTATGGGTGAGAGATTTCTGCGCCCCCGACACCATTTTTGTATCCGGCACCGCATTGTGGCAGACGATAAATCTACCCTGCTAATCACGCCTCCGGCTTGTTAGAGCTTCCATAAAAACCCGCGAGCAGCTGGGAAAGCCATGAGATGATGTCATGCCCAGCACACTAAGCAGAAATAAAAGGCTTTCCCAGGCTTGGGGAGCCTCTTGCCCCACCTGTGCGGCAGGCAGCTCCCCCTGGCCTCTCACCTCAGAGCAGACAAACTTTCCCCTCAAGTGCTACCCTCCAGATCTCCCCCGAAGAGACAGCAAATGTCCTGCCCATCTGCTTGTGGTCTGTTCAGTCCACAGCAGGTTGTGGAGATGGCTCATACAGCAGAGGGCTCCCACACGAGCATGAGGAAGGTCCCTGACAACCGTGTCAAGAGCTGGGCATGGTGGCACGCCCCTGTAACTCCCGAGCCGGGGAAACAGAGACAGCATCCTAGGGCTTGCTGACCACCCAATCTTAAAAAAGGAGTGAGTTCCAGGTCCAGTGCGGGGAGAGAAATAGAGGCAGATACCCCCTGTCAACCTCTGCGCTCCCCCACTCCCCACCCCCGCCACAGGCCTATTTCATGTTCTAGAGAACCGGGGAGTAGGGAAGTGCTTTGACCCACTTTCTAGCTTATTATATGTCTGGCTGTGGTATACCTCTGCCCTCCAAAGTGGGCCTCAAGGGTTTTGGTAATTATAGACACTGATGACTTACGCTGTGGAGGCAAAGGCGTGAGATGGCGGATAGGGAAGGTATGAAATTCTCACACACCAAAGGGACCTTTGCTAGCATCCAATATTGGGCTGACTCAAAGGGTCACCTCTGGGTCAGCATATGGTCAGAGGAGCCTCCATGATTCCCGGGACAAGCAGCCCCAGCACAGCGCTGCATTTGAAGATAAGGAAAAGAGCTAGCAGGTTAGCCGAGTGGGTAGAGGCAGCCACTGTCAAACCTGCTGACCCGAGTTCGAGCCCTGGGATTCACACATGGTGGAGGGTGAGAACTGACTTCCCCAAGCCGTTCTCGAAGATTCACGCCTGTACAGCGCCACAGGCGTTCACACTCAGACCCAGCCACCCAGGCGCGCACAGAGTAAGCAAACACATAAATGTGATTATTATTATTTTTTTTTTAAAGAGAAAGACAAAACGGATCCTTACCTTCCCATATCTAGATGCAAACGTCCCCGTGAGCAGGGAGTGGAAAATAATGATTGTCTCGTCCAGGTCCCAGACGAACACGCGCTGTGATGGGAGAGAGGGAGGAGAGATGGAGTCGCCTGTGTCTGCTTCATGTCTACAGGTCTCAGTCCTCTTGGAGAAGTCTGTAGACAGGGGACCCACACCGTGCCCTGAGCTGCTGCTGAGCCCTGTTTGGCTGATTTTTGGACTCCCACCAGCCACACCTGGGCTGGAACCAAGGGTCTTCACCTAAAAACTTAAAAAGCTCCCCTCAAAACCTCAAGCCAACACACGAAGAAACCTTAGGACGCTCTGCCCAGTGAGCGACACCACCACGTTCACTCACTGTTCGCCGGAAGCTCGGCACTTCTGTTTCTGTTTGCAGCAAATTTGACTCTGCAATTCTAAATAACACAGGGGAAGCTCTCCTCACGGACTGGCCAACATTTGACAGTTTCCTTGGACTCTGTCGGAATCTTCCATTTTTATACACGGAGGTGTTGTGTTTCTTCCCCAGTCTGAGGCAGAGGAGCAGGCGGGCAGGAGAGGGCTGAGGCGTCCCCACTTTGCTGCCTCTGATAGCACGCCCTGCTGGTTCCTCTTCATTGCCAGCGTGAGCCAACCACTCTGCATGTTTAGTTTTACAACTGTAAATGTCTTCTACACACGGGCTTTAATAAAGACTTATTATATGTGCATGATGTGTGTGTAGGCATGTGTGCCTCCGTGTATGTGTGTCTGTATGTCTGTGTATTGTATTCGTGTGTATGTCTCTGTGTGTGTGTTCAGTTTTACAACCATCAATGTCTTCTACACATGGGCTTTTAAAAAGACTATTATTATATATGTATGACGTATATGATGGCATGTGTGACACTGTGTGTGTGTCTATGTCTGTGTGTGTCTGTATGTATGTCTCTGTGTGTTTCTGTGTCTGTGTGTGCATGTGTATGTATCTATGTGTATGTCTGTGTTTGTGTGTGTTTGTCTATATGAGTGTCTCTGTGTGTGTCTGTATGTCTATCTGTGTGTATGTCTCTGTGTGTGGATCTGTGTCTGTGTTTGTGTGTGTGTGTGTGCATCTATGTGTGTGTTTGTGTGTGCATCTATGTGTGTGTTTGTGTGTGTTTGTCTGTGTGTGTGTCTCTGTGTGTAAATCTCTGTGTGTGTTTCTGTGTCTGTGTATTTGTGTGTGTTTGTGTGTGTGTCTGTGTGTGTATCTCTGTGCATGTCTCTGTGTGTGTTTCTGTGTCTATGTGTGTGTTTGTGTATGTATGTGCATCTATGTGTGTGTTTGTGTCTGTGCATCTATGTGTGTCTGTGTGTTTGTGTGTGCATCTATGTGTATGTTTGTGTGTATCTATGTGTGTGGTTTGGCTGTGTTTCGGTGTGCTTGTTTATATGTATCTGTGTGTGCAATATGTGTCTGTGTGTATATACGTGTCTGTGTCATTGTGTGTATGTCTGTGTTCTCTCCTTCTACCTTTCTATGGTTCCAGGGACCCCCCTCAGGTCACCAGGTAGTCCTCAGTGCCTTTACTCACTGAGCTTTCTGCAGAGCTTAATTTGCTGATTTTAAATGTTGATAACTAGGAGCTATATAAACTTTTAAACTACTGTTTACTGTAGAGAGAAGTAATCTATCTATCCAACCTTACATCTCGAGATCCGCTTTGAGGAGACCACACGCACCATCAGGGTCAAGTGCCTCCTTGTCCATCCTTCTTTCTGCCTGCGCCCTGATTAAAATCATCTCAGCGTGCTCCCAGAGGAGCCCCACCTGCTTGGTAGAACTCACTTGCAGTCTCTGCTGGAGCTTACTGAACGCTTTGGTTTTCTCTTTCTTGCAGTGTGCCTTCCGAAGGATCTCAGATTTAGTTACTGTTCATTTACACACACACACACACACACACACACACACACACACTCACACAGAGGCTAGAGGTCAACATCAGGTGTCTTCCTCTGTCATGTATGTTTTAAGTCAGGACCTCTCTGATCGTGGAGCTTTCTGATTGGCCAGACTGACTGGTCATCAAACTCCTTGGGCTCTTCCGGCGCTAGGGTTATAGCAGCGCTGAGCCCGCCCAGACTTTCAAGCGGGCGCTGGAGCTTGCACAGTGAGCACTTTACGCTCTATCCTGTTTAGTTTTTATTTTCAAACTGACCCGACCTAGCTCCACCTCAGCTGGAGAACTGCCCTCCTGAGCCCCTCCTGTGGCCATGCCTGTGAGAGATTGTCTTGATTGAGGACTGATGTGAGAGAGCCCAGCCTACCGTGGGCGGCACCATCCCTCGGCAGGAGGGCTTGGGGTACATAAGGAGGCTGAGGAGGAGCCAGCCGGGAGGCAGTGTTTCCACCCCTGGTTCCCGCTTTGAGTTCCTGTCCTGACTTCCCTCAGTGTGAGGCGAGAGACAGCTAAACCCCTTCCTCGTGGTCACGATGCTCATCAGAGCAAGAGGAAAACCAAGTACAGCACTCACGGGGCCATCTCTTCAGTCCGGAGTTGGTTTGTTTGTGACTCTCCCCCTACCCCGAGACAGTGTTTCTTTGTGTAGCCCAGGCTGTCCTGGAACTCATTCTGTGGACTAGGCTGGACTCGAATTTAGAGATCTGCCTGCTTCTGCCTCCTGAGTGCTGGGATTAAAGGTGCCACTGCTGCCTGGCTTTTTCCTTTCCTTTTCCTTCCCCTTTCCCGTTTCCCCTTTCCCGTTTCCCCTTTCCCCTTTCCCCTTTCCCCCCTTCCTTTTCCTTTTCCTTTTCCTTTTCCTTTTCCTTTCCCTTCCCTTCCCTTCCCTTTCCTTTTTTAATGTGCACTGATGTTTTGCCTGCATGTCTCTGGGTGTGAAGATGCCAGCTCCCTCGAACTGGAGTCACAGACAGTTATAAACTACCATGTGGTTGCTGGGAATTGTACCTGGGTCCTCTGGAAGAGCAGCCAGTGCTCTTAACTGCTGAGCCATCTCTCCAGCAGCGAGTGCATTTCTTATTATGGGCCATATAGGCCGTATAGGAAGCACCCTTTCTGAGGAGGCATTTTGTAGATCGATATGCCTGATCTTAACCCAATTGAACTCAATGCCTTGGATCAATTTAACGCAGATGTTTCAATCACAGAATTAAAAAGCAATTTGCGAATGTCTCCAGATCCATCGCAGGCTCCCATAACTAACCACAGAACTTTCTCTCCAGCAGGCCTAACTTCATCTTCCCGCCTCCCTGACCTAAGGGCCTAGCAGGTGAGCTCCTGGGGACATTTTGCAGGTCTCTGTCCATGGCTCCTACAACTTGGGCCTGAGTAGATCCCTAACCACCCCAGAAAGACCTAACATTTAAATTTGGGGTCTCAAAGACAGCCACAGTCTCATGTCTGGGGGCTGTTAGTAGTCAAGTGGCCTGAGGGGAAGACGAGGCAGATAGAGATGAGCCCAGAGCTGCCCAAGACTTGGCTTCAGTGAGAGCTGAGGGGAGGCTGGGGTGGTCTGAGGGGTCGGGTACCAGGCAGGGCTGTTGAAAATGCCCAGCATGGGGCTTTTAGCTCCTTCGGCACACGAGGAGAGGGGCCTAACAGTTTCCCTGTTCCACTTTGCAGGCTGGCCCTGTCACGTGTCTGATGCTCCACTGCCCAGCTGTTCACCGCTGCCCTTCCGTTCCGAGAGGGCTCCGCATCTTTTTTACACCCTCCTGCTTTTACAGGCAGCTCGAGCTGGTTGCTGGCACCTGCAGCCTGATGGTTTCGTCTAACACATGCTCAGAACCTCCACTTCAGCGCAGGCCTCTCTCCTGGGGCTCTGCCCTTCAGGAAACTGCCAGAGCCCTGAGAGGTGTGAACGAGCCTGCTGACATTAAACGGTGAGCGGTGCTCACGCCTCGGTGCCCGTTCTCACCCGGAGAAGCAGGTGTTTCCAGGATAATATTGCCCTGAGAACCCCACTTCCATGCTCCCTCGCTCCCACCCCCTCCTCAGTGGCGTGGAAAAGAAGGTCTCTCTCCACTCCCACTGTTCTCACCAGGAGCAGAAGCTACGGCAGGTGAGTGCGGAGTTCTCCAGAAGGGCATGCGAACACCACCCCACCCCACCCCACCCCCGCCCTCCGTGTTAACTCTATGCATGTTTGAGCTGCTGGGGACATGCAGGAATTTGGGGATAAGGAAGGCCACAAACATCAGGAGCCTGTTTGAAAAGACCCAAACCCCACTGAAGGAAATGCAAGGGTGTCCCCAGGTCAGTGTGGAGGGGAGTAGCTTCAAGACTGAGGGGAAGCCACGCCCAACGATTCTTGCCTACACTCAGGAGGCCAAGGTAGGTGACAGGATTTGAAGCTTGGGGTCAGCCTGGGCTATGTAGCGGGACCCTGTCTCAAGCCCCACCCCCTTCTAAAACAAGAACAGAAGCAGGATACTGTATCCATGTTGGGAAACTGAGGCAGGAGGAGCACGGGCCAGCCTTGGAGATGCAGCTGGGTACAGTAGTGTCCCTTCGGGCTGGAAGCTGTTTGGGAGGCTGAGGTAGGAGGACGGTTTGAGCTCAGGACTTTGAGAGCATCCTGGGCAACAGAGTGGAAGCCCATCTCAAAGTGAAGGGGGGCGGGGCCTGCGGGAGGGGGAGGCAGATCGCCCAGGCTGAGGGTGCTTCTCCCTGGCGGAGGCCTGGAGTGTGTTGTGATGACTAACAGAGTGAGGCTTTCCAGGATGGAACAACAAAGCCACAAGCCACCACTGAAGCTGCAGCAGGGGCACAGGTGGACCAGGTGCCTCCGTAGGGGGTGCTCCTGGCCTGGGTTCCCCCCCTCCCCCCGGGGCTTCTGATAAGGGCATCCTCATCCCCCTCTCCATAGGGTGTCAAGGGACAAGCCTAACACGTAAGCTGGGCCTTGGTCTGACCTTGGGCCAAGTGGTGTTGAGTTCTCTGTTTGCTCCCTGGTGGGACAGCACCCTGGAGGTCCGTTGGTAGTTTCCTGGGTTTGCATTTCTTTAATCCTTGGTTTTGTGTGTGTGTGTGTGTGTGTGTGTGTGTGTGTGAGTGTATAGATGTGTGTTCATGCATGTGGAGGCCAGATAGCAAATGTTTTTTCCAATTGTTTCTCAATCTTATCTTTTGAGATAGGGCCTCCCATTGAATCTGGAGATCACTGATTGGCTAGAATATGTAAGTCACCAAATACCAGGGATCTGCCTGCTTCTGCCCTGAGCCTGCCCCGCCCCCTGGGTCTGTCTCATTACATGGATGCTGAGGATTTGAACTCAGGCCCTTCTGTACAAAGCTTTTCATGGCCGAGACATCCCTCCGGGCTCCTGTTGGTTGCTGCAGCCTGGTCTCCGTGTCCCTCTTACCCTGTAGGTTCTGGGTTTCTCTTTTTTGCCAGCAGAGGCTGGTGGTTGATGCTCTAATGTCTTTACGCTCAACAGGGATTTTCCCGGCGACTGCACAGTCTGGTGACAGTTGGGCAGCTGGCCTCTCACTGAGCACGCAGGCTTCAGTGCTGAGGACAAAGGCAGTGACCACGCTTTGCACTTCCACGCCCTGAGACCACACAAACATTGTGGGGGCCAGGCTAGGCCTCAGTCATGAAATGGGTTTCTACCAGCCTATTAGATGGAAATGCAGTGTCAGAGACTTCAAGGGATGACAGATGCTCACGAGGTCTGAGTTCGTGGCTGCTCTGTGAGGTGCCCAGGAAGGCAGACAAAGGCGCCGCAGTGTGTTTGACAAGCTGGGCACAAATCCCACCTTTCCTGATGCTGTGCAGGCCCCAGAGCACAGGGCAGCTGACAAGTAGAGCAGGGTAGACCCTTGAACTTGCTTCCCTGTGTACACTTGGGTCTATCTCAAGGGCACTCACGAGGCCTCTGTCCCCCTGTCTTCCTCCCCTAGGCAGGCTGGTTCATATGTGACAAATGCCAGCATGCCCCCCAAGACCAGCCTCCCCAGCTCTGGCTGCACACTGGGGCCACTGGGGCCTGGAGTCCCCATATCAGGCAGTGTGACCAAGCGGGCCTGGCATGCAGCTTGAGGACGGAGGTCCCTTCCAGTTCTGCAGGAGCCTCTGTCCCCAACCTCGGGACAGGGACATCCCTGCCTGAGCTGCCAGGGTCACACTTAGGATGAAGACCTTGGGCCAGCCCCAGGTTGGGACAAGTTGGGCTTCCTCAACTGTCCCCACCAACAGTCACTTGGTCTGGGATGAGACCTGGCACCTGTCCTCACAAAGTGTCCCCACAGGCGTACTCCAGTTAAAGATTCTGCCCATTATCTCCTATCCAGGGGCTCGCCCAGGGGCCCCATCGTCCCCGCCCCAGGGGACTCAGTGTGAGAAGGATGGTCCTGGCTGGCTCTCAGGCTGGTCCTTCCCCAGCTGAGCCACCCAGCAGGACTCCATACAGTCAACCCAGTTCTTCTGTGTTTCTCCCCCTGGGTAGTGGAGTCACTAGGTTGTGCTTAGAAAGTACAACTGACCAGAGGCTTGGAGAGCCTCAGCCCTCAGCTGCAATTCAGGCTACAGACATAGATCAGTTTCTCCTCCCCAAGAGACACCCCTAGATACCTCGATTTCATTGTCTCCTGCTGGGGAGGGGTCACTATTCCTCTTTGACCGGCCCCGTAGCTTCCCGTCTGAGGCCCGGTGTGGCCTGTCCGTGTCACCCTCCTTCGCTGGTGTGGAGGGTCCGTTGTGTGTGTTGTAGTCTCCTGGGGAGAGACAAGGATGATATAACCATCAGACGCTTGGCCGGGTGTCGCTTCCTGGGAACTATCGCACCATCCCTATCATCACGCAACCCCTCAGAGGACACCCTAAAGGGCACCAGAGGTCAGGACGGTGAGGTTAAACTGCTGGTCACTGCTGTCCGTACCACCATGACTTCCTTCCAGCCAATAGATGGGAGGCCCTGTTTCAGGTTCTGGGCCCTGTCTAGAGGATCACGTGCTTTAAAAACTCCAGCAAAGGCAGGGAACATAACTCAACTGGTAAAATGCCAGCCCTGTATGCCCAAGGACCCGAGTTCGATTCCAGAGGGTGATCCCAGTGCCAGGGAGACACAGATAGGTCTGGCTCAGGGCCAGCTGGTGAGCTGCCCCAGTCTAATTGGTGAGTTGCAGGCCGGTTTGAGACTTTGTCTCAAAGGAAGCGAACGGCGTTTTTGAGGGTGACACCTGAGACCATCATCTGGTTTCTCTACACAAATGTGTCTGTGCGTGTAAGGTGGTGGTCCGGGTGTTACGTGAGCGGTCTGTGAGGGAAGGGGCGTCTGCCCAAAGGTCTGGAAAAAGTGAAGGATGAAGGGTCTAACTACAGTAAGCAGTCCGTGCCGATGGCTCGAAGACTCCTCGGTGGACAGAAAGACGAAGATGTAAACCACAGGGAGGTGAGCTTCCAGCAATCCGGTTCCAAGTTCATGCTTTGGGGGTTCGATCCTCTGAGTGATAATGGTTGGGCTTTTCATGGGTCCTCACACTCTGAAAGTTCTGGGGTCCCTCCAGACCATAAGCTAGATAAACCTCTCTTCTTTATAAAGTCACAAGTCTCTGGGATCGCATTATGGCAACGCAGAACTACAGCCTCGTACAGCTACTTTCTAGAGAGGCCCCCAGAGGCACATGGGTGTGTGAGGCTTAATGAGGTCGCTGAACTTGGCTGGGGTCCCTACAGATTAGTGGTCACATCTGGGCCTGTCCTCGGCAGCATAGTGCTGGGACTGCTGACCCCCTAGGACCCTCAGAGAACATCCCGTCCCATTCTCTCACAAAAAACAGTCTTAGCTTCTGTTTCCTGCAGAGACAGCCCCCCCCCCCAGCCCAGCTCTCAGGGCCCGGTGGGGGGAGGGTCGGTGGGGGAGGTCGGTGGGAGGGAGGGTCGGTGGTGGGGGTCGGTGGGAAGGAGGGTAGGTTTGGACTAAATGTATTTGGGAATGGGCTGAGTTCTGTCTCCTATTTCCCCCCCCACCCCGAAACCCAAGGGACTCAACATTGTTTCTTTAATATTTATAGAACTCTCTCTCTCTCTCTCTTTTTGTTTATTTGTTTTGTTTTCCTTGAGACAGGGTTTCTCTGTGAAATAGCCCTGGCTATCCTGAAACTCTCTTTGTAGACCAGGCTGGCCTTGAATTTACAGAGATGCAGCTGCCTCTGCCTCCCAAATGCTGTGATTAAAGGCGTGCACCACCATGCCCGGCTAATGGGTAGGTTTTGCCATGTCTTCCACAGTTGAGAGATCAGCTTTCTTACCTGTTCTTACAGGGACATTAACTCCATGCCTAAGGGCTCCATCCTTGTGACTTAATCACCTCCTAAAGCCCCACCTCCAAGCTCCGCCCTGCCTCTAAGCTCTGCCCTGCCTCTAAGCTCCACCCCACTGAAAATGAGAGTGCTAACAGGTGACCTCCACCTGGGGAGGAATAAACACTCAGAAGCCAGAAAGTGGCTGAGGTAGAGCCTCTCTCTCTCCCTCTCTCTCTCTCTCCCTCTCTCTCTCTCCCTCTCCCCCCCCCTCTCTCTCTCTCTCTCTTCATCTGGTTTGGAGGTTTTGATATGTTAGGCAGTTCTCCACCCTTCAGCTTGCAAATCTCATACATTATATAAATTGAATCCCAATTATAAACCAATTTTTGCATCTTTAGGATAAAATCCCATTCCATAAAAGCTAAGCCTTGTTCTGTAGACGTCTCTCCTCTATGAAGTGCATGCTTTCTTCTCGGGGCCTTGTCCAGTTTCCGCTTCCGGCTCATGATGCCCTCAGACGGTGTCTCAGGACATATTTAACTTTAATTCTCTTAGGAATTCTTGTAGAACCGGTGGCTCTTACTAAAATGTTCAGTAGAATTAACCAGCAAAGCCTTCTGGGAATGGGGCTTTCTTTGTGACTTCTGTTTGCCTGTGAGGCGTGGTCTCGCGCAGGCCAAGGCGGGGCGCTCTTCATTATGCAGCCAAGGATGGCTCTGAACTCCTCCTGATCCTCCTGCCTCCAGCTCCCCAGGACCACATAAAACCAGGCTGAGTGCACCGCTATGCCTGGTTTTATGTGGTGCTGCGATGGAGCCCAGCGCCTCCTGCACAGTAGGCGAGTGCTTCACCAACAGAGTCAGTTCATCATCATCATCATCATCATCGTCATCATCAGAGTTGGTTCATCATCATCATCGTCATCGTCATTGTCATCATCATCATCATCATCGTCATCATCAGAGTTGGTTCATCATCATCATCGTCGTCGTCGTCATCATCATCATCATCATCGTCATCATCAGAGTTGGTTCATCATCATCATCATCATCATCATCATCATCATCATCATCATCATCAGAGTTGGTTCATCATCATCATCGTCATCATCATCATCATCATCATCATCATCAGCAGCAGCAGCAGCCAGTCTGCTCACTGGCTACATGGCTGTGTAGGGAACCCCTTGCTTCTTGTGTGAAGCAGGGAGTTTCTGTCTTACATGGAATCCACATTTTATCTGAGTTATCAACTCAGGCACAACCACAATGACGTCACCCTCTCCTTCGTGGTTCCTCCCCCTTCTGTTCTCACCTTTCTTGGTCCCCCCTCCTTGTCTCTTATTTCTGTGTTTCTGCTTACTTTGGGGTTAATTTATCTTTTGAGAGTTTCTTAGGAGAGATGAGGTCTCGGGGCTGGAGAGATGGCCCGGCAGTTAAGAGCACTGGCTGCTCTTCCAGAGGTCCTGAGTTCAAATCCCAGCACCGCATGGCAACTCATAATCATCTGTGGCTCCAGTTCCAGGGGGTCTCATGTCCTCCTCTGGCCTCCACGGGCACAGCGCACACGTGGTGCACAGACAAATAAAAGCAAGTATTCATACCCCCAAAATGAAAACAAATAGATATTTTTTAAAAATTAAAAAAGATGAGGGGTTCTGTTTGTGACCCTTTTCCTTCTTTTCTAACAACCATGTTACTCCCCTTTGCTGTTATAATTCCACACATTTTGATATGTTGTGTTTTTATTTCATTCAGTTCAAAGTACTTTAAAATTTCCTTTTGATTCTTTGTCCTCCAGGTTGTGTAGAAGTGCGTTATTGAGATTCCAGACGTTTGAGAAACCTCCAGAAGCGCTTGCTACCTATTAGTGATTTAATTCTTTCGCCACCGGAGGCCAGGCTCTCTGTCCCGGATGCTGGCCGAGCTGGAACCTGCTGTCTGGTCCAGAGTGTGAGTCTGTCTCGGCACGCCCGCCTGCTGCCGGCGGGGACGCACTGCCGTTGATGCGCTGTTCAGACTGTCCGTCATCACAGCCTTTCCCTTCCACTCCACATTCCCAGTTTTCTTCTCCAGAGAAACTGACCACGGACCTTTGCTCTGCATCTTTCCAGAAACGTCCTCAGTAAACATGGACGTCAGCCTACACTTCTGTTCAAGAAAACTCTGGGGACACGTCTCACACAGTTTTCTTTTTTCTTTTTTCTTTTCCCATGAGGGTGAGATGAGAAACAGTTTCACTCTGGTTCAATCTGGCTGGGAACTTAGTATGTAACTCAGGCTAGCCTTGAACTCATGGCAATCCTCCTGCCTCAGCCTCCCGCGTGCTGAGATTTTAGGTGTGAGGCACTGTACCTGGATTTTCATATGTGGTTATTTGACTCCTTTCCACCTATGATAGGAGTTCAAAAAGGGAGGCTTAGACAGACATCATTTTATGATGTCACTGCACCCCTCTTTTTCAGAGCTGTATAGTATGCCACTGGTGGGTACGCCACTGTTTACCTAACATGGGTCCTGCTAAGCACTTACTATGCTGCTTGTAGTCTTGCTCTGATATTAGTTGCAATAAGGATTCATTTTCTTAAGTGTCTGTATTAATGTGGGAGTTGTCTTTAGGATGAATTCCTAGTTGGAGAATAGTTGGGCTAAAGGGTGCATGCACTTCGAATTTTGTTAGATGTTACCTGATTGCACAGAAAACCTTAAATCTCTTCTTGAGAACTTAACCTTCTCTTATCGGCTGAGGAAGGTGGTTTAAGAAGTTGAAACAAAAACCTTCCAACTTTCTGAGTACCACAGAGCACATTAAACCACGGGAAGGAAGTTCTGGCGGGGCTTGTCTGCTCTCTTGGGTCTGGACAGGTGCTTAGACACTGCTCTGTGCAGTGGGCTGCCCAGAGTCCTCTGCACACGGCTGGCGTTGGCACAGATGTTGACACCTGTTAGAGCAGCGTGTCTTTCAATGTGGCCAGGAAGAGGGAAGTGTTAGAGACCATTTCTCGGCAGGGCTGAGAGCTGGTGGGATCTGTCAATCAAACTACTGGAGCAGCTGGGAAACACCAGTTTCCAAAGTGGAGTTTCGTGGAAAATGCTAAAAGCCCGAACGTGTGTACATTTGTGTGTATGTGTGTGCACATATGCTAATGTTCTTCTTGTGCAACAGACACTGGGGAAGAGGCTAGGCACCCCAGCTAGAGCTTACAGTTATTGATGCCATTAGATTAAAAACTTTTTTTAAAGATTTAATATATATATATATATTTTTGTACATGAATGTTTTGCTTGTATGTATGTCTGTGCACCATATGTGTGCCTGGTACCCTTGGAGGTCAGAAAAGGGCATCAGATCCCCTGAGACCAATGATTGTGAGTCACCACGTAGGTGATGGGAACTGAACCCAGGATCTCCAAAGAGCAGCCAATGCCCTTAACCGCTGAGCCATCTCTCCAGACCCATGATGCCATTAACATTTATGTGAGCTTGTGAGACACAGGAGAAGTCACCCTAACCTTTTATTGCTGTATTTGAGGCCAGGGGATAAGTGACCTTGGGGGCCATGGAAAGGACCCTTCAGAGACACGAGGAGTCCCATGTTTGCTCCTGATGGGACCCCTCTGGGGTCCTTGTCATATAACCCAAACCCTCGGGAAGGGCGACATCCGAGCCAGGTTCAGCCCTGAACTCGAATCTACTAGCCCATCTTTCCACCGGTAACCCTTCTCCACCCCGATTTCCCACCTGCCCCTCGTTCCTCTCCTTCGCTGAACCCAGTGCTCAGAGACTACATTCAGAGAAGTGGGGTGACAGCAATAGCCCAGGACCAGGAAGAGAAGTTCACTAGACTTCATGTTCTTTCTCGGGAGAGGATGACTTGAACTTGCTAAGTGAGAAGGACTGTGCGTTCAGTAAATATTCGGGACGAGATGATGAAGATTAAAAAGCAACCAAGCCCGGCTCCCTTGAATGCCGACTGCAGAATACTTGGCCAGGTGTCTCCATTTGTCTCCAGGACAGGGGTGAGGCGCTCTGCAGAGGAGGGAGGTGCAGATCTGGTCCACAGCCACACCAAGAGCTCAGACAGCGAGGGGGCGGGGTTCTCCCTGCTGCTTCTTCCTCACCCTTTAAGCGAGGAATAGCTAGCAATGAATGTCCCTAAGGCATCAGGCTGCTGAGCTGGAGAGCAGCAGGAGACTCCAATACGAGGCCCCTTCCTATAACCTCAGCGCTGGAGGTGGAGGGAGGAGGATGGGAATTCAAGGTCAAGCCTTGGCTACATCTCGAGTTCAAGGATAGCCTGGGCCACAGGAGACCTTGTCTCAAACAAGACAAAAACAACAAAAGAGACACTATGCTGGCTGCCCCTGTGATCCCACACCTGTGGGACACTTAGTTTGCAGAATAGCTGTGCCAGCTGCCAGCCAACCCCCATCCCGACCCCCACCCCGTCCCCCACCCATCCCCCACCACATCCCCACCCTGTCCCCCACTCTGTCCCCCCCACCACATCCCCCCACCGCATCCCCCACCCAACCCCCACCCATCCCCCACCCTGTCCCTCCACCGTGTCCTGCAGTGAGTTACACACATGGCCCTCACCAGACAAAGCAACCTGTCACTCCCCCTCTCCCTCCCCTAGAAACTCCCTAGCAACCTCACAGGAACTCCCTTTTGTGGCCAAACACATCCAGGAACTAGGGGCAGTGGTCCAATCTGGATTGGTTTTTGGTACAATAAGGAAAAGTGTCCTCTGAGTGACCTTTTTTTTGGGGAAAAAAATCTTCTAATTACCATCTTATGCCTATGCATGATCGGGCATGTATATGCTTAAGCCAGATGCATCATGGGAAAGGATCTCTGCAGCAAACCAAAAAACCAGAAAACCACCCCCATTCTGCCCCTAACAACCACTCCCTCGTCCTCCTCCTGGACCCACAGAAGGAAACCCCGGAAGTAGCGTGGGCTCTTGAGCAACCTGGCTGGAGCCCACCACTCCCCTGTAGTGGTTCTACTCTGAGCTTTTGCTTTGCCCCGAAATAAAACTCCCGTGGCTTTGTTACTTCTGAGAACGTCATCAATTCCGTGAACAAGACACCAAGGATCTGGAAACACCGGGTTCAGACAGCAACCTCTGGTTAGGAAGCTAAAGCAGGAGGATTGCAGGTTTGAAAGCAGCCTGGCCTCTATAGCTCACAGCTGAGGTGCTATCCAGGAGAGGGGTGTGGGTGGATCCGTTGTCTTCTGGCTCAGGAGTTCTGGGATTCCGTGTTCCCCCCTCCCCCTTAGTCTGTTGGTTCTGGCACAGCGCTGACTCTACTCTAGCTCCAGCCGTGGGCATAAGACCCAGAGCCTTTCCCCCACCCAACATTGTACCTAAGCCACAGAGGCTGGCCGTAGGACGGGCATGCGACAAAGTTGGCCAGTGGGAGTCCTCTAGGGCTCTGGCGTGGAAGGATCTAGAAGGAAGAAGCCCTTCTTTGTGGCGATGTAGCAGGCAGGAGGAAGTCCTGGGATCAGAAGCATTTTGTTGGAACCCCTGACCTACGCCAGGCTGACCCCCAACACTGCTAGTAACCTGCCTAACAAGTGGGTTCTTTTCTTTCTTTCATAAACCATTTTTCTACTTTCTGGACCCTACAAGTTCTGTGCAATAGAGGGTTTCCTTAAAACTCAGGTGCCTCAGGGTTGGCTGAGGATCCTAGAAGGCTGAGACCTGCGTGAATAACAGCTCTGAACCTCCTCAGAGAATGGCGCCCAGGCAGATTTATCTCATGCGGTATGTGTGTGTGCAGTGCCCGCAGAGTCCAGAAGAGGGCGCCAGATCACCCCCCCTGCTGTGGCTGGGATCACAGGCTGCTGTGAACCATCGCTTTAGATCCCCCATCTCCCACCAGTCCTGCCCCCTGCTAGCTTTAGAGAACATCTCAACTGGGTACGCCCATGAATAAGAGCTCAGTGCAGAAGAGGATGTCTAGTGGGCCCGGGGTTCGAATCCCATCCCCACAGTTACTAGCGAGTACTTGTTACTCAGACCTGTACTGTCCTATGTGGAAGATGGGGGTGCGGGCTGGGGGCGAGACACCCTCCTTTTGTGAGGACTGTGGCTCGTCTTTCCTACTCCAGTGTGTAAGTGCATCTGTGAGACTATTTGGTTGCAGCCTACAAAGTTCAAATGGACAGTGTCCTGGGACTGGAGTGGCTAAGGGTGCTTGCTGTTCTTAGAGATGCGGGGTTCAGTTCCCAGTACACACATGGCAAATCATGACCACCTGTATATAGCTCCAGCTTCATACCATCAAAACATACAACACATTTAAAAAGAATAACTGCATCTTTAAAGAAATCTTTAGAATCTCCCCTGCCCCCTGGGCCCCCCCCCCCATTTTGGAAGTTGTTCAAACCAAGGACTGCCTGGAAAACAGTAGGTGCTTAATAAATGCCTGTTAGTAAGGGTAGAGAGGCAATGAGAGGAGACCGTGCAAGCGTGTGCTTCTTTTGGACCACAGCTCCGCCTCAGAGTTCAGGCCACAGGTGTGAATGAGAGTACTTACCGGCCAGTGACTCGGAACTCTGGCTGGGGACATTGTGAGGAGTGTCCTGGAGGACGTAGGTGGACGTGGAGAGGGGCGAGGAGCAGAGGCTGCTGGCGGGGACGTAGGGCGGGCTGTACGATGGGCTGAAGTACTGGGGGTACTGGTTCTGCGGGAAGCTGGGGTAGGAGGGGTAATCCTGGCAGGAGAAAAAAGGGCAGACGGGTTGAGTGAGGGGCCACGCCTGGTGACCCAGGCTCCTCCTTCAGAGTGAACCCTGACCGACCGTCCAGATGCTCGATCAAGCGCTGTATGGTTTTCCCAGTCAATGGATTCTGACCCGAGAGCCAGTGGCAAGTGGCACAGGTAGAAAGGGAAGGAGACACGGGGGACAGAGGGGTGGGGCCACAGAGTGGAAATGGGCGTGGCCCCGTGTTGGCTGTCACAGGACTGGACAAGATGGCCCACGCTGGGAAGTTCTGAGGAATCCCCATCTGAACCCGAGTACTTGCTTTCTTGTGTGTCAACTTGACACAGGCTGGAGTTAGCACAGAGAAAGGAGCTTCAGTTGAGGAAGTGCCTCCATGAGATCCAGCTGTGGGGCATTTTCTCAATGAGTGATCAAGGGTAGGAGGGCACCTTGTGGGTGGTGCCATCCTTGGGTTTATAGTCTTGGGTTCTAAAGAGAGCAAGCTGAGCAAGCCAGGGGGAGTAAGCCAGTAAGGAACATCCCTCCATGGCCTCTGCATCAGCTCCTGCTTCCTGACCTGCTTGAGTTCCAGTCCTGACTTCCTTTGGTGATGAACAGCAATGTGGAAGTGTAAGCGGAATAAACCCTTTCCTCCCCAACTTGTTTCTTGGTCATGTTTGTGCAGGAATAGAAATCCTAACAAATTGGTACCAGGAGTGGGGTATTACTATGATAAACTGACCATGTTTTGGAGAAGACTGTGGAAAGACTTTGAAACTTTGAGTTAGAAGAGCCATTAGGATGTTAAGAGCTCTGTGGAATGTTCTGTAGGAGTTTGGAAGATAATTTTGAGAACAGTACAGAAAATGGAGGTCTGGCTTGTGAAATTTCAGAGGGAAAATTAAAGACTCTTATCAGGGCTGTTGCTGTTTTGATTGTGAAGATCCTATGGTTTTGGTTAGCTGGGGCTGAAGGATCAGCTGTGATTAACAAGATACCCAAACCACTAAAGCAAACCTTTGTGTTACTGGGATTATTGCTGCTGGTTAGCTGGAGCTAAGAAATTAGCGGTGATTAAGAAGAGACCAGCATCACTGAGGTGAGATCTTCTGGGAAGTGTTTCCTAAGAGCGCACAGAGGCTGTGTTTCAGAGATAGCCTTGTGCTGTGGCTGGACTTGGTAATGTGTCAGAGTCACCCAGGTGGTACTGGTTTTGAAGGCATGAAGGGGTCATGAAGAACA
The DNA here is from genome assembly GCA_964023405.1 of Apodemus agrarius. Taxonomy (NCBI): domain Eukaryota; kingdom Metazoa; phylum Chordata; class Mammalia; order Rodentia; family Muridae; genus Apodemus; species Apodemus agrarius. Next base: position 13,813,569 of record OZ030008.1, read on the forward strand.
GATGAGGCTTGGCACTGTGAGAGGCCACGAAAGGCCATTGGTGAAGGTGCAGCCTCAGTTGTAATTGATGGCCCAGGACTGAAGGGGCTATGCAAAGCAGCTGAGGCTTGGCACCATGAAGAGAGCCTATGAGAGGCTATTGGTGAAGCCTAGTTACAGCGGAAGACAGCAGTGTTTTGGAGTTGCCAATACCATGAGATGACCACCAAGGACAGCAGCAGCAGTGGAGTACAGGCAGCTGGAGCCTAGAAGACAAGGTATGTGCTACAAAGGACAGAGCTGGAGAAGTGACCCAAGCCCTTGGAGGAGCCCAGAAGATCATGAGTGGATCCCAGACATTGGATGGTTGGAGTCTGATTTTGCTTTTGATTGTGACTGTGACCTGATATTTTTCCCTCTTGAAGGAAGAAACTGTTTTAGTGAAGAGACTTTGAATTTTTAAAAGACTTTGTATTTTAAAAAATATTGGGAGCCGGGCGTGGTGGCACACACATGTAATCCCAGCACTCTGGGAGGCAGAGGCAGGTGGATTTCTGAGTTTGAGGCCAGCCTGGTCTACAGAGTGAGTGCCAGGACAGCCAGGGCTACACAGAGAAACCCTGTCTCGAAAAACAAAACAAAACAAAACAAAACAAAACAAAAACAAAACAAAAAACAAAACAAAAAACAAAAAACAAAAAACAAAAAACAAAAAAACCAACCAACCAAACACAAAAGGACATTTTAAAGGGATTGAACTTTTAATATGCAAGACTGTGAGACTTTTAAAGTTGTTTAGATCTTGGGGATGAATAAGAAAGCAAGGGTTGAGGCTTAATAGTGATGTGTTTGTGTGTCAAGTTGACAAAGGGTCAATTGTATTGGCTGATTTTGTGTGTCAACTTGACACAGGCTGGAGTTATCATAGGAAAAGGAGCTTCAGTAGGGGAAGTGCCTCCATGAGATCCAGCTGTGGGGCATTTTCTCAATTAGTGATCAAGGGGGGAGGGCCCCTTGTGGGTGGTGCCATCCCTGGCCTGGTAGTCTTGGGTTCCATAAGAGCAGGCTGAGCAAGCCAGTAAGTAACACCCCTCCATGGCCTCTGCATCAGCTCCTGCTTCCTGACCTGCTTGAATTCCAGTCCTGACTTCCTTTAGCAATGAACAGCAATGTGGAAAGTGTAAGCTGAATAGACCCTTTCCTCCCCAACTTGCTTTTTGATCATGTTTGTGCAGGAATAGAAACACTAAGACAGTCTCCTACAGGCTGGGAGCTATGGTATGGCCCCTGAGTCCAGTCTCTAGGACCGACCGCTTCCCGGGGTCGGGCGTGGTGGACAGGGTGTGGAGGTGGGGGAAGGCCTTGACTCTTCCTGCCTGCCCTGCACACTGGTTGTGGAGAAACTCCTGAGCCATCGGATTTGAGCGCCTGAAGGTGACTGTTTGTTGATGACCCTGAAGAACAGGAGGGCGGCCATGACGGCGGCCATGATGGTCAAGGCTGTGTCTTCCAGGTGAGAACTGAGCCTAGCACTCACCGTGACCTCAGAGATGTAGTGTGAACATTGGGTAGAGTGCAGACCCAGGGTTGAGGGGCATTTCAAACGTATTTCAGGGAACAAGTTCCAAATGGAGCAGTCCCTACAACATTAGGGTCCAGAGCATTCCCCTGGCCCCGGCTATCATCCTTTCAAACACAGCCAGTCATGACCCTTGGTACCACTACCACCATTATCCCCACCATCACAGCTACCACATCACCATCTCCCCCACCATCATTACCACCACCACCACCATCATCACCATCTCCATCTTTATCACCACCATCACCATCACCACCACCACCACCACCACCACCACCACCACCATCACCACCACCACCACCACCATCATCACCATCATCACCACCACCATCACCATCACCACCACCATCATCAGCACCATCATCACCACCACCACCACCACCACCACCACCATCATCATCATCATCATCATCGCCGCCACCACCATCACCACCATCATTATCACCAGTGATTCACTCATAAGAAACTCATAGAAGGTTCTGGATCCCAGCTCATATTTGCTAAGTCAGAATTACTGGGAAGTCTGAATTTGTGGCAGGGTCTTAGAGTGTCATGGCCCAATACCTAGAGTTAAGGATTGCTCCTGGCAAGTCCTGTTTCAGATCCAGGCTCTGGGTTTGTGTGTGCAGCTCACGGAGCTGGAGGGGAGAATATTTGTTCTTTGTCCTTTTGTTTTGAAAGAATTTAATTTATAGGAAGTGCATTTACAGGAAGACGGTCCTTTAGCAAGTCTCCCCAAAAGTCCCAGCAGTAGGACCCAGGGCCTTGGGCACGCCGGCAGACCCTCTACCACTGAGCTGCGACCTCTACCTTTAGTCGGCTAATTCTTTTCTTCTTTTTTTTTTTTCTTGGTTTTTCGAGACAGGGTTTCTCTGTTTAGCCCTGGCTGTCCTGGCACTCACTCTGTAGACCAGGCTGGCCTCAAACTCAGAAATCCGCCTGCCTCTGCCTCCCAGAGTGCTGGGATTACAGGTATGCGCCACCACGCCCAGCGGGGCTAATTCTTTTTTGCATGCGTGTATGTCAGTGTGAGGGTCTCAGACCCCTGGAACTGGAGTTTACAGACCTATGGGAGCTGCCATGTGAGTGTTGGGATTTGAACCCGGGTCCTTCAGAATAGCAGCTAGTGCTCTTAACCACTGAGCCATCTCTCCAGACTTTTAGGCTCATCATTATATGTGTGTGTCTATGTCTGTGTGGGAGTGTGCCACATATGTGAGGTACCCATGGAGACCAGAAGAAGGTGCCAGATGCCCTGGAGAGGGACTGGCAGGCAGCTGTGAGCCCCCTGAGGTGTATACTGAGCCCCAAACCCCTCCCCCACCCCCAGCCTTTTGCTGTTCTTAACCACTGAGCTATCTCCCCAGCCCCCAGTTAATTTTTCACTCGGTTGTTTAAGACAAGGTCTCATGTAGCTCAGGCTAGCCTTGAGCATACGAAATAGCTAAGGGTGACCTTGATCTCGTGGACCTCCTGCCTCACGCTCCCGATTGCTGAATTGTGCACCACCACACCCAGCTGTCTCCAGACTGATTCTTAACTGACTCTAAAGAAAACCAAGGGCCTTCCACAGTGGCCAGCATCCCACCGGATGCAGAAGGAGCAGGATGTGTTGTCCCCCAGGGCAAGCACATAGACTGTACCCACAGTCCACACCCAAGAGCCCCTAACTGCTTCCGACTCATCACCTGACATCTTAGGGATCTTGTAACTTTAATGGTATTTTGCCTAATCTGGTTCCCAGAATCCCCAAACCCAGGGCTGAGGCCAGCTTTCTTGTGGGGATTGTGGGTGTGAGGTGGCTCTGTTGTGCACCTTGAGTCACGAGGAACATCTAAAGAAAGAAGCGAGAAGAGAGTTGGCAGGTGCCGTTTCTACCTGGTGCACGCTCCCAAATCCGGCCGTGTTGGTCAATCCGTTGGCGCCTTGGTAGAGCCCAGCGGTGCCTGAGGGAGGACACAACAGGTTAGGCTTCCTCCATTAGGGAGGACTGGGGAGGAGTAGCAGATGTGGCTCTCAGGCCTGGGGTTAGGGGTTGGGGTGGGGCAGAACCGGTGACCAGGAGCCACAGCGCCCTAGCCTCAGGTGGGTTTCGTTAGTAAACAAGGAAAAGAATCTTTTTTTTTTTTTTTTAAGGGATCCAGCCCCGCTTACTCTGGTTTTTGAAACATTGTTTTATTCTAGTCAGCCCTGCTTACTGCAGTTTTGAAACATTGTTTTATGCTAGTGTAGGTGTGTGTGTAAGTCTAGGTCAGCACACTTGCAAATTTGCAGGAGTTGATCCTTTTTCCACCGCTGAGATTCCAGGCCTTGTCCGGCTAGGTGGTAAGTCCCTTTATCTTGCTGATTGTGGTAACTGTGTTTTTAATAAATTATTTACTTGCTTTTTTTGGACAGGGTTTCTCTGTGTAGCCCTGGCTGTTCTTGCTCTATAAACCAGGCTGGCCTTGATCTCAGAGATCTACCTGCCTCTGCCTCCTCCATGGTGGGGTTAAAGGTATACACCGTTATGCCCAGCCTAAAATTTATTTATTTAGTTTTTTTTAAAACTGCGGTTAAAAGTTGTGGAACATGACACTATTTTATCCAGTTTAAAGTGTACAGTAAGGGGAGTCAAGTGCATTCATATTCCGTGTTACCAGCATAACATCCATTACGAAGACTTTTCTAGAACATTCTAGGAAATCTGCAGAATCTTATAAAATTGGAACCTTGTGCCCACTTAAAAAGCCTGTCACCCCAGAGTCCCTGGCAATGGCCATTCTATTTGCCTGGACTTGGTTGGTCCAGGGACCTCAGGTAAGTAAGATCATGTAGCATTTGTCTTTCATGGCGGCTTCTCGTTTCCTCAGACCAATCTTGAGATGGTACCGCTTCCTTCTCATTTTCTCTGTGTGGAAATGCAGGCTGAGGACTGTGCTTGTGTTGGGCTGACAGCTGTGCGTCTGGAAGGATCTGTGTCCACTCAAACAGTACAAGCAAACGGATCCTGCAGTGTAGGGGACAACCTGAAGTGACAGGTCTATGGGGCCAGAGTGGCGCAACATTCTCCACTGCTTCACAAAAATGTTGCCATGTCCCGGGAAATCTATGTCCAGAGACCCTGTCCTTCCCGTCTGCAGGGGAAACCGGCATCCACGAGCTATGGAGAACCCCAGATCTATTCTAGAAGTTCTAGCCCAAGAGCCAGAACCAGAGGGGCTCAAAGGGAAGGGGCAATCGGTGACAAAAATGCAGAAAGCCCCGCCCCCACCTAGGCTCTGATAGCACACAGTGGGGCCTTTGTTAGTCTGCTACCAGCTGTTAGCAACTACTTTACCCAGGGTTTCCTGTGTAAACTGTGCTCTTCCAAAGTCAAATAAACCCTGGGCCCATCTTGGGTCACTCTGGGAAAGAGGAAAAGCTTCCAGGATGCAACCTTGGGGTTAAAACTTGAAGTGAGGAAAATGAAGAGCTAAGTAATGCAGCCCAGGCAGGCCTGACAGAGCGCTGGGAAAAACAACCAGCCCTGCACCCCAAGCCTGCTGGATACCCCCAAGCCTGCCGGGGTCCGGAGGCCCCTCGGATGTCGTCAGAGGAGCCAAGCGCTGCGGTTTTTGAAACATTGTTTTCTTCTAGTGCAGGCACGTGGGTACTTGTGTGTAGATCTAGGTCAGAAAACTTGCAAATTTGCAGGAGTTGGTCCTTTTTCCACCACGTGGATTCCAGGGGTTGTCAGGCTTGGTGGTAAAGGACCTCCTTTCCCTTTCCCTCTTTTAACTTTATGTGAAGTTGCTTGTAATACAACATGGTCGCGGAATGGATTATGGGTGAGAGCAGATCCTAAGAAAGCTTCACCTGTACCAGGAAGAAGACGGCTCAAGACTGACGCAGAGGTGGGCGGGGAAGGGGCACAGTGACAGACCCAAGGCCAGACACCCAGAGGCAGTCCTTGGCCTCTGCCACAGGCTCTGCCTGTCCTCCTTGGAGGGCGAGCTAGCTTTCTGCTTCTGTTTTGTCTCCTGTGCAGAAATAACCATGCCTACCTTACTCTCTACCCACGCCTGGTGTGAACTCTGATTCAAGGGGGTAGGAGGAGGTGTCTCTCTAACGGTTCCATTGGCCTCCTCCCCAGGACCTGGGGGACTTAGAGAGCTCCTGAATGGTGACTGGGGAAAGGGTGGAGTCAGGGAAGAGGAAACTGTGGTACAAGAAGAGTAAGAGACAGACACAGGACCCCACTGGGCCTCTCTCTCTCTCTCTCTCTCTCTCTCTCTCTCTCTCTCTCTCTCTCTCTCTCTCGACTTCAGTTACACCGTGACTCCTTAATCCTAAAGGGCACAGACTTCATCCCTGTGTGACCCACTAGGATCCACTCTGACCCACTGAGATCCCGCTCTGTCCTCAAGGCTAGCCTGGACACATGCATGAGAAGAAGGCCTGGGTGGAAAGTCTGAGGCTAGCCCATTTTACTCGAGGTCATCTCTGGTCCTGGTTGAAGAGACTCCGACCAGGTTGAGTGCGGCGAGCACGTGTCTCTTATCCCCTGCCCTCCCCCCCCTGGGGTAAATAAATTTCCTTTGAGCTGAGAACGTGGTCTTAGGGGTCCTGAGCCAATATTTTTCTTTCACTGGTTGCCATGGTGACCCTACCTGCCCCGGGACAACTCTCTCTCTTCTGTATGAAGCCGAGGAAGGCTAACTTAGGGCAGGTTTGATCAGGGGTGGCCACAATCAGCACCCCCCTCTTTTTTCAGAACAGCCTGTTTATTTTCTTTCTGTGACTCAGGGTCATCTGAAGAATGGACAGCTGAACTAGCTTAGCGTGAAGACATCGGGCAGGCCCAGCAGGCCATCCCTCCTGGGGAGAGATGGGGGAGGAAGGCGTGGGCACCAGTGTGCGCGGCCTGGAGGGGTTTCATAGGCTCATTCCGGTGGTGGCTGTGAGACACAGACATTGCTGGCTGGGACGATGGTGGGGGTAGGAGGGCGGAAGGCTGGCCCGGGCAGGTCCCTCTCCCTTGTCTCCACTCTCTCTCCGAGACAGAATGCTCTCTCTGCGCTGGACTCTGACTGGGATACTCTGCAACCCTGGCCTCTGGTGGCTACATGTCGGGATGCGACAGGTTCTAGACAAGAGGAGAGCTGGACCAGGCACGTCCATCCTGGTTGTGCTTTTACAGGGCAGGCGGGGCCCAGGGCTCTTTCAGTCCCAGCATCCCCAGTGCTGGGATTACAGCCATGCTCGGCTTTTTGTAGAGGTTCAAGGAATCTGAACTCAGGTCCCCGTGCGTGCACCGCTTTGCCACCTTGTCCTGAGTCGCTGAGGGAATTCACTCTGGGCTCCTTTTGTCTTCTGTCATTTAATTTTAATTTTAAAATAACTTCATTTAATTTCCTCTCAGTTCCCATCGCTCACAGGCAGAAACTGTGAGGTGTCTGAGTGGCTCTCTCTCTATTATTTTTTGTTGTTGTTGTTGTTTTTGTTTTTTTCAGTTACTATAAGGAAACACTGGAGGCAGATTAACTCATAAAGAAAAAAGGTTTGGTTAAAATCTTGGGCCCAACGTGCAAGACCAGGCAGGCTTCCAGATGACTGAGGAAGGCCCTTTTGGCAGACATGGTGATGCCTAGGTGTGTGTATGTGTACATGTGTGTGTGTAAATGAAAGATTACATCAACAGGCACAGAATGGGGTAGCCACGCTGGCTCTTCCGTGACTCTTTCATAGCTAGCTAATCGAGGGCTCCCGTGAGGACCACCCTCTGAGTTCCCATGACCTAACGACCTCCCGACATCGGCACTCCGGGGAGCAACATGGGAATTCTTCTGGGACACACTACATCCAGGCCACAGGGAGCACACACTCCTATCAGTGCAGGGCACATGCAAGCACTTGGGTAACAGGTGTCAGTTCCGTGAACTCTGGGGTGTCACCTGTCTCCCAGGTTTCACGGGCCATCAAATGGTTCTGACTTCCTCGCCACTGTCTGCATCATCCATGCCCTGGCAGTGGCAAGGCTGCCTGACTCTGCTGGTCCTGACTGCCCAGGAGACACAGGTGTGAGACTCCTGACAAGGCTGCTGTGTGCATTCTCTCTCTCTCTCTCTCTCTCTCTCTCACACACACACACACACACACACATGCTGTGTGGGCCCCGGATGCCTTGGAGGGAATCAGGGAGGGCTCCCTGGTGCAGGGGTGCCTGCATCCTGCTCGGCACTCATCTCCCCTCCCCCAGCATTCCACATGGAACTGCTGGGCCGTTTTTTGCTGTCTTGATATATGTGCCATGATTCTCTGGTTGGTTGCTGGTGACTCTGAGTGTCCCTTTAGCGCCTCCTGCCCCCTGGATGTCTTCTTTTTAATGAGATGGTGATGGTTGCTATGGAAACCCCTCTCTTTCCAGGTCTAAGCCTAGCTTCCCCTTTACCTCAGCCCTTCAGGGCCCTCGACTGACTCAGAGATAGATAAGGATAGAACAATACTGGGCCCACCATGGAGGAGTGCAGATGTTTGCAGATGTTTGTTCTGGGATGGCTACATGGCAGGCTGGGAAGTCCCTGGGCAGGGCCCAGGTCACTCTGAGGTGCTGAGACACTCAGCAAAGGTCATCTCTTGTTGTAGTTCTTTGGAGCCAGTCTAACGTGATCTAGCTCCCAGGAGGCGGTGGTGCACACCTTTGATCCCAGCACTCTGTAGGCAGAGGCAGGTGGATCTCTGTGAGTTCAGGGTGAGCTTGGTTTACAGAGTGAGTTATAGAACAGTCAGGGCTACCCAGAGAAACCCTGTCTTGAAAAACCAAACCAGACTCAAACCTCTTGAGTAAAATGGGCTAGCCTTAGACTTTCTATCCAGTCTGTCTTCCCAAACTAAAGTGATCTAGCTGTCACCCGTAGACGGGACATCTGTGTCACGAGCTTTGTGAAGATAGCCTTGTAGAATAACTCTGGGCGGAACCCCTCACCCATGCTACCCAATTTCTTTCCCCAAAGCAGAGGGGTCTGCTGATCTGGTCCACGGGATATTCAGGAGCCTCAGTCCCCATTGTAACAAAGTCTGACTGAGAGGCAATTAAAACATAAAGGCCAGCCAGCGGGTGGCTCAGTGCATAGCAGTGCTCGCTGCCAAGTCCAAAAGCCTGAGTTTGATCCTCAGACCCACAGGGTGGAAAGAGAAAACTAACTCTTACAAATTGTCCTCCGACATGCACACAAATGAGTCTCATGATAAATTTAAAAGAATATTTTAAAACACAAAGACTGAAGCTCTTCCAGCAGGAGTGACAACTCTCTGGAGTGCATCTGGGGGCGACAGGAACAGAGCTGGGGCGAAGGGAATGTAGGACTTGTGTAAAAAATAAATCAAATTGGTGGGAGGAGGAGCCTCATAAGCCCCGCCCACCCTGGGTCCTAGACCCCACCCACAGGCCAGGAAGCCATAGACTTTCTTTGGCGCAGTTTTCTACTTTTGCCATGTGTATGTTCCCAAGTTTATATTTTTAAGTTTGCTAAAGATGCTTGTGTATTAGGAGGTTTATGCATACATCTCAGGACACTTAACATCAGTTAGGCAAATTATATTAAAAATGGTTCTTTGTGAAGGATCTTGCTAGAGAGCGTTTACACAGAGCAGACAGAAGGAAGAGTCCTTATATTTACAGTGTGTTATTGGTGATTCTCTTGTATCACAATGATCTCAGTCATCTCTTTCCTGAGCCCCAAATTCTGTCCTCAATAACCAGTGTATCCAAAACGTATGTACCCAGTGTCCTAAACCTCAGGGTTAGAGAGCACCTTTGGAAGTGTGCTTAACTCTTAACACATTTTAAACCGCCTCGTTCGACTTCACTCGGAGGCCAGGATACAGCAGAGTGGAAGAAGCAAAACAAAGAACCCTGCTTTAAATCCTACACTGACAAGGAAACATCGCTAGGTCTGACTGCTTAGACTCGGGGTGGCTGAACAGCACAGAAACTGGGGCTTACATCAAGTTCTTCAGATTAAAAAAAAAATCCTTTTTAATCTATGTTTTGTCTGTTCCTAGAAGGCAAAGCTTTAAAGGGCGAGAGCTGGCTGCCTGGTCCCACCCACCCTGTTCTGGCTCCACCCACCCGCCCTTGCCCCACCCACCCTGTTCTGGCTCCACCCACCCGCCCCTGCTCCACCCACTAGCCTCTGCTCCACCACCGCCAGCTCAGGCCCACTGTGGCCCCACCCCCACTTTGCCCACAACGTCCCTGCTCTGGCCCCACCTCCCCACCTCAGGCCTTCATGGGCTTCCTTCATTCTCCCCATGCCCAACCATACATCTGTGTCACCTTCAGAGAGAGCCAAACATGGGGCCCTTGGATCCTGCACGTGGAAGAGGGCTGGAGACAGGAGGGAACCCACATGTAATTGATGATTTTCCCTGGTACCTGTCCTCAGTCGGGTGACCTTTCTAAGCCCCAGTTTTCCTTCTGTAAAATGGAGCTAAACAATTGTTTGGTGTCTGACAAGGACTCTAGGAAAGCAGGGCTCTCAAGGGCAGAGCTACCCAGCGTAGGTGATCCATAAACTATAGCTGGGATTTTCATTCTTTATGCACTTGGCAGGGGGAGGAGGAGAGGAGTTGGAGGAGGGGGAGGATCATGAGGAGTTGGAGGCTAGCCTCGGCTACATAGTAATAGCGTTAAATAGTACAGAGCTTGATGACCCAGGTTGAGTTCTGGGCTCTGAGACCAACGGGGACATGTGGGCAGAGAGACTCAGGATTCCAGCCAGACTCTGTGCAGGGGCTGAGTACGGTGCTTGAGTAAGAATGGCTCCTACAGGCTAATATATTTGAATGCTTTGGTCGTTAGGAAGTGGTACTACTTGAGAGGGATTAAGGGGTGTGGCCTTGTTAAAGGAAGTGTGTCACTGAGGGTGGGCTCTGAGGTTTCCGAAGCCCAGGCCAGTCCCAGTGTCTCTGTCTCTCTCAGCTGCCTGCAGATCTGGATGATCATAGCTGCCTGCATGCTGCAGACAGCCAGGAGGAGACTGACATCCGCCCTGGGCAGAGCCTGAGCATAGGAGACCTCAAAGCTCGCCCACACAGTGATGCACTTCCTCCAACGAGGCCACACCTCCTCCAAGGCCACACCCACGCATCAAGCCACGCCCATTCCAACAAGCCACGCCCAGTCCAACAAGGCCACACCTCCTAATAGTGCCATTCCTTGCGGGTCAGTCATTCAAACACATGAGTCTACGGGAGCTACACCTATTCAAACCACCACAGATAGTGTGCACAGTGTATGTTCTGATCCAAAGTGGCAGTGAAGTCACGCCATGATACAAATGCTGCCAGGAACACCTTGGGTCACTCTATGCTCACTACATGTTTGCTTTTGAGTTAATTTCTGGTTAGTGTATACCCACCGGTCCAGGCCAGCTTGGGCTGCACTTGGCTGATATTTTCCTCCTTCATGCCACTCACAGTAGACATCATGTGATTCTACCCCAGCAGGGGACTGCTTGTGTTAGTTTTTGGGTGTTTGGGGACTCTAGCCCAGAGCCCAAGGACAATATGAGAGTTCAGGCCTGCAGAATATACTTTAATAACCCCCTTCCAGCCTGTGCCTAGAAAATAGGGGACAGTCTGACAGAAGCCAGTGTCACCTCAGAGGAAACAGAGGCCTACATCTGGTTTATGAAGGGGTGACTGTCACGTAAGCTATGTTACTCTCTAGGCAAGCATTTCCTGGCAGTAAAGAGACATTTCTCTACACTGATTCTTTTCAAAGAAGGTGGGCTCAGTGAAATGACCTCACAGGCAACCTGGGGAAGCCTCTGAGATCACACAGAATGTGTCTGTCGCCATCAGAGCCAGAGTCTCATAAAACACCGTATGCAGCTGGGTTCCCTGCACATTTCAGCTCCGCCTCCACATAGTTGCCTGCTCTGGGTTTCCAGGCAGAAGCAAAGACACCCCACTGACCCACACATTCTGAGGGACTCCTCTAGTGTCCCCCAGGAAGTGGTAGAGATCACTTAGGCGAGGGCCATGGCCTCAGATCAAAGCCTCAAGTTCTGGGGTTCTCCAAGCTATAATTCACTACTAGCCCTAAGAAGCCCACATTGCCTTTAGGGAGTGATGTTTGGAGCAGCTGCCAAACCCTGGCTTTTATTTCAGTGGGATTTATTTCTGCTTCTCCTGTCACAGCCTCCTGTCCTCATAGGTGAAATAATCCCCAAGTCCCTGAATGGGATGTTGCTTCTCCCACCCCCACCGCTGCTGTCACGGGGTGGGTGCGGTGTGGTGTTTTAAAGTCTTTGTGACCTTGGAGCTGAGCCTGTGCTTACATCATAGCTTTGAGGTTCTTGCCAGACAATGTCCACCCAGGCCTCCTACACATATTCTGTGTTTAGGATCTACACAGAGTGAACATTAGGCCAAGGGTGGAGGAGTTGCTTGAGGCTCCTATTAGCACTCATGAGACATGTCAGGGGTTATACTGTCCTACCTCACTGGGGGTGATCTCCATGCCCCAAATGAGCGGACAGGGCTTCCGTGAGAAGGACCAGGCACACCCAAAGGAGGGGCCAGTCACTCAGACCCTCCAGCTACTCTCATCAAACTGGCCAGTGTGGTCTGGGAACGTGGCTCAGTAGGTAGAATCTCACCTCGCAGTCACAAGGCCCTGGGTTTAGTCCCCACGACCACACACACTGCGAGAGGTGGTAGGCCTGGGTGTGAAGGTTGGAGAATCAGAAGTCCAAGGTCATCCTCCCCTGCATAGTGAATAGGAGGCCAGCCTAGGCATGAGACCTTGACTCAGAAAACTGAAAACAAGCCAGGCAGTGGTGGCGCACGCCTTTAATCCCAGCACTTGGGAGGCAGAGGCAGGTGGATTTCTGAGTTCGAGGCCAGCCTGGTCTACAGAGTAAGTTCCAGGATAGCTAGGGCTACACAGAGAAACCCTGTCTTGAAAAACAAAAACTAAATAAAAACAAAACAAAACAAAACATACAAACAAAACAACAACAACAACAAAAAACCAAAAACCAAAAACCAAAAACCAAAACAACCAAAACAACCAAAACCAAAACCAAAACAAAAACAAACAAACAACAACAACAACAACAAAATGCATGTGCCCTGACCGCTCCTCAGTCCTCCTGGAGCCTGGCTTTATCTGGACTGAGATGCCATATTGGGCGCTACCGGCCACTGTCTTACTGGGATGGCCCTGGGAGAAGGGACTCTGAGGAGATGGCTGTGTCAGGAGAGTTGGGGCTTTATGATTGAGGTTTGGGTCCTTGTCAAAGAGGCACCATTTGCCATGTCCTCTGGGACACACAGAAAAGATGGCCACCTATAAACCAGGGTTCGGTCCTGCCCTGCCAACTGTACCTGGAACGAATGAAGTCACCAGCTGTGACGCTCTGTGACAGCTGGCGCCCTGGAGACCATGAGACTGTGGGGCCTCACACCAGAGGCTGCAAGGATGAGGGTGGACGGGCAGGTGGAAGGAACTGGGGTCTCTGACTCTGTCCCCACTCCATGGTTACAAGGAGGGGACCAAACACTGTCCCAGGAAACAGCACTCACCACAATACCCTGGTTTCCATACAGAATCTGGGGCTCAGCCCCAGTTACTCTTCCTAAGATTCGACAGGAGTGAGGCTCCCACAAGGTCCTGACACATTCCGCAGCAACTTGGGGGCAGGGGCGGGTGTCCATGGTCACAAGGGGGTTGCAGGCCAGTGGCAAATCTTCAGGGACAGCATTCTGCAGCTGCTCTGAACTCTTGGGAGAGGTTTTCGAGACAGGCAGATGGAGGCCACCATCAGGCCTGTGACTGAGGGCAGACATTGGTCCCTGCACCTTTTGGGCACAGCAGATAGTGCAGACAGGACAGCAGGTGGCCTGGGACCAATTAAACCTTATTTGTGGACCCTCAATGCTAGAATTCCCTATCATTTTTCTTGCTAGGAAGTATCATTCTAAACAAAAGTGCTCTCGGCCATCTGGACGTTGTTACCTTATAAGCCACAGAGACGCGGGATGGACAGGTGGCTTCTAGGAGTCAGACAGGCGGCAGCTAGCGTGTCTAGTTTAGAGCAGAAAGGGATCTCTTCTCTGGGATGGTTTTTTAACCTTGGGCTGCACGGAGGGCTGGAGAGATGGCTCGGTGGTTAAGAGCGCTGGCTGCTCTCCCAGAGGCCTGGAGTTCACTTTCCAGATCCTACATGGTGGGTTGCAACCGTCCTTACCTCCAGCTCGAGGGCATCAAGCGCCCCGTTCTCACCTCCAATGATCCTAGACACGCTTGTAGTGGACTGACCGTATATACAGACCAAACACCCTCCCCACTAAAACAAATGGTAAAATAGTTTTAAAAAATAATAAACTTGGTTGGGGGGGGGGACTGGGAGAAATGGGGGAGGGGAAACTTCAGTCAGCAGGTAATGCATGAGAGAAGGTAAAATGACAACAACAACAACAACAACAACAACAACACATCGTGGGCTCCTCCTCCTCCCCCCTCCCTTCCCCCTTTGCTAGGCCCTGGATCCAGGATCCCATGCACATTCTGCGAGTGCGATGCATCCCTAACCTTTCTGTTTTCTTAGGTCTTGTTTCTAGAAGTCTCCATACTCCTTTTTAAGAGGCTGGCAGGAGAGAGTGTTGCCTGGGGGGGTCCCCTGCAGGGGTGGAGAGGAGCCCCAAGCTTAGCAAAAGGACACACACACACACACACACACACACACACACACACCCCTTCAGGTAGCTTTGTCCTTTTGGCTATGTCCAGGAGCACTAAGACAGAAAAGCCCATTGATCCGCCTGTAAGTTGGGACCCGTGTAGCTGGGAACACAGAGACCCTGTTTACCTCTGAGGACTCTCCTGCCTTAGGCTACAGGACACACAAGCCCTCTAGTCTGGGTCAGGGCTGGGTTGCTTCTGGACTCTCCCTTGCTCCTCTGGGGCTTGGGTGGTTCTCTGTCCTGGCTGCAGCAGTCTCCCCCAACCCCCAACTTCCAACTGCTCTCCCCAGCCCAGTCTTATCTCCCAGAGAATTGTCACATTGAGGTCCTGCTGGGACCTGTGAGGCGCTGAACCCCATCCTCCTAAACCCAAGCCCCGCAGAATGTGCCTGGGCATGGAAAGGGTCTTAGCAGCTGTGACTGGGTAAGGAGGGGGAGAAGCTGCCCGGTAGGTGTGAGCCCCTAAACGCAGGAATCCTCTCTAGGAGAGGCAGAGGCAGGCATCCTGGGGGGAATCCCACAGGCACCGGGGCGGGCTGGGGGAGGGGCAGGGAGCAGCCTTGTGGCTTGGGACCCTTTATAACCCACTCCATCCTTCTGGCCTCCAGAACCCCGGAAATGATCCGGGGTTGCCCCAAGCCTCTGAGAAAGCACCAGAGAGCCGGTCTCGACTGTTCTCAGCCCTGTCTACCTTCCTGGAGGCACAGATAGAGTCCTCCTGGTCCATCCCCCAGCCTCACTGCTTCTCTCTCTCACTTCCTCAGTCCTGGCCGCGCTGACTCTGCCATTCCTTAGCCCTGAAGTGCACGTCACCTTTGCAGGGGCTGTTCCCTGGCTGGAATGCCCTTCCCGTAGGACTCCCCTGTGACCTTTACCCTTTGCTCAGATCAACATCCCAGCCAGGTCTTCTCTGGGCCCAGCACCTTCTCAGTCCACCCCCAGCTCTGTTTTTCCCTGTTGACCCTATGGTCATCTGAAACACTAGGAATTTGTATATAACAACAACAACAACAACAACCACAACAACAACAACAACAACGGGGAGATGACTCAGTGAGTGAGATGCTCGTGTGTGAGGACCTGAATTTGGGTCCCCAGAACACGTTAAAGCCAGGCATGGTGCTACATGCCTGTAATATGTGAGGCCTAGAGGCTCCGTGGAGCCCACTGGCCAGTCAGCCTCGCCAAGTCAGTTAGGTCTGGTTCAGGGAGAGATCCTGATCCAAAAACTAGAGTGGGCAGTGTCCAGAGAAGCCTTAGCATTGACCTCTGCCCTCCTCACAGGCATGCCCGTACGTGTTCACCCCATGTGGGCATGTACATACACTAATTCAAAAGAAGATCACCCTGGGCCTCTCTGCCTGTTAGAGGAACGCACCCGAGGGCAGGGCAGTGCCGACGGCCTGTTTTGTCAGAGGTGCAGTGGCTGCTATGGTCAGCACTTGTTGGGTGATAACTATGGTCATTAGAGAGTAACAACCCTCCCCCCAACACATGCACACATGCACGCACATGCACACACATGCACGCACACACACACACACACACACACACACACACACACAGAGCCAGTCCTTGTTGCTGGAGCCTGTGACTGCACGGGCTATGTGGCACGGGGAGCTAAGGTTGAAGATGACACTGAAAGTCAGGTGTCAGTTCATCTTCCATTAGGGCGGTGCCCCTGGATTGTCTCTGTGAGCTCCGTGGGTCACGAGAGCTTTAAAAATGGCGGAAGTAGACAGAAGGCTCAGAGACCCGGCCAATGGGAGAACACAGTAGGGCCAAGTGAGCCAGCCGTGCTCTGCTGACCTGGTGCGCACAGAGGGAGTACCCACGCCTCGGCTCAGAGTCCGTTAACCACGCCAGGGACTGGCCCACGCTGCTCTGCCCACAGCCAGCCTGCTCTGCACACAGCCAGCCTCTCTGCACACAGTCAGCCTGCACATTAAGATCTAGATCCCTCCCAAAAGAACTCAGTTCATTGTACCTCAGGGGCCTGCTTCGACTCTATGGGAAGATCTTTGGGGATGACTACTAACTTCTGCTGTGGCACAGCCCCCGCCCCATGGATCCCAGGTTAGGCCCACATTAGAACTGGAAGGTGGTAATAGAATCCACAGACGGTGCCAAGACCGTGTAATGCCAGTTCTCAGCTGAGGCAAGACAGACAGACAGACAGACAGACAGACAGGCGATGGAAGAAGAAAACAAGCTCAGAACTCAGCCTGCGCCTGGTCCCCAGGAAGTCTCCTGTCAGGGCTGGCTGCGGTCACGCAGTACCTGCCACCAAACCGGCCACTGATCGGTAGTGAGGCTCACACTGGTCACAGCTAAATGTTAAATAAATGCCCGAGCGTCAGGGCAGAGCACGGTCTGTGGTGGCCTCAGGGCTGACATTAGAGGGGCGTACAGAGGCGCACGCTGTGGGGACGTTTATTATGACTTTTTCCCCTGGGGGAGAAGCGGTGACAGCGAGAAGGGGCTGGTTTTAAAACAATAAAGTCAATTCGCTATGGTCTGCTTGGATGTTTTGAGATCTTTGAAAGAGATATTGTGTGGCCTCAGGAGGGGTTGGCTGGGACCCAGTCTATTTATCCTGTAAGGAGGGTGCCTGACCTTCGCTGGCGGCTATGGCCTCTCAGCCTGAACTTGCGGGGTCTGGACAGCAGGGCCACCACCGCCCGAGACCGAGACGAACGCTGGCCAGCTGCTGCCTGGCCCCGGCGGCCTCTGTGGCCCCTCTCGCCTGGGTGGTTTCAATTTCTGCAAAGACTGGGCGTCTCAGGGGCACAGCCCAGAACTCAACCTGTGGCTGCTCAGCAGGTAAACACCAGAGGAGGATGTTGGGGGTTGACGTGTGTCCCCTGTGAAGACCGGCTCAGGTCCTAACTCTGGTAGCCATGAATGTGACCTCCTTTGAAGGCAGCCTTCGCAGATGCTGCGGAGCTACACAAGGCCAAGGTATTAGGGTGTGTTATAGGAACGGGAAAACTTGGGTGCTGACCCCCAGGAAGGGAACTGGGGGTGACAGAGTCAGAGGTGGACTGGCATGAATCAAGGACCCTGGAAGCTGCCGGAGCTATCAGACCAGGGGCAGACAGGGACAGATACAGCCACCTTCACTGAAGATGCTTGGCGACCTGGGGGACAGAGGCAGTGATCTCACATCCACAGACACAACCCTGCCCCTATCGTAAACTCGGTGACCTGCTGATGGCCACCATCCTTCACGGTTTCATCCAATTCCTGTGTCGTGGGTACAAGGATGACCTTGGCTCTGAATTGTAAATCCTGGTCCCTGGGGAGCTGAGTCACCGCTGGTGAGGATGGCCCTTTTCCCAGCCCCTACCTCCATGCCTGTGAAGGGAAGACACTGAACCAGATTTCTGAGTTCCAACTTTGTGTGTCCCCAGGGTCCTCACAATGTCACCATATTCTCAAACCTATACCATCTAATCTTTACATTTTCTTGCATCAAGAAATTTTCCATAAGGCATATGGAAATGCATCTTGCATTTCCATAAGGCATATCATTATAAAACTACAAGATCATCACCATGCTTAGCCACAGACGAAGGGGAAAACTTCACCTCTCCACTGCGGAATACACACCGTTTGTCCTCAATAATAAATACAGAGAAAGAAGAAATACACAGAAGACAAATGTTTTCAGTCCTAGCTAGAGACATTGCCTGCTGAATACTGTATACTCGGGGCTTATCACTGTTTTGTTAAAAACAAATATGTGCAGGGATTTAAAAGATGTTGAAGATGTACTAGCTCCTAGAAGGGATCTCCAGTCTCACTTTCCAACCGAGTCAGAAAGATCAGGAGAGACTACACAGGGACCGGCTTCCTCACCATGGGAATTAGTGATGTCTAGTTTTCACTTTTACCTTTGATGCAAATGGATCACTCAGGCAGTGACAGTGACTACAGTTAACAAAGGTCCCCAGGAACCGGCCAGGACAGGGGATGGTGGTCTGCGGTAATAAGCATTCCCTGAGTCTCTGTGACTCATACATAACACACATGGGTTTATTTCTCCTGCTCTTTGCCTACTGGGGGCTGGCAGGGACCGCCAGTCATTTGCAGACCTAGTAGACATCTACTAATGGAAGGTCCCCCAGTTTGAATAGTCAGAGTAGGAGGAGGGTCTCATTCTGGTCCTTGAATACTCTGGTCTGGGGTGACCCGGCCACTTCCACTTTAACCTCATTGCCTTACTGACACATGAGAAGCCAGGAAGGTACTCCTTCCCTTGGTTTGTTTGGTTTGATTCAGCGCTGGGGAAGACAACCACAGCTGCCCTCCAGACCTAGTTAGCATAATGTGGGTGCCGAGAGCCGGCACACTCAGGTTTGGGCCCTGTTTGTACAATTAATGTTTTTTTTTTTTGTTGTTTTTACAATTAATTTTTTTTTTTTTTTTTTTTTTTTGCATACAGTCAGGCCTTGTTTATGTGTGGTTCAGGCAGAGGTGAGCTACCTCAGAGACTTTCAAAGCCTGAGATGTTTCCTAGTGGGGCCTTTGCAGAAAGGGTTTGCTGATACCTGTTCTGGAAGTCTGCAGCGATCCTTCTAGTAAGGGCAGCGCCAGGCCCTGCTATCTCTAGGAGGCCTCTACACCTGTGCCTTGTCCCAGAGGATCATAAGTACTCCTAGCACCTGAGGCCTCAGTCACCACCACGGGAAGCTCATACAAAGAAGAAGCTGCTACAGATTTCCTCAAGCTCCTGGCTGGTGCTCCCTGGGTGACCCTGGGTACCATGAAAGGCTTTAGGAATTTATGTAGCTTCAAACACCCCCCCACCTACACCCCCCCACGCACCCCACCCCCACCTCTACACACACACACACACACACACACACACACACACCTACACATACACACAAACACACCTACACACACACACATACATGCATGCACACGCACATGCACACACCCCCTCCACACATGGCCCAGTGTCCCCATTTTGCACACTGACATTCTAGTACTTCCCAGCAGGAATGTCCGTTCTCTCGATCTGGTCTATACTGGGCAGGTACTGGAATCTGGATCCCACTGCCTCTTTCAGACCCTGCCTAGACCCCTGCCTGTCTTTCCCTCCCTACAGCAGCTCTGCAACTCTAAGGGCTTAGCAACCCTGGCTGGTCACCTGACCCTGAGACCGAGCAGCTGCAGCCTCAGCGAAGCAAATTCCTAGCATCTGGGATTGGAGGACAGGCCCCTCTGCTGGCGCCTAGGTGGGGCGCCCCTCTGGGCTTTTTTCAACCCTGTGCCTGTCTTGGTCACTGGGGTGTGTCACAAGGCCAGGAAAGCAGTGGGTGTGGACTCAGATATGCAGCAGTGACCCTGGCTGTGTCTGTGGGGGCGTTGCAGCCTTTCTGAACAGCCAGACCCAGAAGATGTAGTTCATGGTAGTGGCAGAGGAGTGACTGGGAAGGCCCTCTGGGTGCCACAGAAGGACACACACACGTGCACAGACACATGTACACACACACACACACACACACACACACACACACACGCATGAATATACACAGACACAGATGTGGGTGTTACAGGACCAGGCAGCAGGGGCAGAAGGGTGTTGCACCAACCCAGTTTTCAGCAGAGTAGAAATTTCTGGTACAGGAAAACAGAGACTGTGGGCTTCAGAGGAGGTAAGAAGAAAATAGTTGGTTTGGTTGAAACTGTCACATCAGCGGGAAGCCATGGGTGGAGGGGGCGGAGTTAGACCAACATTAACAATACCAGCTTCTGCTGACCAAGCACAGACCTCACCCCAGGGCCGGGCTCAGCCCCAGCCTACAGCAGAGGCTGCAGCTGACCAGTTCCCCAGGGAAGACCATCTGGTCCGAGAGGTGGGAGCTGCCAGAAGCTGTGTGCCAGCCGGCAACAGGACCGGGGTGCCGTAGAAACCAGTCCAGATACCAAGATGCTATCCAACGGGGAAGGTAAAAACGACACATTAAGCAAGACGGCATGTTTAAAAACAGAGTTTTACACACACACACACACACACACACACACACACACACACACACACAGTTCTAGAAAGGTTAATACTGATAACATACAACTTGAAATAAGTGTCTGAGCAACTCTGAGCAGTGTGAAAAGCCAGGGGTTTCTGGGTGGGCAGAACCAGGTTGCCTTTGTGGGCACAGGAGGCCACCACATGGGACATGGTGTTCTGAGGCCGGGGACCTCCCTGTGGTTTCTCAGCTTAGGGTGAGAAGCTCTGTCTAGAGGCAGCTGGCTCTGGTTCCCCTTCATGGCCTGAGCTCTTAGCAGTAAATAAAATCGATTTGTTCCAAGGGTTCATTGTGTATCCCGTGTCCTGGCTTCAGTCTTGACCATGAGCAATTTCTGAGTGGAGAGGCGGGTTATGGCCTGCTGTCTGCCCGTCTGTCTGTCCGTCTGTCCGTTCGTGTGTGTGTGTGTGTGTGTGTGTGTGTGTGTCTGTCTGTCTGTCTGTCTGTCTGTCTGTCTGTCTGTGTCTCTCAGCTCCTGTTTCCTAGGCTGACGCAGGCTCCCATTCCTGGCTGCTGTGCCTTAGGGAGCCCGTTGGGTTCCCCAGCAGAGGGCTGTCTGTCAGGTCCCCAGCTCTTGTGTGCTCTGGAAGCACTCGCCACTGCGGCAGAGTCGGTGGCTTCCCTGAGTCCCTCCCATCGCTCCACTCCCTGATTTACTGTGGGCAGAAAAGGGACTGTTCTGTCACCTTTCAGCAGACCCTAGGTACTGAACGTAGTCCAGGTTCAGCTCTTTGTTTCTTTGAAACTTCTGAAATAAAAAGACTAACAAGTAGGCAGGAGAGATGGCTCAGCAGATCAGGGTCCAAGCGGCTCTTGCAGGGGACTGGAGCTGGGTTGCCTGCGTCCATAGCAGGCGGGTCACAGCGACCTCCAACTCCAGCTCCAGGGGATCCAAAGTCCTCAGTCCTCTTCTGGCCTCTTTTGGCAGCACACACACACACACACACACACACACACACACACACACACAGACTCACACAGACACCACACATACTGCATACACACAAAACACATAACACACATACACATCATGCAACCACACACATAACACATACACATAATACATACACTCACCACACACCACACATAATACATAACACACACCACACACACACACCATGCAACCACACACATACACACATAACACATATACACAACACATACACATATACCACACACCACACATACACAACACATAACACACACTATACATACCACATCATGCAACCACACACACATGCAAACACACAATATACATATCACACATACACAAACCACACCACACACACACAACACACATAACACACACATAACACACACTACACATTCCACACACACAAAACACATACCACACACACACTACACATATACCATACACCACACATACACAACATATAACACACACTATACATACCACATCATGAAACCACACACAATGCAACCACACACATATACATATCACACATACACATAACACATACACATACCACACACCACACACACACAACACACATAACACACACATAACACACACTACACATTCCACACACACAAAACACATACCACACACACACTACACATACAACATACATACCACACTATACACACCCCCACCCACACACCCACACCCACACACCCACACACACCACACATACAACACACACATCCAACACACACACACATCACACACACACATATACCACACAGACACACACATGCCTACCCCATCCCCCAAATGCCAAATGCAAATAAATTGGCCTTCCACTGTCCCTTCATCCGGCACTGGTCACCTGGTTTCTGAAATACAGACCAAGTCAATTCCTCTGCCTTAGACTCTGGTGACATCCTGATGACCTAGTGGTCAAATCCCAAACTATCTGGCCAGCAGGCTCTGCTAGGCCTGGCCTGACTGCCCTCCGGTCCTCCGGGACCCTGTTCCCTGCTCTTCAGCCTCTGGACCCCCTGTGATGGGCTGTACCCAGAACTGCTCAGGCTCCTCTTCCTCCCAGGCCGTGCTCCCTGGAGCACACATGCCTCACAGCCGGAAGGCTCCTGTCACTTGCCGACCTCCCTACTATCGTGCTCTAAACCCTGTATCCCCGGCTTGTATTTTGAGAGTCAGCTCTCTAGGGTGACTGTGTTTGGTGAGGGGACTCCGAGGAAGGTGACAAGTGTCACAAGAAGGGGCATTGGTGGGACAGGGGGAAGACCACTCATGTCTAGCTCAGGGTCACAGTTGCTCTCCACTGGCACCCATACCCTGGCTTTTCTGTTCTCAGTGCCCAGCATTGGGCGTGATGCCATCACCACCCACAGGGACAATGATGACGAGAAGCCACAGGCCTCTGTCTCTACCGGCTTTCTGCATAACCAGAAGACCCGCAGTGGCACCGTAAGCCTCAGTCTTAGAATTTACCTTAACAACCTCTCTAAGAAGAGTCACAAGAGGGATACGGTTTCTGTCATCCGGAGTAACAGAAGCTGTCCCTGGCACTCTGGTCTTCTGCTTGCAGTGGCCTGGCAAGCAAACCTGCCATCTTGGCGAGTCAGGGTGCCACCGTGAGAAGCCACAGGTGGAGCGGCTTCTCGCTGTAGGCTGGACTTTGGGAGGGCTGAGATCAGGGGCTCAGGGGCCTGGTGAGGATGCTCTGCTGACGACAATCACTGTCTCCACACACCCTCACCAGCTGTTCCACAGAGGGCACTGTGGGAGGCGAGAGAGCATGGCGTCTCTGCTTGAAAGGACACCCATGGTCCCACCCCATAGCTCCAGCCTGGTGGTCTCCTTTTACTGTAGGTGCACCCTTCCCCCAAGACCTGTCTCCAGATATCTGCCCTCAGGGCAAGCCCTTCCACACCCAAGTGCAGGATGGACACAGCTCAGTCTGTAGCATGTATGCTGACCTGCTCACACCCCCCAGCATCAGCTGGGCTCAGAGCTGGCTTTTCTACTTCCCTTAAGAGTTGGGTGTGCTTGTGCTTGGGGATGACATGGCAGGGAAGGTGCTGCTGCAGGAGGACCTGGGTTCAGATCCTGGGACCCACAGGAATTGGAGGCACAGGCAAGAGCTTCCGATCATGGGCTAGGTCCTTATAGACAACACACCAGTGTCTCCAATACAGTGCTGGATAGAGCTGAAATTAGAGGATGAACTTCTACACATGCTATGACATGACACACACAAAGACATGTACACAAAAGATGGAGAAGCAAAGGAGGAAGAGGAGGAAGTAGTACCAGTTGGGTTTGGTGTTATGGGATTATAATTTTAGCTGTTTGGGAGGCTGAGGCAGGAGGATCATGAATTAAAGGCTCTTAAATGAAATCTTGTCTCTAAATAAAAATTTGTTTTTGTAAAAAAATTTATTTATTATATCTAAGTACACTGTAGCTGTCTTTAGACACACCAGAAGAGTGTATCAGATCTCATTACAGATGGGCGTGAGCCACCATGTGGTTGCTGGAATTTGAACTCAGGATCTCTGGAAGAGCAGTCAGTGCTCTTACCCGCTGAGCCATCTCTCCAGCCCCTAAAAATTTGTTTTTAATAAAGGGTTGCAGGTAGAACTCAAGTGGCCAAGCCTGTGCTTAGATGCACAAGGCCTTGGGTTCAGTTCTCTGAGCCACAGACAAAAACCCACCTCTTTCAGGGCAGTGGTGGTACATGCCTTTAATCCCAGCACTCGGGAGGAAGAGGCAGGTGGATTTCTGAGTTCAAGGCCAGCCTGGTCTACAGAGTGAGTTCCAGGGCAGCCAGGGCTACACAGAGAAACCCTGTCTCGAAAAACCTAAAACAAAACAAAACAAAAAAACAAAAATCTCAAAAGCCCCACCTCTCTCTGAGTCAGTTTGCCTAAGTAGCAATGTTGACATCATAATTCATCAAGATTAAACAGGAATGAAAAACCACCTCCATCACTCTGGCCACATGTCAAGTGCCCGGCAGCTCCATGACTAGTGACCACTGTAGTGGAGCAGTACTGTAACGTGAGCTGTTACCCAAGCCTGTTCCTGTTCTCCAGGCAAACCTGTCATCCCTCCTCTGTCTGTACCCTTCTTCACCTGGTGGCTTTGGAGGGGTGGCACAAATCAAATTCTGTATACAATCAGAGAGAACCCAGCCCTTTGACCTCCATGTGTTTTAAAAATGGAAGACACTAGCTAGGTACAGGGCAGAGATCTGGCCAACCTATTAAGGTAACTACCAGAGGAGGTAGGGCTGGGGCCAGAGAGACACATGTTGGAACCTCAGAGCTTTGCGGTGTGCAGAGCAGCTGATTCACACCCGGAAATCTGACTTCGGGCCAGCCGTGCTCAGCTGCCAAGCCTGGCTCCTGACCTGCCTGACCAGGTTAGATCAGGCTGACTTCACCTGCTCACAACTGGCTGGGCCAGGGCAGCCTACCACTGCCACCACCAAGGTGAAACAGAACCTGGTCCACTTGGCTAGAATGGGGGATACCAGACCCAGCCCTGGCTTATGACCACCTGCCTTTAAGGTCCCCCAGAACAGACTTCTCCATCTGCCTGTGCTGCACCTGCCTGCATCGCATCTGTTGGCACTGTACCTGTCCCTGCTGCGTCTATCATCACTGCACCTGCCCACACTGCACCTGTCCACACTGCACCTGCCCACACTGCACCTGTCCACACTGCACCTGCCCACACTGCACCTGCCCACACTGTATCTGCCCACACTGCACCTGTCCACACTGCACCTGCCCACACTGCACCTGCCCACACTGCACCTGCCCACACTGTATCTGCCCACACTGCACCTGTCCACACTGCACCTGCCCACACTGCACCTGCCCACACTGCACCTGCCCACATTGCACCTGCCCACATTGCACCTGCCCACATTGCACCTGCCCACATTGCATCTGTCTCCACTGGGCTTGTCCACACTGCACCTGTCTACACTGCACCTGTCCACACTGCACCCTGGTTACCACTTGACTTGTGATTGGCTTCTTTCATTTCTGCTCCAAGGTCTTGTGGTTCTTCAGAAAATATGGACCCAGGTTGCAAAATGGGACAGGAAGGGCACCCTGCTGCACCCCTGTCCTAACTTCCCAAGAACTTCTCAAGACATCACTAAAACCAGCTGTCAACAGGGAACAAAACGAGGGCAGCCTGAACTCAAACATGGCTGCTGGGCTGGGACATGGCCCAGTCAGGTAGGCACTTTCTTGCAAGTATGAAGGCCTGAGTTGGATCCCAACACCAACAAAAAAGGCTGAGTTTGCCTGTAATGGTAGCACTGGAAGTGGAGACAGGAGGATTTGTGGGGCCCACTGTCCAAACTTGCAAGTTCCACATTCATCGAAAGATTCTGTCCCAAAAAGCAAGGCAGGGAGCAAGAGGAGAGGACACTCAAGCTGACTTCTGGTATCTACACAGGTCCACATGTGTACAAGTCCCCTGCCCTCCAACATGTGCACATACACAACAAGTACACACACACACACACACACACTCTCTCTCACACACACATATACTCACATACACATACACTCTCACACATACACACACATACACACATATACATACTGACATACACACAGACACATACACACACATACACACTGACACATACACACAGACACAGACACATACATACAAACACTCATGCACACTCACACACGTACACATACACACACATACACACACATACACTCACATACACATACACTCTCACACATACACACACATACACACATACACACATACACACTGACACATACACACATACACATACTGACACATACACACAGACATATACACACACATACACACTGACACATACACACAGACACATACACATACATACATACATACATACATACATACACTCATGCACACTCACACACGTACACTCACACACACACACACACACACTCACACTGGTGCACTCATTTTGATTGATAGGACAGCGGCGAGTGTACTTCATGACAACAAGGTCAAGAAGAGGCTCCAAGGTTGGCAAGAATAAGGTTCCTCAAAACACTGAGTAAGGCCAGACGAGCGAGAGGACGGGCCCAGACTGCACAGAACAGCATCCATGCCTGCGAACCAGGCAGCATTCATGAGAAAAGTGACAAATGACACTTCCGAGTGCGTGTGACTGATGTGTAGGGGCATGTATCCTCCTGGCTGGCGGAATTTGAAAACCCCACTTGCTGGACATCAGGTAACCAGGGCAGTGATCCCAGTTAGACATGAAACAAGTGGTAAACACACAGTCATGTGGTAAACACACGGCGCCCTCTCCACAATGGGCACGAGGGTGGAGCTGTGCCGGCAGGAAACGCTGTGGCTTGGATGTATAGGGTGGAAAGCCAGCGTGTACGGGTTGGGCTGAGAGCTTGGGAGATTGCTACAGATACTGTCTCCCCAGAGGCTACTTTTAGGGGAGGCCCATGGGTGTGAGGAAACTACCCTGGTGAAGAGGAAGAAAGAGCTTCCAGAGCTTTCCTGGAGTAGAACTCCTGCTTCCCCCACCAGAGGGAGCGCCACCATTCGCAGGCATTGGGTAGAATGTTCTGGAAGGCTGGCCTCAGTGAAGGAAAAATGCTGGTCTCAAAATTGCTATGCAGCTCAAGCCGACCTTGAACTTCTGACCCTCCTGCCTTCATCTCCCAAGTGCTAGGATTACAGGTGTGAGGCACCGTGCCCAGGTTATGTCACGCTGAGGATGGAGCCCAGGGCGTCCTGTATCTTAGGCAAGCCCTCCTCAGTCACACCAGCTCCCTCTTTGGAGTCAAGGTCTCTCCTGGAGAGAGAACTGGAGCTCACCGGGCAGGCTAGGCTGGCCGGCCAGGGAACCCCAGAGATCCGCTTGGCTCTGCCTCCTTGATGCTGTATTTTAATGTGGATTTTGTGGGCGAGGGATAAAACTCAGGTCCTCAGGCATGTGAGGAGATCACTGTATCTACGGAGCCATCTCCCCAGCCCAGAAAGCATTCTTTGAAGAAGTACTAGATGAAAACTATGAACCCATAGACCGAGGAAGCACAGTGGCCTTGGGGCACGGAGTCAAGAAAGGATCTGTGCACATGAGCACACAGAAAGTCTGCAAGGCAGAGGGGACTCCAGTGCAAAGGAACTCCATCACCCAGAGGATGCAGTTCCTTAGGCCTGCTGCCATGGTAACAGGACGTAACAGACTGTTTATAGTGCTTCTGCCTGCATAAGAGTTTCTGTGTGGGTTTTCAGGCACTCTACAAGAGGTCTGAGCTTTGGATACTGAGTGGGTATAGGGTCAGGATGGGGAGAAAATGTCTATAGATCTTTGAGTATTTAACCTCCCAAAATTAATGTGAAAGAGAGACTTCTACTGGATCTTTTATTCCTATGATTACTAAAAGAATCTACTAGAGGGAGCGGAGTCTTCCCACCCCCCTTTTTTCTTTCTCCTATACCAGGAATTGAACCTAGGACCTCATGTGTGATAGTCCAGTGCTCTAACACTGAGCCACAGCCCTCAGAGGTACAGAGTGTGTGTTTGGGGTGCTGTAAACATTTGTGGAGGTTGCACAGGTCTGTAAATACACTGAACTAAACACTCTCAAAGGGTAAAGCTTATGGTGAATGAATTATACTTCAGCAAGCAATAAATGAGTTAAAACATATAAACCTGATAAGAACAAAGACTAGGGGCTGGAGAGATGGCTCAGTGGTTAGAGCACCGACTGCTCTTCCAGAGGTCCTGAGTTCAATTCCCAGCAACCACATGGTGGCTCACAACCATCTGTAATGGGATCCGATGCCCTCTTCTGATGTGTCTGAAGACACCAACAGTTTACTCATATGCGTAAAATAAATAAATCTTAAAATTACAAAAAGAGCAAAGACCACAGTGGGTTACCATCCAGTCAGGATGGCCACCATCAAGGAAAGTGCAGTTGCTGGATATGGGCGAGGAGAATCCTGGAGCTGAAGGGGGGACATTAGCTTACTCACTGCTTGTCCGACTGTCACAATGTCTGTTTATCAATCTGCAGAGTGGCAGGGGGTGGCCCTATTTCTTCCCTGTGTAAGAATCACTGATTTTAGTGAGGAACCCCAGCTTTCCATGACAGGATGTGCGGAGGTGTTAGCTTGCTGACATCCCCGGGTGATTCTCAGCCACTTCAGCCTTTCCCTTTCGCCTTTCTCTCTCCACAGAATTAAGTTCCATCCATACCTGTCTGAAATGCACAAGGCATCTGAGAGTTTATCCCTCCTCTGGAGCAACTCGGGGCAGGCACATGGGCCCCGCCGGGTGTGAGCCCTGTGTGTTCGTGTTTGAAAATGAAGAGGCCTGGCCCTCCCGCCAGCCATCAGGGTCAGGCTCAGAGCAAGATGGCAGGAAGTCCGGCCCCAGCCACACATGGCGGCCGTGAGGACCGTGAGAAAATAGCATGCGTCAGTCCCATGGTTGGCGGGAAGTGAGCAGGAAAGGCCTTTGATTTGTGAAGGGCTCTTGGGGGTTGAGGTGGGGTGGGATCCAAGCCTGGGTCTCTTCTCTCTGCCGAGAGTCACTTCCTAAATGGGTCAGGGTGCTGTGGGCTATGTACCTAGGCTGGAGGATGGTGCTGAGGGCTATGTACCTAGGCTGGAGGATGCCAGGCTATGACAGCATTGTCATATGTGACAGCATATGTCACATGACCTTGCTGGAATTACCCAACTCTTGCACAGTGCCCTGGGTTCTCTGCCTAATGTGTGTGTGTGTGTGTGTGTGTGTGTGTGTGTGTGTGTGTGAGAGAAAGAGAGAGAGAGAGAGAGAGAGAGAGAGAGAGAAAGAGACAATGACTTTGTCATAGGGCAGATATGTTTGTACACACACACACACACACACACACACACACACACACGTCCATCATGACACCTCGAGTGTCTCCACAGTCTTGGCCATGATCTGTAACCGTTCCCCTGTGTGGATTACTGTCCAGCTCTCCCCTGAAGGTTCCCTTGGTCACTGCTGCCTTCTCACCCCCTGCCAGGCTCGAAGCTAGCATCCGGTAATTGAGTGAATGACTGTGGAAAGCACCTCCAGAGGGTAAGTCGCATGATACACGGCCGGGGCGAGGATGGACAGTGTCCCCTGGTCAGCCCCGTCAGTCACAGAAGCCCGTGTCGGCAAGTGTGGCTTCTATCTGAGAAGCTAAGGATTGGCCCCAGTGCAAAATCAAGCTCACAGACTCAGAGGTCTCTTTTGCCAAGAATGGTCCCTTTTTCCTCATCGGCTTTCAGGGATGGATCCAGCAGCTGTCACCCTCCAGAGGGACTCAGAAAGGTCACTAGCAGGATGTCAGGGACAATATCAGAAGCAGAGGGGGAAGGAGATGTCATCAAGGTCAAAGGTTTGGGGTGGAGGCTGAAGGATGGGGCGCCGCCCCAAGGAGATACACTAGCTCCCACTGAACCTGAGGTAAGATCTAAAGCTCTTGTCCTGACACTGGTCAAACTGGCCCTTGACACCTCAGTTTCTTCTTCTGTGAAGTGGGTGCAATTACTGCCTGAACTCTTCAGAGAGTGGTAATGGTTGTGTGGCACCCTGACTTGGCAACCCCTGGGTGCCGAGACAAGGCTCCCGATGGGCTTATCTTCCTGCCTTTGACAACCGCTCACCACCCACCTTCTCCACAGGCTCTAAAGGTATTTGCATAGCTCTTAGTGAAACAAACAAAACACAGAAGATCAAGTGGCCACACTTTCCAGTAGCCATTTAAATACGAGAATGCTCACCCTTGAGCCCACCCAGTCGCCATCCTGTTTTTCCTGGTGCTATTTTTCAGTCCCAGATGGCTTATAGGGGAAGCAGTAGGGTGCAGGGTTCCCAGAGCCACAGCGGGGTGGGAGAGTCCCAGAGCCACTGCCACCATCCCCTGCTTTGTGCATCAGCCCCAAGAGCCACCTGGGCATCAAGCAGAGCCCTGGGAGAGGCAGAGAGGGGGAAGTGAGTCTGGGGGAGCCCGGCGGGTCCTTTCCCAGTCACGAGGGGGTTGTAGGAGCATCTCTGACCTGGAACCAGAGTCTGCTCTCCTGTGTGCCCATTATTCCCTGGTTGGGCGTTTGGAGTTCTTATCAATGGACTTGACCGATTCCCCCTTAGAACACAAGTCAACATGGCTGCATAGACCTCAGGTTCCTGCGCTCCCTGAGGATCCCTTCTCGGGGACTCGCTCAGTCTGTCCTGTGTCACCACTGTCTCTGCTCAGTCCCTTAAACACAATGACATGTTTTTGCCACACGTCATTTGCCTCGCCCACTCCCTCTGCTTTGGATGGTCTTCCTGTGACCCTCCCTCTTGTCTCTGCCCAGTGTCACACTCTCCCCTGGCCTCTCAGCTGTCTGTCACCTGTGTGCTGATACCATGCGGCTCCACCGGGCTCCCTCGCTACCTGCTGGCGTGTGTGTCCTCGGTCTCTGGCAGACAGTAAGTGCTCTGGAAGTCTGTGAAGTGGGTGAATGGATGGGTGGACATCTACCCTAGGGTGTCCCAGACAGTGGCAGGGAAGGCTGAGCACCACACTCACTGTGCACGGGGTAGGGGTAGGGGCTCTGTCCAGCAGGCGCGGTGCTGAAGCTCGGTCCGTAGCTCAGGAACCCGCTCTGGCTGGGGGAATGATTCAAACTGTCTTCTGTCTTGATGCCTAGGAAGGAAGCAGAAGCAAGAAGATTACATGGTTAGAACGCGTCCCTGCTGTCCGTCTGCAGAAGAGCCACCGAGTCAAAGCGGTGTTCTCATCAGCTTCTAAACCAGAAGTCACCAGAGTGCTAAAGTGTTCTCTCTCTCTCTCTCTCTCTTTCTTTGTGTGTGTGTGTGTGTGTGTGTGTGTGTGTGTGTGTGTGTGAGAGAGAGAGAGAGAGAGAGAGAGAGAGAGAGAGAGAGAGAAGCGGCTGGTCTGAAGCCGGTGACATAACACTTTTCCGCTCTGAGGTGCTGAGGTATCCCTGTCCCCAGTGTCTCCCACTGTACCTGACTTTCAGAGAGCTGTCCCTTCCTATACATAACCCGTGATGCATGGCCTCCTCAGATTCCTCATCCCACCTCCTACCCTTGTGCTAAGCATTGTCACATGACCCAGGCTGGCCCAACGAGTGCTCCTTTGGGAAGTGCTAGGAGTGGAACACTCTGACTTTCAAAGGCCAGAGTTGACAGGTGCTGTCTGTGTCACCACGTGGAGACCACTCTGTAGGAGTGAAGGTCACTCGGAAGGGACTGGCAGGGAAGGGCTTGCTTGGTACTCACTGTAAGGGGGGATTCCATAGGCTTGCGCCGGAGGTGGGTACGCTGTATAGGGTGGTGCCTGCTGGATGCCTGCGCTGTACTGTGTCTGGCCGTAGGCTGCCATGGCTGCGGAGGATTGACCAGGAGGGACGCGTGGGTGAGACCTGGGGGAAGGAGAGATGGTTAGGTCTCCGGGTCCTGCTCAGCATCTCTTCCCCTGGATCCTAGGATCACTGCCATCTTCCCTTAGGCGTTACGCTTTCCAGAGCAAAGGCATCATTCTAGAACCTCACATTTCATCTTGTTCTTGTTTTCCCTGGGAACCAAGAAGATGCGTTTGCCATCTCCAGTGCAGCCAGAGTCTACTGCGGGCCAGGGCTCCATCTAACAAGATGTGGGCAGGCGTGTTGTAAACCATGGCCTGTGGCGGGCCCACTCTTTGGGTAGCAATGGAGAAGTCATTGCAGTAGCAAAGCTACAACCCAGAGATGCTGGATCCCTGTGTTGGCTGGTGTAGGGAAGCCTTCTAGAGAGTTCTACCAGCTCCACATCAGACGCCACACGGGAAACATAGAGCCTTTGTTGTGGAAATCTCCAGGTTGGCCCATTACTGTGGCCAGCCTGATTATCCATCTTTGCGTACACACCTGTGTGCAGGCGTGCACAGATGCCTGAAGACACACAGAGGCGGCAGGTTGACACCCAGTATCTTCCGTTGTCACTCCCCACCTTAGTTTTTGAGATTCAGTTTTGAGAGTCTCTCCTAAACTCAGAGCTCTCTTGTTGGGCCGGTCTGGCTGAATGATGAGCTCCAGGGTTCTTTCTGACTCCCTCTCCCCAGCACCGGAGTTACAGATGCAAGAGACCAGGCCCGTGTCTGCACTGCCACCTGGGTTCTATATGACCGTCACTAGACTGTCGCCCTCTGCACCATACCCATGATGCCGCTTCCCTTGGTGGTTAGACAGCTGGCAGTTCCCTTCCCACTGCAAGTCAGCTTCTGGTTCAAGTCATTTTTCAAGTGGTCCAGTGAAGCTTTGGTTCTGAAGACGTTGGGAGGTTCTTAGATTTCGTCTTCAGGAGACAAGCTGAGGACACTCATTAACCCACCAAAAGCTTGTGGATTATCATAGATCCTGAGGCCACACACCGAATGCCAGCCCCTTTGCCAGGCTCTCTAGATCCACAGCTGGGTGAACATGACTCTGTGTGTTTACACTCTCAGCTCCGGTCTCAGCACACATGGCTGGGGGCATGGAGCTGGGGCTGGCACCCCTGTATCAGCTAAAGTCTGTCTACTTCAAGTTCTCTTTTAGGCTGATATGAAACCCTCTGGGTTTTTCCTGGTCCAAAGCTTCAGGGCAGGCGTGGATAGAATGCCAAAGGGTAAAAGATCACAAACAGATGTGATCCACTTTCTAGAAGGTTCCATGCATGCCGTACAGGATTTCTTTGAGAGACATGCCTGGAGACACCAGGCTGGGGTCTAGAACGTGTTTCCCCCCGCCACTGTCCCAGCTCCGCGGATGCCTGAGGTGAGATCGGGGGATCTGTGGTATGGTACGAGCAGCAGATCTTCCCCTGAGCAGAGGCCCTTATTTACTAGTGTTCCCATCTATGCCCACTGAAGAGACGTGGGTGGAGCGGGCTCAAGTTCAAAGCCTAGAGAGACGTGGCCCGGGGAAGTGGTTTGCCGGGCAAAGTAAAAAGGACCGGAGTGCTGATTCCCGGGACCCATGGACAAAGGCAGACGCCATGAGCCACACTTGTAATTCCAGCATGGGAGAAGCAGAGATTGGAGCTCACTGGCCACCAGCCCAGCTTGGTCGGTGCTCTAAGCTCAAAGGGAGAGTCTGTCTCAAAAAACAGGGTGGAAGTGACCGAGGGAGACCCCTAATGCTGAGCTCCGGCCTCCACACCAGTGCGCCTGCATTCACACATGCACACACTCACGTGAACACATACACAGGCGCACCCCACACATCCTTCATGCCTTACAATCCTACCTCACGCATACACACACACACACCCCTCCACATCACACACACACACACACACACACACACACACACACACACTTCACTATATCATACACCACACACCATATATACCCTTATGCATAACACATACATACCTCACTATTACACACACACACACACACACACACACACACACACACTTCACTATATCATACACCACACACCGTATACACCCTTATGCATAACACACACATACACACACACACCTCACTATTACACACACACACACACACACACACACACACACACACACACCAAGAGAAAGGAAGTGGCACTTTTCAACCTGAGGAAACAGCCCAGGAGGCTTTCCTGGGCTCAGAGGCTGCCAGTGCTACAATGTCTTCCCTAGAGAGAAGCAGCCTGGGCCAATGCCCTCACCAGGGTTCCTCTGTGGTGCTCGGAGAGGGGGATTTTCTGGAAGTCTGGGCGGGCACCATCTGGCCAGGTCTGTCCTGGGGGTTCTCTGTCTCCTCACTAGACTGTGAGCCTGTGAGACAGGGCTATCTGTGTCCGCTCCTCTCCCATCCTCGGGCTCAGATGGGCTTTGGGACTGAGGAGCCTCAGGTCAATGTTGGAGCTGAAGAAAGGACGAAGGGACAGAAGGAGTGAGTGGGAACAGGGCGATGGTGTGGAAGAGAAGAAGGAGGGGAGACGGAGGCTGGGGAGGAGGAAGGAAAGGAGGGGGAGGAGTCTAAACAGGAAAAGGAAAGAATGATAAAAGAGCGAAGAAAGAAGAAAAGCACCGATGGAGAACACAGAAAGAGCCCATTCTAAGCCTCACATCCACACGTTGTGGGACCGGTCACTCAATGCTCCCCTCTCCTAGATAGGGAAACCGAGGTTCAGGCCCTCAGGCTATCTGTGCCAAGCCATCTAGCTGTGACTCTGCTGGCATTCCTATTTGGCAAATCAGTTCTGGAGCATGCCCCACCCCCACCCCAGCCTCCACCTTCTGAAGAAGGAGTAAGATGAAAGGGGGTGTGGCCCAAGTACTCACTTCGAAAAGAGCGGAGGCGCGCTCAGAGCGGCCGATTTGGCGATGCCTGGAAGAGAAAGAAACAGGGAGGTTTAGCTACCGAGGCCACGATTAGCGCAAACTGTGGCTCCGGACAGAGGCTCGGAGACAGTTGTTGCTGGGACTTTCTCTACCACAGGAGTTTCTTGGAAGTAGGGAACTGAAATGCTCTCCTTGTGGGTTCTGGGTACAGGGGCTCTGCGGGCACTGCAGGAAGACAGGCACAGAAAACACACAGCACATCTAGGAGCATCATATGGAATCCACGCTCTGCCTGATGCACATCTGGGGCCACAGAGGCCACAGAGGCAGAAAGTATATGCCACGGGAGGTCACATGACTGCAGGAGACAAGCAAGAGCTACAGGATGAAGGTCCAAGCTAGCTCCAACCACACGGCTTTTCCTTCTTCTCTCTCCTTATTTTCCCTTCTTCCTTCTCCTTCTTCCCCTCCTTTCTCCTCTTCTTTCTTCTCCACCTCTTCTTCCTCTTCCTCTCCTCTTCCTCCCCATACCCGCTGAGTACCAACACCTGCTCCCTCCTTTTTTCCCCTTGCCCCTCCCTCTCCCCTTCATGTGCAGGTGCGAGTGTACACTTATAGAGACCAAAGGACAGCCTCGTGTCATTTCTCAGATTTGGTTTTGAGATGGGTTTCCCATCGGCCCGGGACGTGCCTGTAGGCTGCCAACCCAACGAGTCCCAAGGGACGCTCCTGTTTCCACGTGTCCAGTGCTGGGGTTG
This sequence comes from Apodemus agrarius, assembly GCA_964023405.1. Taxonomy (NCBI): domain Eukaryota; kingdom Metazoa; phylum Chordata; class Mammalia; order Rodentia; family Muridae; genus Apodemus; species Apodemus agrarius. The sequence goes on from OZ030008.1 coordinate 13,848,904, forward strand.
TGAATGCAGCAAACACCATGCTCGGGAGTTTTACATAGATTCTGGGGGCCGAACTCAGGTCTTCACCCTTATGTAGTAAACACTCTACAGGCCGAGCCATCTCCCCAGCCCAGATAGCGTCTGACGACATCGCCTTCCTATTCCTCCTTATCCAGTCCGAGCTGGTCAGGCTCAGGTCAGGCTGGCTCCAGCACATGCAAGGAGCATACTTCTTCTCATCCCTGAGATCCAGGACAAATGTCCTAGATTCCTGGACACCTGGTGTTCAGCTACCACGGGTGACAGCGGAAGGTGACACGCTTAGCTAGGAGAACTTTTTCTGTGGTAGAATTGATCCCAGTGGTTCCCTGGGGGGTATTTTTGTGCCTCATCATTTCAAACAATACTATTCCATGTCCTCAAACAGCCTGGATGAATTCTGGAAGGGGGACAAGATGCACCCACTCATCCAGTTATTCTTCAAGTCCACTCCAACTCCCTCCCCTCAGTCTGGAACCTGTCAGCCTCTTCCATGTCCAGACTCAGGAACTTCTCCCACATGCCCGTGTGAGATGGCGTCCATCTTTTACCCAGCATTCCTTGTGTGCCAAGCTTCCTGCTAATCACTTCCTCTGCATTGAGGATTTTAATCCCCAGGTGAAGAGCCAGAGGCTGGTGAGTCAATAGGCGAGGGCCTGTGATCTCAACGGCGGTGGCCCAGCCCTGCAGTCTGTCTCAACCATGGCACTACAAGCCAAGAGACAGCTACCCGCGGAACTGCAGTAAGCATTCCCTTAGGAGTTGACTGTGGGCCAGGCCTAGTGGTAACAGCTCAGACATGGGATCTCCTTTTAATTCTTGCTATAGGATCACGAGGCAGGCAAGGCCATCTTCCTTCCACCCTCTGTTCAGAAGCTCCGTGACGGAGTGCGTCTGACCCTGAAGCCAAGGGTTACATGAGCCTGATCGTATAAGTCAAGCCCCCATCCCCCACCCCAAACTTGGCCGAGTCTCATAGAACTATATGTAGAGTCACAGCTGAGCTCAGACACATAGAACTGTCTGCATGATTACAGACTGTCAGCATGCACTGATATGCGGTAAGAAAGATCTGAGTTCTGCTTGACTCACTTATGGATGTGAGGATGTGTGTGTGTGTGTGTGTGGTGTGTGTGTGTGTGTGTGTGTGTGTGTGTGTGTGTGTTCATACACATGCATTGAGTTATGGCATAAGATATACCTTTTACACACCACACTCAAAAGCCTAAAAAGGTTAGAGCAGCGTTGGTTTGGCATCAAGGAAAGGTCTGGCGGTCACGTGGTGCCTCTCGACACTTCCCTTGATCCTGAGGCCTTGGCCCCAGGCAGGCCCCGCATGGCCCCCTTTCTCCTCTCCCAGGACCAAGAGCTACTTGTGTCTGAAGCAGTCAGCCTCACTGTCGGCACAAGCTCAAGTGTGCAGAGAAAATCCAGAAGTCATCGAATTAAACACTTTTTAATGTTTTCCTTAATAAATATGCAAATGCTCGCTAAGATGGAACCCACGGAAATATTCCTATGGGTTCCCGTTAGCTCGCTGTTCCAGGCAGCTGAAGTGAGTATCTTTCCTTCGGTTGCCACGGAGTGGTTGGCATGGCGGCACTGTTCGGGCTTCCACCCCGCCCCTTCCTAATCCCTTCAGTCACTGCCTTTCCCTCCCCACAGAGCCAAGGCCCCCCTGTTCCCGCTCTTCACCCTTGGGTTGCCACCCAGCCAGGGGGAAAGAGCCGGGAGACAGAGTGCTCTGAACTCCTTCCTCCTGTACCACATTGAAATTTGCCCTCCGGGCACACACTGAGGTCTCAGAAGGTGGGCAGACCCCTCTGCCCTTTCCCGAAGTTTCTCCCGTGATCCTCCTGGCTAAGATGGCACAGACAGCACCGATAGTTGGCCTGTGTCTGTGGGTGTGCGACTGGCGTGGGACTCCATGAAGGTTAGAGATTCTGGGTTGAGCAGATCTTTCCCAGGGATGGAGTAGAGCCTTCAGCGTGCATGCTGGGCTCCCACTGATCTGTGACTGCTGTGCTCCTGCTGTGCTCTTGCTGCCTGTGAGTGCTGTGCTCCCACTGATCTGTGACTGCTGTGCTCCTGATGATCTGTGAGTGCTGTGCTCCCACTGATCTGTGACTGCTGTGCTCCTGCTGATCTGTGAGTGCTGTGCTCCCACTGATCTGTGAGTGCTGTGCTCCTGCTGTCTGTGACTGCTGTGCTCCCGCTGATCTGTGAGTGCTGTGCTCCTGCTGATCTGTGACTGCTGTGCTCCTGCTGTGCTCTTGCTGCCTGTGAGTGCTGTGCTCCCACTGATCTGTGACTGCTGTGCTCCTGCTGATCTGTGACTGCTGTGCTCCCACGGATCTGTGACTGCTGTGCTCCCGCTGATCTGTGACTGCTGTGCTCCTGCTGATCTGTGACTGCTGTGCTCCTGCTCTCTGTAACTGCTGTGTTCCCACTGATCTGTGACTGCTGTGCTCCTGATGTGCTCCTGCTGATCTGTGACTGTTGTGCTCCTGCTGATCTGTGACTGCTGTGCTCCCGCTGATCTGTGACTGCTGTGCTCCCACGAATCTGTGATTGCTGTGCTCCCACGAATCTGTGATTGCTGTGCTCCCACTGATCTGACAGCTGTGCTCCTGCTGATCTGTGACTGCTGTGCTCCTGCTCTCTGTAACTGCTGTGTTCCTGTGGATGAGGTTAGCCCTAGGGTAGCTGCTGGAAAAGCAGGCAATGCTTTGACAGTCTTATAGGAGGTGACACAAGTGACCTCAGCGAGACTTGGGGTGCTCTTCTCCCCTGAGGTGCCCGTTTTCTTACTTCTGTCTTTTTTCTTTTCTTTTTCTTTTCTTTTTTTTTTTTTTTTTTAGTTTTTTGATACAGGGTTTCTCTGTGTAGTCCTGGCTGTCCTGGCACTCACTCTGTAGACCAGGCTGTCCTCGAACTCAGAAATCCTCCTGCTTCTGCCTCCCAAGTGCTGGGATTAAAGGCGTGCGCCACCACTGCCCAGCCTCTGTCTTTTTTCTTAAAAAAAAAAGAAAAATTGTGTGAGTGTGTGTGTGTGTGTATGTGTGTGTGTGTGTGTCCTGCGCGAGTGTATGTGCGTGTGCATATGTTCCTGTTAGTCCGTGAGTGAAGTGGCTGCAGATGACAGAAGGACATCGGATCCCCCGGGACTGGAGGATCAGGGAGCCGTGAGCTGCTGGGTTGGGAACTGGACCCAGGGCCTCGGCAACAGCAGTGTGAACTCTTAACCGCTGAGCCATCTCTCCAGACCAAGGCCCAGTTTTCATATGCAGAAACGACAGGAGTCTGTGTATGTGCACACACTGAATGTGCTCGTGTGTGTGTGTGTGTGTGTGTGTGTGTGTGTGTGTGCTTGTGGCAAGGACACACCCAGTTATCCTTTCACGCGTGCACTCAGTATTTATCATTCGCTGAGAGCCAAACCGACAAGTCCGGTCTCACCGCTGGCCGACCCAATGCTCTTACCTAGGAAAGCAGGAGGAGCTCCCGAGCTCCGGTTCAACGGCAAATCTCGCCTCTGTGTGTCCCAACTGTGTGGCACTGTGCCATCATTCCTTTTGAATCTCCCTTTTCTCATCTGAAGCACGGGCAACAGCCTGTGTCTGCAGAGGAAGCCCAGGGTACCACGTGCCAGCCCCAGCTGCTTCGATCTTTCCCACCCTCCCCCCACACCCTCGGCAGCCACTTTCCTCTGAGAGCTCCTTTGACATCTCTACACCTTTATCATCCTCACAGGGATGCTGCCAAGCTAAGGACTCTGAAAGCGGTCACCACTGAGCCCCTGGGCTGACTCTAAACTGATCTTCAGCGAGTCAAAATGGCTTCTGATATCAGCAAGACGTCTCAGGTGTGTGTGTGCCAACCAAGTGCGCCCTCTTGTCTTCCCCAAGTGTGTGACTGGTATCACTCCCAACCGGAAAGAGCAGAGTCAGGAGCCCAGAGGTGTGCCTCCGTTTCTTCTCTGTGGGGGCCCTGGGACAAACAGAGACCTCATTTGTCCCTCCCAGTGGTGTTACTGAGGTAAATGGGGAATAGTCTCAGAGTATGCTTTTGGGGGTCATAAATGCGCGCTCCTCCATGGAAACCATCACAAGTTGATTTTAACGCATGTTAGGAGCATGGCGAGGCGATGCAAGCCCAATTTTCCCGAGGCTGGTTTGAGTTGTTCTCGTAAAGCGAATTCATTTTGAAGTTGTTGCTTTTCTCCTTTGTAGCAGGAGGCACAGCAAGAGGCCGCCAGGTCTCAGCCTGGTGAGGGGTGTGTGAAGCCTAGACTTCAGCGCTCTGGCGTGAGGCATGGTGGGATCCCCGCAGTTGGTGCGCTTGTTCCTAGGGTGGGTTCTGGACCATCCGGGACATCCGAACATCCCAGATGTTCTGGACTGCGCAGGATGCACAGAGAAGGAACAGAAAGTAGATCAGGTTTCTTGGGTCAGTATCCAGCAGGACCAGGCTCAGGCTGGAGCTGGCCAGAGTAAAACTGAAAAGCTCAGCCTGAGGCAGGAGGGGGCGGGGAGCCAGAGGGCTGGGTTACCTGCTTCTCAGGGCAGGTTCACCTTCCTTGAGGGGATTCTGGTTAAAGCCTCTCAGAGAAGTGCCTGCTTCTTAAAAGAGGAATCTTCCACTCGCCTTCTTAGTCGTATCCAGGACTTGACCTCTTCTCTCCAGAAGGCAGGACATAGTTCAGATCTGTCGATCACTTGAGCAGGAATGTAGGAAGGGACGGGGAGGCGTTGCCAAGCGGCCACTGCAAGCTGGGGGCGCTGAGCTCACCTAAGTGTCATCTGTGTTATCCTTCCCCGAAAGAGTCGGTTAGCACGAACTGTCATCTGGACACAACCTACAATCATTTGAGAGAAAGGCCTTCAATTCGGGAACTGCCTAGATCCGATGGGCTTGTGGGCATGCCCGTGGGGGGGCTTAACTGACGTAGGAGGAAACGGCTCACCACGAGTGACACCGTCCCTAAGCAGATGATCTCTGGCCAGTCAGTCAAGCACGAGCCTAGGCCTGAGCCAGAGAGCGAGTCACCGAGCTGTGTCTCTTCATGGCTTCTGCGTCAGGTTCTCGCCCTGATGTCCCTCAAGGATAGACTGTCACCTGCAGTGTAAGCCGAATGACCCGCTTCCTCCCCTAAATTGCTTTTGGTTGGAGTGTTTAATCACAGAAAAGCGGAGACGATGGAAATCAGCACCAAGAGGTTGCCGCGAATCAGCTGAGCGCGCGGGTTTTACACCTCTGGGGTATTCTGTTGCGGGACTGTGGAGGACTTTGGAATTTAAGCTGGGAAAAAAAAAACGATTGAGTGTTCAGAGATTAATGGAATGTTTTGTGGGAGCCTAGATGCCAAGAGTGTAGAGAGAAGTGTGGGCTGTGGGGGTCTGGCTCGTGAGGTTTCAGAAGGAGGCAGTTTCTATCTTTGCTATTTGTGTGTTATTTTGAACTAAGAACCGTGGTTGCTGTCAGCTAGGGTTGAAGAATCAGCTGGGATTCAGAAGAGACCAGCGTGTTGAGGTCAAACTCTCCCTGTGCTTCATTAGAACAATAGAAAGCATTTCCGCAGGGCTGCACCCAGAAGCTCGTGTTCTAGCGGCACCCGAATTTGACAACGCATAAGAGTGTCCCCTGTGGTACTGGTTTTAAAGGTATGAAGCTACAGGATTAGAGTCACATCAAGCATGAAGTCTGGCAATGGCTTGTAGGGTTGGCGTTTGTGAAGAAAGGCCAAGAGAGGCTGTTGGTGAAGGGACAGGCCTCAGTTCCAAAGGAGCCTCCAGGATATCAGAGATAGTGTGGGAGTGTGGAAGTGTAGGAGTGTGGGAGCGTGGGAGCGTGGGAGTGTGGGAGCGTGGGAGTGTGGGAGTGTGGGAGTGTGGGAGCGTGGGAGCGTGGGAGCGTGGGAGTGTGGGAGTGTGGGAGTGTGGGAGTGTGGGATATCTACCAAGGGCAGAAACAGGAGTAGGTGGAGCTGACCTCAGACAAGAGACAGCCTTGTGTGCCAGGTGTGGTAGAGCTGGGGACATCTGGTCGACCGCACCCTTTGGAGTCCAGAAGACCACGAGTGAGCTCCAGATGTCAGACTCTGAGCTCCAGAATTCAGACTCACACTTCTGATTTTATTTTTGTTTTGATCTTTCCTTGTTGGATAAGACAGTTTATAACTTGTTTTTTGTTTTTTTTGTTTTTTTTATTTTGTTGAAGCCCACAGTGAAGAGACTTTGGATTTTACAAAGGACCTTGGACTTTTAAAGTGCTGAAAAATTTAAAGACTGGGACTTTTAAAGCTATATTGTATTTTACAATATGATATTAACACAAAGTCTTAGGGACAAGGGATTGAAAGGTTATGGCTTAGAACTGATATGATTTTGGGTCAGATGGTAAGGGGCAGCTTTAATTTCCACCTTGACAAAGCCTGCAGTCAACTGAGTGAAAAGCCTCAGCTGGCACCAAGGAACTGACCAGACGGGCCTGTGGGAATGTCTATGGGAAACCGATTATTAATGGATGGACCCAGTCCACTCTGGGGGTCACCATCCATAGGCCGTGGTCATGGGTTATATAAGAAAGCTATTCAGTATGAGCTTTGATACAGACAGCTCACAGGGGAGGTGGTGTGGTGGGGAGGTTGGTTAGTTTATAGTTAAAAGTGTAGGCAACAAGAAAACCAAGGTGTATGAAGCACACACAAAGTGAATATTAAGACAAGAAACCTGCCGGGCATGTGTCTGCGAGAGAGCCAGAGAGCAGTGCGTTCCTCTGTGGTTCCTGTTTCAAGCTCCTGCTTTGAGTTATTGCCCTTACAGCCCTCAGTGGTAGACTGCGACCTAGAAGTGCAAGCCAAAGAAACACTTTCCTCCCATAAGTCCTTTGGTCAGAGATGAGACTGGAAGAGAATCCAAGAGGGGACCACAATGACCTGAACCTTAGGGAGGCAGCACACTGGGCAGGGGAAGAGAAGACGACTCTACTAGTGGTTCAAAGCTAACACTGACCTGAAATGAGCTCATCTCTCAGCACCACTGTCTACAACCACGTTTCAAAGTGCACAACCACCCACCTATCTACCCAATCACTCACCTATATATCTATCCAACCTCCCAGACACTCACTCATCCATCCATCTACTCACTAATCTATGTATCTGTGTATCTATCTATCCATCTAGCAATCCATCCATTTATCCATCCATTATCTATCTGTCTATCTATCTATCTATCTATCTATCTATCTATTTATCTTCTACCCATCCAACCATCCATTTCTCTATTCACCCATGATCTCAAACACCCATCTACCAGTTCATCTACTCAACCACCCACCTACTTATTCATCCATCCATCCACTCATCCATCCATCCACTCATCCATCCATCAACCCATCCATCCATCCACCCACCCACCCATCCACCATCCATCCATCCATCCATCCATCCATCCATCCATATCCATGCATCCATGCATGCATGCATGCATCCATCCATAATTCTGAAGTTCCTCTGTAAGCCGGGAGCTGAGCTATGTGCTACGTAGGAAGGGGGTTTAAGGGCATGCACAGGAATGAAGCATGGTCACTGGCGGACTCTGGGCACGTGCTCCATGGCTGAGCTACGCTCTCAGCACCCCACTTTGAGGCACGTGCTCTGCCCCCGGTTCAAAATGACCACCAGATGTTGTCTGTGGTGGTGACAGAGGAGGAGGGGAGGAGGAAGCTGTTTCCATAGGACTGGGTTAGAAATGCATTCCCTAGTGATCATGGTCTGTGGTAATGTCAGCATTTCTTGGAACTGGAGATGAGGAAGGGCCTGCCACAGAGCCAGATCTCAGGAACACCGAAGATGAAGGGGAGGAGGAGGAACAGGGACTCAGCTAAGGTATGGCGGCCAGGTGGGAAGGTAGGCCTGCTGTAGCTGAAGGATTCAGCACCTCAAGGAAAAGCAGATTTTGACGCAGACTCTCCCTGGTTTTCACAAAGTCATCATCTTTGCACAACACACCGGGAAGACCAAACGAAGGCACAACCTGGGGCCAGACTCCCACCCTGCCTCCGATCCCTGTGGTTATTTGATTCAGAGGGTAACAATGGTCTACGTTAATCATTTACCATGCTGGGGTGGGCCGGGGCCAGGCTCGCCAAACACCATAACCTCATTTAATCCCCTGTATGGCACTCTACAGAGTGGGTCATTGTCACGGCCCATTTGCCAGAGGAAGAAACTGAGACAAAGATTGCCTGGCTGGGCCGTGGCGGCTGGGCGTGGAGACCCGGATGCTCCACACCCACAGCTCAGACCCCTTTCATGCTGACTCAGCCCGTGCTGAGACAGGAGGAAACTAGCCTGGGCCTCTACCCAGAAAGAAGATGGTGAAGGTCTTTGAGCAGGGCTGGCAACTCCTTTTAAACCGTCAAAGAGGGTGGTCTGCGCAGATGCTTGTGGGTACCAGGAGAACTGCTGGGCGCCCTCTGCCATGCAGTCCTGGTCTCAGAGCCCACACCTTTGTGGTGAGATTTTGAACAGGGTTGTCTAGTTTCATGAAGCAGGAAGGGGCAATGTCATGGTCTTGGTGACAAAATAATTACTCAGAGAAGCCCGACTTTGCTCTTAAAATGTTCCGCGGGACATTGCTGTGCACTGGACACGTGACCTGCTGGTTCCTTGGGACAGTCCTGTAGCTTTCCTCTTCCACGATCTGGCATCACACAGAGACTATCAATGAAGGCAAGCCCGAGTCTGAGGCTACCACTGGCAGCAAATCCCTCGGCACACTGCCAGGAAAGGGTTAAGCCGAAGGCTTCGGTGTGATAGCTTAATGCCTTCTGCTCACCCCAAGCTCTACCAGGAAGGCCAACAATCCCAGCACAGCAAACAAAAGGTCAGATTGTTCTGGAAAAAACTAGTCTGGCAGCATCATTTGCCAATAATTTTCTCAACAGCTTAAACCTTCTTCTGCTTCCTTGACTTCAACCCAACCTGAAAGCAACAGGTAGGCACGTTCTTCTTTGGGGGATCCTGTAAACAAGACTGCTGTTGGCAGAGGGGGTAGCAGGTAAGGGGCATAGCCAGGGACCCAGCAGACGATGCCTTAGGCGACCAGGAATGCACCCAACGCTACGGTCCTTCATAGCAATGTCGGGATCTTTTGGAACCAGAGACCAAGAAGTGCAGCTCAGGTCATGAGCATGCCTACCTGTCCCTTGAGCAATGGACAGGACTGTGACGCATGTGCACACACTGGTTCTGTCTAGAACCATCAATGTGAGTGGTAGGTTCTGGGAATGGTACCATGGGTCCCCCAGTCTGTCACGAATGGACGAGGCCTTCTTAACCCAGCCAGCCAGACTTTGGCAGAGGCCTACCTTCTCTGTCGCTCAGCGCCCCCACGGCAGCACCAGCACCGCGCTCGCTCCAGTCACTGCTTGCTGCGAGGCTGGGTGAGATCACCACTTCTAACATTGCCTTGTACCTGAGAGGAGACAAAGGGGAATGCAATGCAGTCATTATTATGCACGTTTGCTAATGAGTCAGAGTTCTTCCCCTAAGTATGTAAATATTAAAAACCGATTGCCTATTCCCAACCTTCTAATAGATTCCATATTATACAAATTCACACACTTTTTTCATCAAAATGGAAATGAAGTTCTTGGAGAGAGAGAGAGAGAGAGAGAGAGAGAGAGAGAGAGAGAGAGAGAGAATCCACTCCTTTAAATTACTCCTGTGATTGCCCTTGAACTGGGGAGACTTCCCAGGAGAGAAAGGGGTGACAGGGGAGGAGAGGATTGGTATTTGACTTCTAACGACTAGAGGGGCTGGTGGAGGGCACTTGGAGTTTGGCTGTGGTTATGGTAGAAACCATAACCACAGTGAGTGTTGTTCTCACAGGTGAGAAAGGGCACATATGACTGACACGGTGTTTCACAGTGCCTTTAGGATGGGGCCTGGCGTCACAGATCTGTAATCTCAGCTGTTTGGGATGCTGAGGTAGAAGAATCACAAGTTCAAGGCCAGCCTGGGAAAACCTGAGACTCTGCTGTAAAATGATAAGTAAGGAGAGGGCTAGCGAGGGGTGGGGCAGGCTCTTGCCTTACGCATGTGAGGGGGCATTGGGTTCCACCCCCGGGCCCCGAGTGCCTCTAGGCGATGTGGCATAGGAGCTCAGCACAGCCACCCCTTCCAAGAAAGAAAACCTTGGGGCTGGAATTGCTCCCCATGGGGGTGGGCGTGGGAGTGGGGGCCACACAAGGTACCTAATGGGTTTTCTTCACTTTTCATTGAAACGTCCCACACTGGCACTATAACTGTAGTTGCTAAGTACTTACTGCTACAGCTGGGAAATGTGGCTGTCTGCTAACGCTCACAACATGTAGCATAGCCACACTCAACGACCTAGGCTTTGGCTCACAATACCGCTGACTGCCACTGTCAGTCTGTGAGAGGCTACCCGTCCTGAGGATTTCATTAGCATTCCTGGGCGTGGCCAGGTACCACCACGCTGATGGGACACACTATGGCCAGGACACAAGGTGGCCATGGACTGGGTCTGTCACAGGGACATCATGTATTAGCTCTCCCTAGTACCGCTGACTTGAGTTAAGTGTAAAAGTTGGAGACCACCAAAATGGCTCCCTACCAGGACCATGGTGCAGGTTAGGGGGCCAGGTGTGGCAGGGACAAGCTCGAGGCAGCCACCCAAGCACCTCTGAGTACCGCAAGGTGTGCCAGAGCAGAGAGCATGCTCAGATAGCACTGTGCAGGCGGACACAACAAGAACTGAGTGTGAGCCCACGCCGCATGGTGACCGAGGGCCACAGGCCAGCGAGGAGCCACGGCGGTACCCGTGTAAAGATGCCAAGCCTAGGAAGCGCCAGACGCACACGTCGTCGGGACTGTTCGCTGTTGAGGTGCATGGGATCGAGGGACAGCAGTGTGAGCCAGAGAGAAGGCTCGGGGGTTGGGAGCGCCCACTGCTCTTGTTGAAGACCCAGGTTCGGTTCCCAGAACCTACATCAGGAGACTCGGCCAACAGTGGGTTGCTGGGATCGGACCCTCTCTGGCCTCTCTGGACACGTGTACACACGGGATATACAAATGCAAATAATTTTGTTAAGACTGAAAAAATAGAGGACAGCATGATGATTAGGAACTCTCAGGGGGGAAGGGCCGGGGCTGTAAGCGCTGGACCCTGGGAGTTCAGCTGGGTCAGCGTTACTCCAGGTGAGGATTTCTCCCTGAACAATGACCCTCTAGCCCAGGCTAGCTCCAGCCTATCTGCTACTCCAACCCGTGAGCTAAGAACAGCTTTCAAAGTTTTCACGTTTCTTTCTTTACAGTGTTAGAGATTGCGCCCAGGGCTGTGCCTGTGCCGAGAAAATTCTCTACTGCCAAACCTTGGCAAGTTTCCATGTTTTTAAAGAGTTAAGGAAAAAAAAATTAAAAGAAGGACGACATCCCTCAGCACGCGAATACGATATAAACTGAAAAGTGAGTGTCCGTGGGTAAAATTCCAACCGGCTGTAACCCACTGTCACACACATGGTTCCGGTTACACTATCACCTCCGGGCAGAGTCACTCTAAGAGAGTCTGTGTCTGGCCGCATGGAGCTGAAGATATTTAATGTCTGGGAGAAAAAAAAGTTTACCAACAGCGACTTAGTCTGCAAGGAGTTGTGGATAATCCGTTTGTTCTACAGTTTACGGTAGACTTTTGTAAGCCTGAGGCAGATTTTTAAAATAAGCGTGTGTATGTGTGTCAGAGAGAAAGAGAGAGAGAGAGAAAGAGACAGAGACAGAGACAAAGACAGAGAGACAGAGAGACAGAGACAGACAGAGGCAGACAGAGACAGAGTCAGACAGAGAGAAAGACAGAGACAGAGAGAGACACAGAGACAGACAGAGACAGACAGAGACAGACAGAGATACACTCATCCAAATGGGCACATGTAGGGAACATAGATTGAGCTTGGGATGTCTTCCCTCAGCCCCTTCTCTACATTAACTTTCCCAGACAGCATCCCTCACTGAGCCTAAAGCTGGCCGCTTTGGCTCTGCTCCCTAAGCCCTCAGATCTTCTGGTCTCTGCCCCGAGGCACTGGGGCTTACAGCTGTGCGCCATGACGTCCAGCTTTTGATATGGGTGCTGGGGATTCGAACCCAGGTCCTTATGCCTGTCCAGCAGGCGCTTTACCCACTTGAACCATGCCCTAGCCTGAAAGTACTTTCTCTAAAGTTTTGAAACTGGTGAGAGACTCCCAAACAAATCGATGGGCATTTGGGACATTTTATGAAGAGATAAGTATTGGTCCTAATGTTCCGTGTACACAGGCGTCCTGAGAGTCCGTCTCTTTGTTCCCAAATTGCCACAGGGAGGGGGTTTGGGTAGCTCCTTCCTTTAGTCCCGCGGGGTAGAGTGTACCCTCTGCAGCAGCAGACATCGAATCTGTCACCTGATTGTAGGTGACAGAAATTCACATGGAATCTCCACTTCCTCCTTCAGGGTGTCAGGGAATAACATTTTGATTTTTTAACAATGATGTAAAAACCTTGGTCTCCAAATGTCTCCTTGCTGTCTCAAGTGTGCCTATGAGAGGCCAGAGCTGCTAGTGAAACCGCCAAACCCAGTTTAAAAACTGAATGAATTACTCTCTCCCTGGTACTTGAAACTCACAGACGTGGCCAAAAAAGGCTTAATACAAGACCACACCGTGTGACAATCTAAGTTCTCTCCTTCTGTTGTGGACGAAGGACTAGCTCCAGGGTTTTGCTTGGCAACCACTGGCTGGGGCCAAAGAGCCGCTCGCAAGCTGGTCAAGGCCCAGAGCTGGTGTCTGTCGCAGCCTCTGCCCTGTTTGACTCCTGTCCACTCTGACCCATCCTCCTTTCCCCTATTTATCACCCCCCCTTTCAGGTCCTAGACGTTTGCACTGAGAAGCCCAGGCATGTATATTTTCAGGAGACGCAGAATGTCCCTTGCAGTCTGTCGCATGACTGAGGAATTTTATCCAGCTCTGCTGGCGCTCCTCAGAGCTTGCTTGCCTTACATTGAGAGGCCCTTGCCGGTTTTCCGCTCTGGTGAGTGTGCGTCCGGGAGTCTGCTGCGGGACAGAGGAAGGAGATAAAGGCTTTGGTGGGTTTTACGTGGACCTCCACCTAAGCTGCCGGGGGCTTGGAAATCAATTTTGTTTTCCCCTAAGGACCCAACACAGAAACCTGTCACTTTGTTACCCCATTAACACCTGCTGGAGGGAAGAAGGAAGAGTGAGGGACAAGAAAGCTGGGAAGGTGACTCAGCTGGTAAAGCACTTCCTGTACTTGAGGACCTGAGTTCAAATCCTGAGCACGGGGCCATGTACTTGTGATCCCAGTGTTGGGAAGACAGAAACAGGATTCCTGGCCAAATACTTTAGCCTAATTGTTGAGCCCCAGGCTCCAGTGAGAGAGATTGTTTCAAAATGCAAGGCTGGTGTTCCAGGAACAATACTCCAGGTTTTCTTTTGGTCCCCACATACTGCACACACACACACACACACACACACACACACACACAGGCAGTTCAAGACCATCTTTGGCTACATAGTAAATTCAAGGTCAGCCTGGCTACACAATATACTATGTCATTTTAAAATAAAAAAAGGGAAGAAATCTATACTTGGTAACCAGCCTCTTTCCATTGGATCTGACATTTTGCCTTCATTTTCTACCCGACCCTAGTCAAGCTTTTTATCTTCAGTCTGCACTATGGTCTTAAAATGCATGCATTGATGGGTAGAAGTTCAGCTTGGAGCTATACAAGCCTTGCCCAGGTAGGGGCATCCAAGTGGCTGGCATCCCTTACCCGTCCCAGACAATGCTGCAACGAACATCTGGCTATTCATTTAAGCAACATCTCTATCTGTCTGTCTGTCTGTCTGTCTTTGTATGTATGTATATATGTATGTATGCATGCATATATGTGTGTGTATCTATCTATCTATCTATCTATCTATCTATCTTCTATCTACTTATTTATTGACCTGCCTATAATTTGTATATGTCCTTTGTATGCTGGCAGTAGGGCATCTGAAAGGAATCTTGATTGACTTTCAAGATTTGTTTTTTGTTTGAGACAGGGTTTGACTGACCTGGAACGTGGGTAACTAGCCCAGGCCGCTGGCCAGCAAGCTCTGCCTTCCTAGAACTGAGATCCCAACTGTATACCGCCAGGGTAGGTTCTGGGACTCCAGTCCTCATGCTTCTGAGGCGAGAGCTTCACTGACCAAGCCATCTCTCAGCCCTGTAGTCCTGTATCCTTATAGTGCCTATAGATGCATTATATTGTACATATATACATATGCATATATGCCGGGTGGGGGAGAGTCTCATGGAGCTTGATCAAATGGTAACAGCCTGTTCCTTATCATTGCTGTGCTGTAAAGACTCCCACCAGCCATGCACACACAGGCTCCCACCAGCCATGCACACACAGGCTCCCACCAGCCATGCACACACAGGCTTCTAGTTTCACAACTGGCTGTTAACACTTGTATTGTGGTTTCAATATAACGCCTTCTCCAGAAAGGCTGGTGTGTGGACGCCTTGGTCACCAGCTGGAGGATCCAGTCACTGAGATGAGGCATCTGGTCCCCAGACCCTTTCTGTCACTCTGAGTCTGTCCTTCATAAGGTGAACAGCTGTTCTCTGGGATGCGCTCCCTGCCACAGTGGGCCTCGCCTCACCCTCACCGCTGGAGTCAGGCGGCTGTGGCTGACACCGCTGGGATAAAGCGTTGCCTGTGAACAGCGAGGGCAGTCTAGTTAACACACACGGAACTGCCCAGCCCTCTAACCTAAGTGCTGTAGGGCGGGAGGCGGGATTCACAGCCATTCCCATACCCAGCTCCCGCGCTGGGAGGTTTGAGTGCAGACCCACATCTGGGTTCTGAGAAGAGGCGTGTGTTCTGTTCCCTTATTCTGTTCCTTCTTCGTTACTATGGCCTTGCTTTAGTGTAGCTGTTGAGGGTGATTTTTCCTTGTTAACCTGTCTGTGTACCTTATATTCGTCTACTATTCTGTTCAACATCTATTAGATATTTTAAGTTTCTTCCTCTTATTTCCCTCAACCCCTTTCTTTGGGACAGGGCCTTGTATAACCCGGGCGGGCCTGGAAACCACTTCACAGCTTAAGCTGACCCCTGATCCTCCTGCCTCTGCCTCCCGAGGGCTGGGATCACAGCGACAAGCTGTCATGTATGTATAACTCAAGATGACAACTCTTTTTCCCTCCAGTGATGGGCTTGAACCCGGGGCCTCGTGCACACCGGGCAGGCCCATTCTGGACTGCATCACTCATCTAACATGTTTGGAATGTCTTTTCTTTTTTTTTTTTTTTTTTTTTTTGGTCTTTTGAGACAGGGTTTCTCTGTGTAGTCCTGGCTGTCCTGGAACTCACTCTGTAGACCAGGCTGGCCTCGAACTCAGAAATCCGCCTGCCTCTGCCTCCCAAGTGCAGGGATTACAGGCGTGCGCCACCACGCCCGGCTGGAATGTCTTTTCTGAATCTTCTATTATTTCCTTTATTTTGGGAATGAAAAGGGTATTGTTTTAAATTGTATTCTGTGTGTATGGGTATTTCTCCTGCATGCGTGTCTGTGCGTGCCTGGTGCCTCCACAGGTCAGAAGAGGGTCTTGGATCCCCCGGAATTGGAGTTACAAAGAGTTGTAAGTCAACAAACATATGGGTGGTAGGAATCAAACCTGGACCTCTGGGAGAGCATCTGGTGTTTTTAATCGGCCCTCTCCGGCCTTCTCACATTAAAAAACAAAAAACAAAAAACAAAAAACAAAACAAAACAAAACAAAAACCAACGAAATTTCTTACATATTTAGCCAATTATTTTTTATTTTGATCTAAAAATTATTTTTCCTATTCCCACTTAAAATCTATATCTGAGTTAAGCTATTCCTAATTTTACCTTTTCTACATTAGCCTTTAATTATCTAGAATTTTTCTTGTACTTTTTATTCCAAGCT
Organism: Apodemus agrarius; assembly: GCA_964023405.1. Classification (NCBI taxonomy): domain Eukaryota; kingdom Metazoa; phylum Chordata; class Mammalia; order Rodentia; family Muridae; genus Apodemus; species Apodemus agrarius. Next base: position 13,864,942 of record OZ030008.1, read on the forward strand.
GTATTTTTGTCTAATGTTGGAAAAAAAATTAAACTAAGTAATTTTTTTCTAGTTTGCATTTAGCGGTCCACTGAGTGCTGACGCGGCCATAGTTCACATTTCTAGCGCCTTTCTCAGTCACAGACACTAGGAAGAAGGTTTTTAAGGCATTCAAAGACAAGGAAGCCCAGGCTAGAGGGCCCAGGATCTCAGAGAGCAAGAGATGGCTCTAGACAAGTCGGACCTCTAAGTTCTTTTCTTTCAAGACATTTACTAAGCCATGAGCAAGAGCAATATGACACCTTAGTGTTTTCCAGTCCCACTGGGCTGTTGAGACAAATGTCACCAGGCCAGCTCAGGCACAAGGGGAAGGAATCTGAGAACTCGGAGTGTAGCTTGAGATTGCAGATGGTGTTGCTTTCGGGGAATTGCTGGAAGGCTGGGGAAGGGACAGCAGGGAATCCCGACAGAAAGGTGTTCCTTAGCCAAGGACAGAGTGGCCTTTCAGAGACAGGGAGCCTCAGCCAATACCCTAGACTTGAGGGGTGGAGAAGGTAGCTCAGTGGACGAGAGTGTTTGCTAGATAAGCCAGGAGGACCTGAGTTCAAATCTTCAGCAAAAACCTGGATGTGGCTGCAGGTGTACAGTGTACTGGAATCCCCCCGCGTGCGCGCTGTTGGGGAGCAGATGCAGGGGGATTGCTAGGGCTGGCCGGCTGCCACCCTAGCTTCAGGGTTAGTGGGAGGCAGTGGAGAGTAACAGGGCAGGACACCCACAGTCCTTCTGTGGACCCAGCATGCACACACAGATGCATGCACCCATACACACACCACTCCAACCAGACACAAAACAAATCTTCCAGGATTTAACCGAGATTCCTTATTCAGAGTAAGGGAAGGTAAAGAGATGCCGCACCATGTCACATCTTAATCTCCCACTGGATGGAGGAGCGCTTCTGCCATCAGATCCTGTCCAAAGAAAAGCCGAATTTCCCCTAAGGAAGATGGAATCTCTCAGAGGTCCCACGTTTTTTTCAAATACACATACACATAAAACAAAACCTACCAAACCCAAGATGAAAAATATGTGTGTGTGTGTGTGTGTGTGTGTGTGTGTACACGTATGTAAACACACGCATACCTACACACACATAAGTTGTGCACTGTGTGAAGGTTGTCGCTGTATATTTGGCTGTTGGTTGCTGTAACAGCTGAGTGCTGTCCAGATTTTGGTATTTTATTCATCACCTAGCTCAGGATTTTTTTTGTTTGTTTGTTTTGTTTTTCCGAGACAGGGTTTCTCTGTGTAGCCCCAGCTGTCCTGGAACTCACTCTGTAGACCAGGCTGGCCTCAAACTCAGAAATCTGCCTGCCTCTGCCTCCCAAGTGCTGGGATTACAGGCATGCACCACCACCGCCCGGCTAGGATTTTGTAAACATATACCTTCCTCACTCCCTGACTGGCTTAATGAAGATCTGATCAACAATAGCTAGGCAGGAAAGGGACGGCAGGACTTCCAGGCTGAGAGAGGGTCTTGAGGAGAAGACCCGGTGCATACATACGCACCGGAAGATTTGCCAGCATGATATGGAGGTGCTCGGACGTACCGTACAGGGACTGAGAGACAGATAAAGGCAGCTTGTGAGCGAGGATAATAAGATCAGGTTAGACAAGCAGGCTGGGAGGAAGCCTAGCTAAGGAAGGCCCAAGCGATAATAAAAGTTAACAAGTGTCTGTGTCATTTTTTACACTGCTGGTGTGTCCAGGAAGTCCTATTGTATATGTGTATATATGTATATGTGTACATGTGTATATGTGTACATGTGCATATGTGTATATGTGTATGTGTGTATGTGTATATGTGTATATGTGCATGCATGCACATATGTATGTGTGTATGTGTATGCATGCACATATGCACACATGTATGTGTGTGTGCATACACACATGCATATATAAATGCACATATATGCATAAATACATTACATATGCATATAGCTCACACACAAATGAAGATCAACTAGGAGCTGTGCTTATTCGCCCTCAGGAGACCTACATTACAACAGACGGTTCTGGAAGCATGAGAAGTCAGCAGGGATGCCCAGCGGCATTAAAGGACAAACGTGGGGATAGCCGGGGACAAACACACTCGGTCTGTCGTGTCAAGAAAAGGCATGTGTGAGAAATGACCAACGTCCCAAACCCCAAGGGCTCCACATTGTGATTTTCACAGTAGTCACTTAAAGAATAAAAGGGAACGCAAGCAGGTACTGTCAGTTTGCTTCTTTCATAAACGTATAAATAAATATAAGCAGAATAAGCCCTCCAATTACCGGACAGCGGTTGGGCTGGCGGGATGGCTCGCTTGCTGCCTGACATTGCAGGTAAAGGGGGGCGGTGGGGAGAACCCACAAAGATGTCCTCTGCCTTCCCCACGTGTACTTTGACATATGCTTTCAATTAAAATAACAATAACAATAAAGATGATCAAATCAGACTCTTGAAACTGACATGCTTCTTCTGAGGCCACTTTTAAAGATGTCTCAAGATACATCGGAAGCACTGCAGGAGGAACCATCGGAACAGCAAAGCCCGAGCAAGAAAATAATTGGGAAAACCCACATGATATAAACACCAGGGAAGCTGGAGTAACTCCAGACAGACTTTAAGATAAAAACCACAGCAAGAGACTTAGGGGAACCTATGCTGTGCAAACAAATCCAGCCATCAAGGTGTAATAATTTAACACGTGTCTGGGAGTGGACGCACAGAAGGGATACAGACAGCTCTCTGAGTCCAGGTCTCTACTAGACATGGAAAATCCAAACACCCAATAAAAGGTAATAAAGTCAGAGGCTGCAGAGACAGCGCAGTGGGCAGAGTACCTGCCACAGAAACATGAGGACCCGAGTTCGGATCCCCAGAGCCCATGTGAGGCTGGATGCCTTTCCTAGACCAGGGCTCCCGTGTTACCACAGGGCAGAGGCAGGAGAAGCTTCTGAGATGTTAGCCTGGAGTGCGCATTGGGGAATAAAAGGCTGGTTTCAAACACACAAACACACACACACACACACACACACACACACACACACACACACTTTAAAAGAGAAGAGAACATTTAAAAAGGAATAAGAACAGTTGACCGGTCCTGTCAGCCAATGCAATGCCCCAGACTCCAACCCAACGGCAGCGATTCAAACACACCCAACGGCAGCGATTCAAACACGCCATGGTTTAGAGACAGCCAAGCCTCCGCAGAAAGGATGTTAGCCTTTGCGAGGAGACCTCCAGTCCACTGATTGACCACTGACCTTTTCTGCGTCTTGTTCCAGCTCCAGGCTCCTGTGCGGAAGGGGTTAGCCTTCACCATGAGCTCTGGGAATGTGCAAAGTCAGAAAAACTCAACATTCGAGTTACAGCTCCTACACGGAGAGCACCATTACACTGCAGGCGATTGCCTGGATCTGTTTCCTCCGATGCCCCCTGTGAGCCGGTGCAGTGAGAGTGCCTGCTCCCTGTTTCCCAATAGGTGACTAAACCCAGGCTGAGAGCTGAGCCAAGCCAGAGCCCTGGCAGCTTGTGAGTCATCCCTGCCAGGTAAGCGCTTCCTGTTCTGCACGGCGAGTTTTTGTGTTTTGTGAACTGTGGTTTTAAGAGTGACTTACTGGGGCAGAGGAGGAGGGAGGCAGACCTATTCAGTGTCTTGAGGGGTTTGACGGGCTTAGCTTGGTTATTTCCTCATTTTAGAGAAGATAGAGATAAATAAATCTCCTGCTTAAAGAGCGTTCACTTTGGGGCCAAGGACTCTTGGCTAATGTCGTCGTGTGTCATCCCGTGAAGCAGGTGGAGATGAGGAGACTAAGAGGCCACTTAGTGTGGCAGCCAGGACTCGCTCTCAGCCTGCCTCCAGGCTGTGGGCTAGGAGCCATAGCTTGCAAGGAGGCTGGGTGGAGCTGTGGGGGTGGGGGGATGGCTCCATGGGTAAGAGAGCTTGCAGCGCAGGCACGAAGACCCGAGTTCAAGCCCGGCACCCACGTAACAAGCCAGGGGTGGTCCTGTGGGCTGGTAACCGCAGTGCTGTGGGAGGCAGAGGCAGGTGGATCGCTGGAGTTTGCTTTCAGCTTATTTTCAGGCTCATGGAGAGACCCCGTTTCAAAGGGAAAAGGTCAAGAGAGGCAGTATTATAGGTAGCATGTCTGACATGCTTCTCTGACCTCTGTGTGTGCATGACACAGGTGCACACACCTGCACATATTGCACACATGCGCTGACACACACCGTGGACACATCGTGGACACACATACACTCAAAAGCAGAATAGGACAGGCTTTGAACCCAGGTCCCACCTTAAAATTAAAGTCTCTCCCCTAACCCACAGAGTCCCAAATTGGCCATCTGCTATGGACTACAGACGCAGGATCCTTAGCTAACCCCTCTTAGCAGCTGTATGATCTGAGACAATCAAATGAACCCTCTTGAGCTTGGAGAACTAACAGAATCTTCTAGGCTGTCAGGTTATCCTGAAGATGAACTCAGAGAAAGCAAGTACCAGAGAGTAAGCTGTCCACAGGATGGTCCAGGACCAGCCTGTGTTCTATGGACAAGGACTTAAAACACACCACGGGGTTCACCAAGAGGGGACAGTGGGACTCGGGACAGTCATTGTTAGAAACCATTGTTTCTTCTTCGGTTCCGAGGGATAGAGCTGAGACCTGCAATGGTGTGTGTGTGTGTGTGTGTGTGTGTGTGTGTATGTCTTCCCTTTCAGGCTGTTCTCCCAAAAGGCCTGCCACAGGGGAGCAGTCCTCTCTGGAGGTGGTGGGAGTGTTGCATAATCTGAACACAGGCAGGCTGGAAAGGAATCGGACCTGCAGAATTAATTTGCAAAATTCCACTCTGCCGCTCCCACCTTTTGAACGGACAACTCTGGATTCAGCAGGAAAAGAGGATTGCAAAGGCCCCGCCCCTCGGCCTCCTGTGGGAGGGGCCGCGGCTGTCCGCCTAGCTCCATTTATTACCCTTGTCACCACCTGGGTCCCTAGGGATTGAGGCTCTTTGGGGTAGCCAGGGCTGCCCAGGAGCAGAGCTGACAGCTGGAAGTTGGGGGAGGGCGGGGGTGACTTCAAAGGCTGGCAAGGATCAAAAGCAGCTGGAGGGTCCCCGGTGGTGGGTCCACCCACCTTTCCTAGCACGGGGTTACCTTGATTGAGCGCTGGGGGCCCTCCCTGGTAAAAGGAGAGAGGACAGATGGGCCTGGCAGGCTTTGGAGAGAGCCAGCACGGAGGGCTTGAAATCGAAGCCTGTTGACAGCAGTCAAGGCCTTCTGGGTAGACAGCTGCGCCCTGGACCCAGCCTCGCTGGCCGCCTTACCCCCATTTGATTTCAATCACAAAAGTGTCCGCTGATCTCTAACAGCCTGGACACCAGCTGGGGACAGGTGCTCACGCGGAAAGCTGTCTTCTCCAGGTTCCGGCAGCTCTCAAATCTGATCTGTCACCTGGTCCCACCGAACTCATTTTGACGGCCACCGCGACTACCTTCTCTGGCCGAGAATGCGGCTGTGGGCTCCACGCCCATCTCCCTGGGGCTACTCTGGCTTCCCTCCAGAGCGGTCTCTGTGGCGTGGCTGACAGCTCAGATCTGAGCCCCCCTTCCTAGCCTGGCGTGACCTCAGGTTGTTTCCTGTTATTGCCTTGGAGTGAACCTTTGGCCCAGCCTTGCTCTGGCATCTCTTTGTCAGGCTTTCTCCAGCTCCCTCTTCTAAGAACGTGGAACACCACTCCCTGAAGGAACACGACTCTCTGAAGTAGCTCCCGTCTTTGGACTCTCCTGTGCTTGCCCCAGTCCCGAGTGGGCCTCCATCCCTATCTTTTAAACACCACTCGTTGTGTGTTTTGTATGTGTGCGTGAGTATTTGATTTCCACCTGTCTCCCCACCACCGCACTTTAATTTCGTCTGTATAAAAGGTCCCTCTGCTAGTCCCCAAATCTCCTACGGGGATTTTCGTGGCGGTTTTCATAAATACCTGTGGCATGATAAATGAACCCTGTGCATGAAGGCACACATCCAGCCAGGGTTTATTATATGCCTGTTAAATGTGCCAAACTGCACTGCGCACAGCTTTTATCACCTCTCCAGGCGCTGCCTTGATTAACGCCGCCCGCGCAGCCCCTCTGGGCACCAAGTTTGAGAAGCCTGACCCCTCTCTCTGTAGACATGTGCCAGAGTGATGCTACTGTCCCCGACCAGCATAGGAGGCAGTAGTCCGCATGACTTGAGATGCCACCTCCATTAAGACGGACTGCCTGGCTGTCACTCCTGGGGTGGCTCTCAGCAAGAGAAAAGGGCTGGAGCGGGCATGCTCAGAGCTGTCACAGGGAGAGGGAGCCAGAGACTGATCCAGGCACGGTGTGTGTGTGTGTGTGTGTGTGTGTGTGTGTGTGTGTGGTGGCACATCTCACCTACAAGGCCCCACTCCCACGGTGACAGTCCAGAGTGGGATCCTGCGGTGGGTGACTCCACACAGAGCCCCAGACCTCTACTTGATTGGTGAGGAGTGGCTCCCCCCACCCCACCCCATACCTGCCCCATCACATGTAGCCCAGGCTGACCTCACAGTCACCTCCTTGTGCTGGATAATAGGTATGTCCCACCATGCCTGACTAACTCTGGGCTGGGAGTGGAAGGCGGAGCTTCATGCGTGTCAGCCCAGCGTCCTATGACGGAGCCACGTCCCCAGGTCTTGCCTCCTTCTCATCACCCCGATAGTGTCTCAGAACAGTTTGAAATGTTTTCGTTTCCCCCAAGCGATCCAGGTCCCACAGTTGCTGTGATAAACTCCAGCTTGCCTTTCCTTTCACAAACACAAAACACCACATGAGATGCCGCCGTTTCTACGTTACAATGGACTTTGCTAATTTAGTTATTTTGGCTTTTTGAGACAGGATCTTGACACTAGCTAGCTTCACACTGGTGGTCCTCCTGCCTCAACCTTCCGAGTGCTGGGATTACAAATCCTGATAGAAATATATTTTCTCTGTACATTTCCCCTGGGGACTCTTTCTCCAGCTTGTCAGTGAAATACCCTGGTGTTCTAGGTCATGACACAAAGACCTGGTTGGTTCTTTCCACTGCCCCGCGACGCTCTAGCCATGTCTCCCCACAGCTCAGCACTTGGGCTAGCCCCATGCTCCCCAGGTAGTTGGTTAGAATGAATTCCTTAAGCCTGGAGAGATGACTTCTTGATGAACACGCATGAGCTTCTCCAGGAGTGATCCCAGCACCACAAATGTGTCAGTAAATTAATTGCTTGTTTTTTCCCCCCGAGAGTTTTTTTCTCTTATATCAGGTGATGGAGTAGTAGTGTGCTGTGAATAAGACTCTTTCTCAACAGCACACTACTACTCCATCATCTGATATAAGAAAAAACAAAAAAAAAAAAAAAAAAAAAAAAAAACTCTCAGGGGTGGGTGGGAGGGGGGAAACAAGCGATTAATTTAGATACATTTGTGGTGCTGGGATCAGGCCTTGGCCTTCAGCAGGTCAGGCAAGCGGTCTACCCCTGAGCAACGAGTCTGTCCCTAAAGGATGACGTAAAGAGCTTCTATGGCTGTCTGCACACCATCTCTCAGGGAGCCTCACACAGCGGAGGACGCCCCATCACACAGCCGAGGACGCCCCGTCTGGGTTCCAGGGCTCAGCTCTGGGGAGCCTGAAGAGCTTTCGTCTAAGGCAGGGAGCCGGGTGAAGAGGTCAGCTCCGGGTTTATCTCTGCTTCCCTCACGCTGTCTTAGTTAGAGTCACCATCTCTAGGACTGAGCTCCCCAATCACATCCTTAGCCTAAAGCAAGAGGGCGTGTGCTGTGATGTACGGTCTCGAACTGTCTGGATGCTTGCTTAGAGAGCGGATCCCGCTTATGGACCTCCATGGTGAAGTTCTTTTTGCCTGTTTCTCTTTCCTTACCCACTTCCTTTTTTTTTGAAAGTGTGGTTTGGGGATAAAGGCTGAGAACTTTTCAGATGAGGGGCTGCGGGGTCCCAACAGTGCGGACCTCTGTGGGGCCAGAGGTTGACGCTGGGTGCCTTGACTGCTCTCTGCTTTAGAAACATGTTTGGGATGTGTCTTGGGATGTGTCTCGGGATGTGCATCTCTTAGGAGCTTTCCGGCTCATTCCCCCTCAGCCGAAGTGTTTTTAAAAGATCACACCCAAAGTCTCTGGTCTTCATTACAAACATGGACAATTTTTATGATCATGCCCGATTCTACAGTTTTTTCTTGTAGCTTTAAAAGTTACATTTTATTGGTTTACTTTGTGTGTATATGTGTGCGAGCAGGGCACTAGTCTGCCACAGCGAGTGTGGAGGGGACAGAAGACAGCCCGTATGATCTAGTTCTCTCTTTTCTACCATGTCATCCCCGAGGATTGACCTCAAATGGCCAGGCTCAGCAGCGAGTGCCTTTACTCTCTAAGCCGGTGGCTCTCAACCTTCCTAACACTGTGACCCTCACTTTGTGGTGACCCCCCAACCATAAAATTATTTTCGTTGCTATTTCATAACTGTAATTTTGCTACTATTATGAATCATGATGCCATTATCTGGTTTGTGATCCCTATGAAAAAGTCATTTGACCCCCCCCAGGGGTCATGACCCACAGGTTGAGAACCAACGCTCTAAGCCACCCCCACCAGCCCTGTCATAGGTCTTGAACACGATCCAAGTTTGATCTTCTCTAAGTGCTGACGCAGGAGAGATATGGCCTGTCTCTACAGAGCACATGCAGTGCTTTGTTCGTGGTGGATGCCCTAACACTCACACGGTGGGACTGGCCGCCTCTTCTGTCATGGCTGACATGACACATGGAAGCCACCAAGCCACCTGTGCTGTAGAATAGTCTCATGTGCAGGATTTGTCTGCTGCTAGCCTTTAAAAAATTATTATAACTTACTAGGATTTTTAAGTACTCGTTATTGATTCTCTGTGAATTTCAGATCATGTGCCCCAGCCCCGCCCATCTCCCTGCCCCTTCGTATCTGCCCCTCCACCCTTGCAACCTCCAGACAGAAAACAGAATGAGAAAGAATAAAAAACGCTTGCCGTGGAAGCCATCACACATCACACGGGCTATTCTTCTGTTCACACTTCTCTGCTTACAGACGTTCACTGCAACGAGTCGCTGGAGTTTTTCGAAGCCTCTGGCTCCTACACGGTCAGTACAGGATCCTCACGGGGACTCCTCTGGATATCCTGCTGTCACCCTGTGTCATGGAGGTCCTGCAGCTTTGGCTCTGCAGGGACCAGCCCTTTCGTGTGCTCCAGCAGATCATCGATGGGGTAGATATAGGGGTGGGCCAGCTCAAAACCCTGGCTCTGGACTGGGGAGGGAGCTGAGCTGCTCAGCGCCCCCCTCCCCCCCATTTATCTTGCGCCCATGCCACCAGGGTGAGCTCTCCAGCACTGGGTGGGCTAGCTCACCCAATGCCACAGCGGGCAAGGGACAGGGCCAGTTCTCCTCTGCCAGTGCCTGTAGGGCCGGCTTGCCAGCACCTTCATTTGCCATCAGGACCGGCTTTGCTGTGCCGCCCAAGCGAGGTACAGGGCCCACTGTTCCCAGTGCTGCAGCTAGCCTCTTCTAGTCCTCTCTCCACAGTATTTCCTGTGGGCCAGCCTTAAACTGTGAGCAGGCTGAGATGAGTGGAACAGACAGGGATGCTTCCAAAATGGTGTCTCTCCACCACCTCTCGTCAGGAGGCACGTGTCTGGTGAAGCCATTCAATGGCAGCATCCCGCAGCCGCCAACCTGGGCTCCAAGGATTTCACCCCTGGATGTCTGCGGTCCGCACCAACTCTTTCATAGGGGGCGGGTGGGTCAGAAAATTAAAAAAAAATTAAATGTGGAAGAACTCAAGTGTGTTGTGACACCGTCAAAATGTTTGGGGTTTACATTCCTTGCATGAGGGTGTGTGTGTGTGTGTGTGTGTGTGTGTGTGTGTGTGTTCAAAGTTATTATACATCATGTCCTCAATCTCCAGTGGCTCTCTTCCTTGGTTTTTATGACAGGGTCTCTCTCTCTCTCTCTCTCTCTCTCTCTCTCTCTCTCTCTCTGAACCTGGGACTCATCCATTCAGTTAGACTGCGTGCCTCAGAGGTCCTCCTGTCTTCGCCTCACCAGCACGGGATTGCATCTGTGCATCACCACGCCTGAGTCTTATGTGGGTCCTGGGATGGGCGTCAGGCCCTTTGCATCCACAGTGAGGACCTTCCTGACGGAGCCAGCCAACGTCACCCTCTAGTGTTTGCACATGCTCCGTGGCTGTCACGTACCTCCCTCTGATGCACTCTCCTGAGAAGCCCAGGCAGAGCCAGCCAGAGCCTGTGGCAGCCTCCTGGGCCCTGCGGGATCTGCGTGTCTCAGCGGCCTGGTTTTGCTCAGGCGTCAAACGGTGACCCCGACAGCTGTAACCATTCCCGAGGGCTCTGATGAGTATGTCGCGGTGGACTGCTGGCAAAGTTCTGAGGACAGAGCGTGGTTCAGAGCAAGCTCGCCTTCCCACCCACTGGAGAGTCTGCACTAAGAGCCCAGCCACAGGAGAAAGTTCCCTCAGGTTCCACAGGCACTGACTGGCAGAGCTGGGTCAAAAGCCTCTTTTTTTTTTTTTTTTTTTTTTTAAATTTTTAGAGACAGGGTTTCTCTGTGTAGCCCTGGCTGTCCTGGAACTCACTCTGTAGACCAGGCTGGCCTCGAACTCAGAAATCCACCTGCCTCTGCCTCCCAAGTGCTGGGATTAAAGGCGTGCGCCACCACCGCCCGGCCGGTCAAAAGCCTCTTAAAGTGATCTGTCTTTAGGATCAGGCCTCAGGTCAGGATGGGTTAAGAGGATGCACATCCAACCAGGCGTCCTCAGAGACATGAGTGGCATTGCCTCTGCAGGGCCGCCATACCTGAAAGTGTGGTGCTGAATGTTGGAGGGGGCATACCAGCCTCTCCGTTCTCCCGCCCCCACACCTCTCCCTACAAGGATCGTTCTGGTGTTTCAACAGAGCAGCGCGTCTCAGTGCTTGATGGAAGCTCAAACCAGCCTTGGAGATGTCCCCTGGGCCGTGTTTAACATCCAGGAAGAACCTGCCAGAAAAGGTCAGGCCCCAGAGAATGCACTGTGGTGTGAACCAGGCTAGGGGTTTAGGCAAATAGGTGCCCAACTTCACTAAGTCACTTTAGCTTACAAATGTGGGCTGAAGACAGACAGAGACAGACAGACAGACAGACAGACAGACACACGGGAGGTGGGGGAGATGTGCTGAGTGGAGCCAGCCTCTAAGGTCTGACAATATTAATATTCTCAAGTGGCCTCCAGGTGGGGGATGCAGGTGTAAGGCTTAGCTGGAAATTCTGCCTCAGCCGTGCAGAGTGTCATAGAGAGGCCTGTGTTGGTGTCTCCGTGTTACCAGGAAGAACCCACACTGAAGGAAATAAATACCAGTTCAATGTTTGCTATTCACCACACATACGGAAGCCAAATGTACACAAGATGTGTACGGTGGCCCAGGAGGGTCAAGTGTCAAGATGCTAGCTGAGAACCTGTGTATCGCTTGGCCTCCTGGTGTCTTAGGACTGCGTTCACCCCACTTGACAGGGAGGAAGGAAATGGAGAGACTCCCCTTCATACGCTTTCATCTCCTCGGAGAGGGCCTCCTCCGGGAGACTCCCCCCTGTCTCATTGCCAAACCTGAGCCGCATGGCCACACCTGGCTAGTCGCCGCGGACAAAGGGCTTAGCCTTGCCATCCTCTCTCCGCTCGGCCGAGAGAGCAGCCAAGCAGGCAGGACCAGGGTTCTGAGGTCCTGGGCTGGGAGGCAGTGGCTGCTGGCTAACCCTCAGGAGCTGCAGAGGACCTAGCTCCGCTGTGTCCCCCACTGTTCTGGTGACACTAGCCTAGTGTCACTTAAAGCAGTGAGCTCCCGCTGCACTTCCTGTTCCTTCTGTCCTTGTACCTCAGTCCCCTCCCTCACCGCTAAGGCATTGCTAAACCTGCCACTGCTTCCAGGAAGTCCTCCTGGGACACTCCCTCTGCCAATCATCATGTTCCAGGCCGTTCCATCCTGCTGAGTTCCACTAGAGTGGTTCGCACGGCACCCTGACCTGGTCTTGCAGGCTCCCTGTTTGTCCAAGACCACGGATCACAGTGGGGCGGGCAGCCGCGTGTTCCCTTGTGTGGTACTCGCCCTCTCTGTCCAGATCCTGTACCGTCAACACGACCCACCGGGCCTCAGGGTGCTAGTCCAGATAGACAGGGGGCCTCACACCACAGCTCAGCAAGAACCGGACCCAAAACCAGCATCTCAGTGCATGGTGGCCTGGAGATGCTGACTCTGTCCAAGTGGATATTTTGATACTTTGTGTTAAACGAAAGGTTCCTCAGTTTGTTCTTATAGCTCGTGCAACATTTAAACTCTGTGTGTGTATGTGTGTGTGTGTGTGTGTGTGTGTGTGTGTGTGTAACCCATGCTACATGCTTTTGAGGCCACATTGTTGGAGACTTTAATATACACTCTACGAGTAGCATGCAAAACCAGATGGTTTCTGCTGTGTCCCCAAGGCTTGGGTAGGAGCCTGGCACAGATCATGTTGAATGACTTCTTGTCCAGTGAATGATTAGATGAACAAATGAATGAATGAATGAATGAATGGGGTTTAAGGAACTGTAGGTACGTGCTCGTTCCCATTCTGGCTGTCAGGCAGAGCTTGTAGCTCAACGGTAGAACCCTCCCACAGCATGTCCGAGATCCTGGGCTTGATCGCTGGCATTGCGGAGTTGACACCCTGGTTGTCACGGCACTCCCTTCCCACACACTCTCTAGCCTCCTCAAGGCCACCTCATGGAATCAAGGCTGTCACCCGCTCCCCTTGTCCCAGCCTGCATGGCTGCCAGCCTTCAGACTGGGGTTCTGTAAACACAGCCGGCTTCCCCACCCGCCTCGCGGACTCCACCCCGCCAAGGAGACAAAGCCAGAGAGCCAGGACTTCCCATGAAAATCAACAGACGGTGGCTTGGAAACGTTGTCAACCTTGACGGGACAAACATTCTGAAAAGGGCCACTCGTCATTACAGGGCCCAGCCTGGCAGGCAGGGGCCAAGGCAAGCTGAGGAGTGCCAAGCCCGGGGGGGTCAGAAGGCCAAGCCTCAGAGCGTCTGGGAGACTGGACAGGCCTGGGCCCGACTCAACCAGGTGGGATCACCTGTCTCCCTCCTGAGCCAAGGAAAACAGCCATTGACAATGGGAAGGCAGGACCAGCCAGACTCTGGCAGTGTGAGACACAGGCCCGGGCCCCAGAGAGGCACCATGGCTCAGGACTGCCAGGCATTCTTAGAGACTGAGTGTGAACCAGGAGTCGGAGGGATCCCCGGGTCTGGAAAGCTAACTTGGGTCCACAGTTGCTGGTCAGAAATCGAGAAAGGAGACTACGAGTTTGAGAGGCCAGAAAGCAGCCGAGCTTTGTCCGTTGATGCCTTTGTTCCGGATGTAGAGTTATGGGTGCGAATCCTGCCTTGGGGCGCTCATTCGTGGCTGACCTTGCACAGTGAGGTCAGCGGCCCCACTCCTGGTGAGAGGCTGTAAATGCAGGTGCTGAAGACACCCAGCACCTCAGAACAGGAGCTGAGAGGATGCCAGGGAGGGAGGGAGAGGTGGGTGTGAACCCTCCTCCGTTCTCCTCTGTCTGCTTGCAGTCGGTGGGTTCAACACAGCCTGGCCGCCCGAGGGGCTGCTTCCGCCGGCCTTTGGACCTCAGGCTCACCCCTCCAAGATCATGCCCGGCTGGTCTAGGGCTCAGCAAACTCTTCCATCCTTAGCCCACGACTATCCCTGAGGCCAGCCAGCATGTAGCTGGAGGATTAGACCTGGGGACTCACTGTCTCACTATCCCCCACCGACTTGCGTGTGTGTGTGTGTGTGTGTGTGTGTGTGTGTGTGTGTGTGTGTGTGTGTGTGTGTGTGTGTGTGTGTGTGTGTGTGGTATATGTGTGTATGGGTGGGGTAGGGGACGCAGGGGCAGGTGGAGGCGAGAGGTGGCCATGGTGTCCTCCTCAGTCTCTTCTCCACTCCGTTTGTTTGTTTGTTCTTTTGAGGTAAGGCCTACCACTGACCCTGAAGTTTATGTTTCAGCCACACGGCCTGGCTGGTCAGCCTCTGGGATTTATCCGCACAGCCTCCTTGCGTAGCGCTGAAGCTAAGGACACACATCCCCACACCCAGCTTTTTAATCACGTGCTGGGGATCCGAAGTCAGAGCCTTGGCTTGTGCAGAAAACACTTCACTCACTGAATCATTTCCCAAGCTCCCCCAGTGCCCCCCACCCCCACTGAGACAGTCTTATTCCATAGTCCAGTTTGGCCCAGAACTGTGTACACCAAGCTGGCTTCGAACTCACAGCAAATCTCCGCCGACCTTCTGAGCAGTGAGGTTACAGGCACAGACCTGTAACCACACAACTCACTGGGAGCCGTGGCCCCACACAAACAACCTCTCCTTTCCTGGGCCTCAGTTTCCTCATCTTTGAAGTGGGGGTAGTGACGGCACCTCTCGATAGGGCTATGTAAGGATGTTAAGGAGTGGACGCTTCCAAGCGTCGCCAGGCAGAGGCGGCGAGCTCACAGGAGGCTCAAGGGACTACAGGGTAAGCACAAAGACCTTTGTTTGCATGTCCAGAACCTGTAAAGCCAGGCATGGGGGAGCACATGCTTGCAACCCTCGCTCTCCTATGGCGAGATGGGAGGCAGAGACAGGAGAATCCTTGGAGGCTTGTGGGCCAGCCAGTCTGGTGCATGAAGCGCAGTGACAAATAACAGGGAGCCTGGACTCAATCGAGTGGAAGGTGTCGAGTGGCACCAAGGCTGTCCTCTGATCTCCACGTGGCGCACTGTACCCACATGCACACGTGAATGCGCACACGTGAAAATGCATGAGTGAACACGCACACCTCACACACATGGTGAACACCCACATATGAATGCGCACAGGTGAACATGCACACACAAACATGCACACATGAACACATACACAGGAACCTGCACACAGGAACATACACATGTGAACACACATATGAATGCACACATGTGAACATGCATGTGTGTACATGCACACACACATGCACACATGAACCCATACAATGGACACATACACATGAACCTGTACATGCGAACATGCACACACAAGTGTGCTATTGTGCACACACAAACATGAGCACATGAACGTGTACATGTGAACACACACATATGAACACGCACATGTGAACGTGCATGTGTGTACCTGCATGTGTGAACATGTACACATGAACATGCACGCATACTAGTCACAAAATCAAATAGTCCTTTGTCTTCACGCCTGTGAGAGCACTCCCCAGAAAGGAGGTGAGAGGGGGGTCCCCAGGGACCGAGGCAAACCTTTCAATAGTCTAGCCCTTTGCCCCTTGCAGGCCATGCAGCCTTTTACAGTTATCTGCAAGCCCCGCCCTTGCCATATGCCAGAAGCCGCTCAGGGCTGGCTGGCTGTCACTCCCTGGTGACTAACTCCAGCAGCCTCCTAGCACCCCCTCCCCCCAGCTCCCCCAGTGAGGTTTTAAAACACCATTCTGGCCTTGTGGTGCCCCCTCTAAAACCTCTTTAATGGTTCTCCATTGCCCTTGGGCTGAATTCCAAACATCACAGGGACCCAAAGCAGAGGCTTTCAATTTCCTTGACCCCCAGTGCACACAGTAAGAAACCCATTTTACAACACAGTGGAGCCCTTTACCAAACTGGGAAGAAATGCTCCGAGGCCAGGCTGACCCAGGCAGCATACTCCCGGCTTCTTTCGGTTCCACTCTCCCTGAAGTTCCTCCCTTCTGGCATGCTGGGCGTGGCCCATAGACTGGAACTGAATTGTCGATTGATTCTGTGGCTCTCCGGATGAACCCCGGTTCAGAACTCTGAAGTCTGACAAGAAACCTTTGGCCTCCTCTCTTTTCTGTCTGCTGCGAACCCTGGTGTCGCATGCCCTGTAGTGTCCCTCAGTCTAGAGCACGGCTCCCACTCTCTGTCTGGCATAACCAAAGGCTGCACCCCAGAAGACCACAAGGCCCTGTCTCTAGGTGGCAGGTGAGGACCTAAGGTGCCCTCTCACCTCCACACGTGTGTGCAAACCCCCACAAGCTTTGAAAACATCCCAGTAGAATAGAGAGCCCCTAAGTCCAGCATATTACCCTGTTTCCTTTCCTCTGGAGCCCCAAAATCAAAAGCCACATTTTATATTTATGTTCTTCCTTGTGCCCCTGTGCCCATGAGTTCAGGCCCTGGCTTGCTTTGGGCAGACCAAACGCAGGACCTCCCACACCACAGCCACCCAGCCTGTTTCTTTTCAACACTTGACTGTTGTGTGCCTAGGCCTGAACCCTGCCCTGAGGACTCAGAGACACACCTCAGAGGAGACAGAATAGCTGATTAGTGTGGGTTCTCAACACCTGAAGGCAGGGATGAGGGTACAGAGTTTGCTTTGGAAACACCTATCGGGGCCAGCTATACCCAGGGAGATGGAGTTTACACTGTCTATACTGAACTGAGGAAAGTCCCGGAAGCCAACCATATCCCTTTTGGCAAGTCACATAATTTCTCAGTTTCTTGGTTCCCTCCCACACCCCTAGAAGCCACTTGAGCTCTCCTCAGTGGGGCCCTTGGGAGAAACACATCAATTCATGTAGATGAGACGCTCTGGGTAGCATCTGCACCGGGCAAGCACGTCTGGCAATCTCAGTGGCTGTCCCTCCTAGGATCTGGGGTCTGTGTGCTCCAAGAGCCCCCCAAAGTGTCTCCTCTTCCTGCCCATGTTCCTTGGCTCAGAATTACAACACGTGCCCAACAACAGGCTTAATCCGGTCTGCCTGGCCAGAGTGGTCCTTTAAAAAGTCACCTGGGCTCAGTGGGAAAGTGCTTGCATGCACAAGGAGATAGGTTCAATCCCCAGCATTACCCTCCATCACCCTGTGGACAACAGTAGTAAAAGTCATTTTCCTGCAAACTTAAGAGTAGATGGATGGGTGGTTGGGATGCGCATGTGTGTGTGTGTGTGTGTGTGTGTGTGTGTGCATGTGAGTGAGTGAGCAAGCAAAGCTTCCTTCTTCCTCCTCCTCCTCCTCCTCCTCCTCCTTCTTTTTTTGTTTTTTGTTTTTTTTTCAAGACAGGTTTCTCTGTGTAGCCCTGGCTGTCTTAGAACTCACTCTGTAGACCAGGGTGGCCGTGAACTCAGAAATTCACCTGCCTCTGCCTCCCGAGTACTGGGATTTACAGGCATGCACCACCACTGCCCAGCTCAAAGTTTTCTTCTTTCTCTGACACTTTGAACACCAGAATGGGAGCAGGTGGAGGGAGAGTCCTCTCCTTGTTTGTGTGCACACAGGTGTGTGTGTGTGTGTGTGTGTGTGTGTGTGTCCTGGGAGGAGGGGTGTAAGTAGCAGAGAGACACAGGAGGACGTTGACTATGCTGTGGGATCCAGGCCTGCACTGAAGCACAGAAGAGGGACACGTCTGGCTCGCCGTGACTAAGGTGGTGACCTGCTACTGCACAGGCTCCCCTGATTTCACTGACTGGCAGGGAGACAGAGGCAGGGAGGCTGAGGAGACTGACATTCGAGGTCAGGCAAAAACAACAAACAACAAACAGACAAACAAACAAACAACCGCGTGTTCACTGCCACTAAGGTCGTGCTGGGGAGAAAAATAGGCCAGAGCAGGGAGGTGCCTCAGTGGGTAAGACACTTGCCGTGCAAGCAGGTGCGAGGGCCTGGGTTTGAATCCCCAGATCCCACGTGACATTGGGCACGGCAATCTGCATCTGCAGATCGTAGGGTGAGATGGAGGGCAGAGGGTGGGGATCCTCCCCGGGGACCTGAGTTCAACATCTGCTCAAAGCAGCTAACAAGAGAGACTGTTTCCAACAGGATGAGGGTCAGCCCCTGCGGTTGTCAGCTGACTTCCAGGTATGCAGCACGCATGCGTGTGCTCGTGCGTGCTCCTGTGACCACGTGCATGCAATTTTTAAAATAAAAGGAAACAGAGTGCAGGGCAGCCACTTCAGAGCGGTTTTGACAAGCCTTAGTGGTCAGTGGTTTACAAGAGGTGAGGGGCAAGGAGGTTACCAGAGAGACTAGACTTTTGTACCAACTACCAAGGGAGGGAGGCAAGCATCCACCCCCCAGGAAGAAGGCCAGCCCGATGGCAGGGAATTCAGTTTGGGACAATCTCCAGCTCACAGTTCTTACACATTTCACCACCCAGAGAACGTCAGGAAGCCTTTTGGTGGCCCAGTTTCCTGCAGCTGCTATCTTAAAGCGCCACACATTTAGTGGCTTAGGATAAATGTAAATGTATTCTGTCAGACATGAGAAAATCAGAAGGTCAAAGTCCTCATAGCTGGCTCCTTTAAGTCAAGGTGCCTCCAGAGCTCTGTTCCCTTGAGGATCTTGGTGACATGCTTGTCTCTCTCCTCCTCTAGCTTCTGGTGGCCACCAGTGGCTTGTGGCTTGGCTTGCGTCTGCATCCACCCGATCTTCAAGGCTAATGTCTTCATCTGACTTCACTCTGCTTTCTCAGGCCATGTGTGTAGGTGGGCTCTTCCTTTAGGAACATCCATTTTTACATTTGGGGTCCACCGGATCATCTTAGATCATCTCCTCCTTTCAAGAGCTTTAATCCAATCCTATCTGCAAAATCTTTATCACCTAAAATAGCGTTTGCCTTTTTTATTTTTACTTTTTGGTCCATTCTGGGAGTCAAATCCAGAGTCTTACACATGCTAGGCAAGTACTTTGCTATCAAATCACACCTGTGATCCTTTTAAAAATTAGTTAATTTTTAATTTTTGGAGACAGACTCTCCTTTTGTAGCTTAAGCTGGCCTTGAACTCTTGATCTTTCTGCCACCACTTCCAGAGTTCTGGGATTATGGGTGTGTGTCACCATGCCCATTTGAGACTTACAAATTTCAGTATTAAAAATCTGATATCGCCGGGCGTGGTGGCACACGCCTGTAATCCCAGCACTTGGGAGGCAGAGGCAGGCGGATTTCTGAGTTCGAGGCCAGCCTGGTCTACAGAGTGAGTTCCAGGACAGCCAGGACTACACAGAGAAACCCTGTCTCGAAAAAAAAAATCTGATATCTTTGGAGACACAGTCCAGCCAAGTGCACTTGGTGTTGACCAATTTTTATGTGAAATTCTAAAAAGTTTGGACAATCAACAGGCCTGCCAGTTGATTAGGAATGGTTAAAAAAAAAATCAAAACCAAAACCAAAAACAAATCTGGCAGGGATGCAGACATCTGCAGAGACAAAGGGCACACATGTGCTATGGGGATTATGACACCCTCAAACAGGAAAGAAACACATGTTTACAGTAGCAGAAGTTATGTTTAGTGGGTGTTTAGTATACCCAGGGCTCTGTTGGTACTCCTTGGCTCAGACATCTAATTTCAAAGGTTCAGAGGTCAACATGCTGACCATAATCTGGCTTTCTTCCTCTTGGACCCAGGGACTCACTATGTCCCTGGATCTCTTGCAGCTAGGTGTGGCTAATGACCCATGGATCATGGGCACAAGCCATGTGTGCAGTGTGTGGCTGTGATATAGACTGCCTGCACCACAGATTTGTAAATACGTGTCCTGTGGTCTGTCAAGCTTCTGACTGCCAATTGTAGCTTCTTTGTTCTCATGAACTCGACAACAGGACTTGTCATTGAGTGATCAGAGGGAGGAGGAGCCAGGGAAACAAAATTTACCATAAAACCTGAAATCATTCTGTACATGGAAGATCACCTGTGACCTCCAGGCTATATGCTGTGTTTGTTACAGCAGCTAGCATTACCTTAGCCACCCCTCACAAGGGCTCTCTTTGCATATGCAGGCTACCTTGCCTCTTCTGAGGGAGCCTCCAGAGCACATATTTATAATAAGCTCATCCTATCAGCAGTAAGCCCTGAATGTCTGGAGAGTTACCTGCTCAGTTACACATCCTCCATGCCTGCCTTTCCTTCTCTTCTTGTCTTTCCATTTCCAGTACAGTATTTCCCAGAATCACCTCTTAGACCACTTGAATCTCAATCTTCATCTTGGGGTCAGCTCCCGGGGTGGGGTGGGGTGGGATGAGGGGATGGGCTCAGATGTCATGACTGACATAAAGCTAGTGAGTGCTCACTAAGATTCTATAAAAGCTGTACAGCAAAGCCCTCTAAACTGTGTTCAGAGGCAGAATCAGCCTGAGTAGCAGAAGTGTTTAAAGTGTGACCTCAGCCTTTCAGATCCCACAGGAATGGACTTGTTTGAAGAAACCTAGCTTCAAGGGAGTCTGTACGTACTGTAATCAGCTTTGCAGGTTCTCAGCCCAGTAACAGAAAATAGGTGTTGTAGGCTGACCATAGTGGCCTTCCCACATTCTAGCACTCCAGCTAAGGTGTAATTTTGGATTGCAGAGGCCAGCTCTAAGGCTTCACATTTTTGGACACTCAGTTTCAGAATTTTAGACTCCTGGGATTAGAGAGTCTTGAAGATCATTTTATGGTGGTAAAGACCCAGTCTCCACGAGGGTAGGGTCTCACAGGGTGTAAGGGACATATGAGAGACAAAAGCTTATTTCTTTCTGATTCTGGGAAGATAATTGATATCTTTTTAAAGACTTATTTTATTTTATTTTACGTGTATGGATGTTTTGCCTGCATGCATGCATGCATGTATACCACATGTATGCCTGTTGAATCTCCTGGAACTGGGGTTGCAGATGGTTGTGAGCAGATGGTATTGGTACTAAGAGTTGACCCTGGGTCCTCTACAAGAGCAACAAATGCTCTTGACTACTGAGTAATCTCTCTAGCCCCTGAAAGTAATTGACATTTACACTACAGCTATGTGTCTGTAGAGGCTGAAGTACCCTCTTCACCTGTGTCCCTGAACCACCTTTCAACAAACCCACAGATATGGCTCTTCTCACATCAATATGTAGTCGGTGCCAGGTACTCTCTCTGTGGTGAAGAAAGCAAAGTCAACTGCCTGGCACACACCCTGGCCCCACAATTCACCTTGCCCTGGTTGTTCTCTGGTCACACTGTCCTTGGATGGCTTGTGCACATCTCTGGATGGCTAAAGAGGCATATCTCAGACAGACGAAAGCTGAGAGCTTGTCAGAGGCAGGACCAGGAACTGCCACAATACCTGCCTCCATTATCCCTCTCTATGAGCTGTGCAAACACTCCCAAATCCTGGAATAGGGTCAACATCTAGAAAACTATCATGCCTGTAAGCCAAGCTTGTGCAGTCTGTTCATGCAATGAACACTTCCTGAGTACTACTGTGTGCCAAAGAACATGTGGGGCTGGGATGTCCCTGCTATGTGGCTTGCACAGGCAAGGAGAGCAGAATGTGGTCTATACAAGACAGCACCGGGACCCTCACCGTCTCACTGAACGCTGACGCAGTGGTGCCAAGCTTTATTCTAACCCAGACCCTCAGTTCCTGCAGCCCACGTAGCCCCTTCTAGCTAAACTCTATGTGATCAAGACTTCATTGCAAGGATAAGTTTGGTCCAAGTGAATCTCATATTTATCACAGTTTGAAACACTAAACTCCTAGGCAGGGGAGATGAGTCAACAGGCAAAGCCCTTACCACACAGCATGAGGACTTGAGTTGAGATCTCCAGAACATGTATAACCAGACATTGTAGCTCGCATCTCGAAGCCAGAGCTTCTATGGTCACGTGGGAGGCACCTAACTGGTGAGATCCAGGATAGCTGGAAACCTTTTTGTTCTGAAACTACACACAAGGTGGACGGGTCCTGAGGAATGGGGTTGACCTCTCACCGCCACATGTACAGCAGTGCACACCCATTCCCACAGAGTTGGGATGACTACATAAGATAATTCTAAAATAGGCCAGTTTTAGTATGTGGTAAAAAGGCTGTTGTGGGGGAAGGCTACTCACCGACCACCTAGGGTGGGGAGGTGGGTCAGCAGACACTTTCTGCCAAGAGCTGAAGGGTAAAAGCTGTAGGCTTCTGGAGGCCAAGAAGTGTGTCGTTTTGTTGCAGAAAGGGGAAAATGCAAAGGCTACAGGAGCCAGTGGCCGTGGCCTTGTGTCAATAAAACTTTATTTAAACCACAGACAAATGAGGAAATGTGACCTTTGAGTTTGGGTTTGCCAAACCTTGCTCTACATCACTTGAAGAAGCAGGTTAGACCCACAGAAGCGATCAATAGTGGATCTGCTATGAACAAAGCCTATGATCTAACCCAGGTTCTGCAAACTACAGCACCCTGAACCAGCTCTGACTGCTGCCTTCAAAAACAAAGGTTTATTTGTTTCTGTATTGTCTGTGCCTGCTTTGACACAGACAGGAAAGGACCAGAGTTAAGAAGCTACTGGAAGACTATCTGGCCCTCAGACCCTGAACTCAATGCTCCCTGGCCTCTCATAGAGCATGTTTGCCTGCCTCTGGCCTCCACAGGACCACCCCTTCAAAGAATGGTGTCAAGGGGCTTTGGGTGGACCTGGGGCCACATGCCCAAGAGCTCTGGGAACAAAGGCAGCCCCAAGCAGAACGTTGTTTTTAATAAAGTGGATAGGGCCAGAATCAGAGCAGGAACGCTCGGGCCCTGCACCCTGGAGAGGGCCTGACCACAGTGACGCCTGAGAAGCGAGTTCACAGCTAAGACGCACTCCATAAATGTTAAAATAACAAGAACAATAAATAGTAATAAAACACAAAGCCCTGCATGCAGGCTCCTCGGGCTGGACCTCCCAGGGTTTGAGCTGCAGAGCCAGGAGGTCAGGCTTGGCAGAGGTTCTGCAGGGCCTGCAGGGACTGAGCAGGGCCTGAGGAGGAGGAGGAGGAGGAGGAGGAGGAGGAGGAGGAGGAAGTTCACGGTGTGATCAGGCACTGGCGAAGAGCCTCAGCTGCAAGCTGGTACCATCTGCTAGGTAAAGAGACCTAGGCCTCGCAGCCAACGCTAACTCGCAACAACCTGCAAGACAGGACTGGAGAGATGGTCCTGTTGGTCAAGTGCCTGCCCTACAAGCATAGGGATCTGAGTTCTATGCATAGCTCCTTTCTAAGAGCCGAGCGTGACACCTGTAACTCCAGTCCTGGGTAGAGGGGTGAGATAGGAGGGTCTCTGGAGTTTTCTGGCCAGCCAATCTAACTCCAGGCAACTTCAGTTCCAAGGGATCTGATGTCTTCTTCTGGAATCTGTGCACACAAAAATGCATGCACACACACACATAAATACACACATACCACATACATCCAAAGGTGCTTAGCCTATCTGAGTGCTGAGCGTATCCTTGTCCCAAGTACATGGGATCCCATACATGGAATCTTCCAGAAGCTCCAGTAAGCTATCTCGGTGTTTTCTGCATTTTAAAACCTCCCTGGGGCCAACTATCAAAAGCTGATGGCCTAGCTAGATTGTCTTGGTCCCTTTACCTCTCCATTGAAGAGCTGAGAAAAGCCTTTGAGGCAGGCTGAGCCCAGCCACACGGTGCCAGGGGCCGCTGCACAAGCTGAGGCAGGTAGGGCAAAGACAAAGACTTGGCTCCTCACTACGTCGTGCCCAGAGGTGATGGGCACACCACATCCCAAACCAGCGCAGAGTCTAAAGGACTCAGCGTCTAGAGTATTCTGAGTCCCAGAGGAACCAAGGTCTATCTGGTCTCTGCGTGGCCAGCGCTCTGAAAGGCCCGAGTCTTAAAACCAGGCAGTGCCTCTGTGGCACACACTGGGCAGTGGGCAAACGGGTTCTTTCCCATGAGATTGTTCAGGTACTGGAGATGTCTTAAAGTTGGTTAAAAACCCAGGCTGGAGAGATGGCTCAGCGGTTAAGAGCACTGACTTGCTCTTCCTGAGGTCCTGAGCTCAGTTCCCAGCAACCCCATGGTGGCTCACAACCATCTGTAATGGGATCCGATGCCCTCTTCTGGAGTGTCTGAAGACAGCTTTTCAGGATATCGTCAGCTTGTCCCCAGCACCCAGCCACCCTGACTTCACTTGGCCAGCCCTTACAGAGCTCTTAAGTGTAACCAGGCACTATTCACAGCCCGTATCCAGGCAACTGTGCCCCATCCCCCACGCTGTTGGGATAAAGATACCCAGGACCCCATCTGACAGATGAGATGGGTGAGGTCCAGAAGGTGCTCAGGGACAGAGAGCCTTCCCGATGCTTACTGTGGGGCAGGGGTGACCAGGGAGTATCTTTGCCTCCACACCCCTTCCTGCGGGCTGGGCCTCTTCAGACTCAGCCGTCTTCTGGAGGCCGGGCAATACTTGAGACATAGCCCAGCAAGCAGTTGAAGAATATTCAGAGAGTGCCAGGCCCTCAGAGGAGGAGTGACACGGGGCCAAGAGTTCATAGAGTTTTCTGGAGAGCCCGAAGGAGCTGGTCTGAAAGTGCTGCGGTGAGCAGAGCCCCACGCAGGGCAGGTGCCAGCCCCGCTCCTGCGCTCCTGCTGATCCCAGCTGCACAGAGGCCGGGTCACCTTCTGCGCCACCGAGCAAGAGGCCAATGCCTCGTTAGCCCCTTTAGCTGTCCCAGTGCCAGCACAGCCCTAAGCAATGGCCGCAGCATCAGATGACTACCCCAGATGGAACCTTTGACATCTTGTCCCCACCCCCGACCCTTGTCCTTGGGTCTGGAGAAACTGTCCGAGTCACACACACGGACTGACTCCCAGGAGCTCCGAGTGAGGGCTCTTCCTATGTGGATCAACGGACTGCAATGTCCTCCCCTTTCTCTGAGGAAAATGCACATAAAGCTGCTTCCCTGTCACACCATTCCCAGACATGGGTGTGGGTGTGGGTGTGGGGGTGGGGTGGGGGTGTGGGATGAAGGGGACGGGTGGGGATGGAGTGGGGCTGTGGCCGAACGGAGTTAACTCCCTATGCCGGGAGGAAAGGAAGGAATTTTTCCCCAGGAAAGAACAAGAGGGGGAGGGGGCTCCTGGGGGGACGGCTCGGTGGGTAAGGTCCCACTGGGCAAGTGTGAGGACTTGAGTTCCAGTCCCTTGAGCCTAAATGAACAGCTGGGCCTGGCGGCATCAGGGAGCTGGAGACTCTCTGGAGATCCCTGGAGCTCTCTGACCAGCTAGTCTTGCTAGCTCTGTGAGCTCTGAGTTCAGGGAGAGATCTTGTCTGAAAACAGAATAAAACAAAAAGCCAAACTAGGTGGCAATAGAAAAAAAGACTCTCCCCACTGACCCCTAATCCCCAGGTGCGCGCGCGCGCGCACGCACACACACACACACACACACACACACACACACACACACACACACACACGCCCAGGAAGATAAACTGAGTGTGTAGACAGCTTCCTGCCCTGGAGGTATTTTACCCAGGAGTTCACTGATGAATCAGGCACAAATGCGGCTGCCAACGTGGGTTAAATTTTTTTTTTTTTGGAAAGGAAGGAGGAGGGGAACGGGGACCACGTCCACTCTAGCCTCCTCCTCTTCCGTCCAGATGCTCCACCCAGACAGGTGCGGTGGCCAACTGTCTTCAGAAGCATGAGGGTTGAGCATCACGTGCTGAGACCATTCAAGCCCATCTTCCAGATGGAACCTCTCGCCCAGACTCCAGCTGCAGCCTCCCGCCCGGGGCCTGCACTGCCCGGGGCCTGCTCTGCCCAGGCAGGGCCATGCCCAAGGGCACTTTGGCGCACTTTCTCATTAACACGTCCGTGTGGGCTGTACATTCCCACCATGCCAGGAGAAGGTGACATCAGGAGCGGACACATTGGTTTGATTATTTAACAAAAGTGAGTGGTGGAGAACAGAAGTCATCTTCAGGACGTTTGTGGAGACTGCCGACACTTGGGACCGTACTTTTGTCTGGAGCAGCCGTTGTCAACCTGTGGGTCTCTACCCCTTTAAGGGGGTTGCTTATCAGATCTCCTGCATATCAGATTTTTACATTATGATTCGTAACAGTAGCAAAAATTACAGTTATAAAGTAGCAACAAAATGATTTTATGGTTGTCACAAGTCACAGGGCCAGTGGGCCGGGGAGGGTTAGGAGCCAGCCCAGCCTGTTTGGAGCGTTCCCGGTGTGTCCCCGTCTCCTGCTCTACCACAGGGAAAAGGCTGAGTCTTCAATGCCACAGAGCAGACTGCTGGAGACCCTTGGGATAGCACCGTTGTGGGTTGTGTTCACACACCCAAAGACCACACAAATATTCCCCCTGAGGATCAGCAGGCCCCTCCCTCCAGTCTTCCAAGAACCTGGTGAGACTTTTCCTAAGGGATGAGCTTTTGGTCACTCTGAGAGCAACTATTTATCACCAAGTCATCACCTGCCAAGCCCCAAGGTCTTCTGAGATACTTCAGTTAATCCTAGGACGAGCTGCAGGGGGTAGGGGCCAGGAGTACCTCTACTTTACAGGGGGAAACTAAGGCACAGTGAGGGGAAGCCACTCGCCCCCAGTCACATGGCAGACAGGTAAGGTGTCTGCATTCTTGTGAGTGTACACACGTGTGTACATGTTCATGTGTGTGTGCACATGCATGTGGAGGCCAGACTTCCACATTTGGTGTCTTCCTGTCTCCCTCCACTTTACTTTTTAAAGACAGGGTCTCTCACTGAACCAGGAGCTCACCGATTTAGAGGGACAGTCTGTCTAGCAAGCCTCGGGGATCCTCTTGTCTCTGACCACTCCTCTCAGGAACTGGGGTTACAGATCCATACCCCGACTCCTGTCTCTCGTGGGTGCTGGGGATTTGAACTCAGGTCCTCATGTTTGTAGAGCAAGCACTTTACCCACAGAACCAATCCACCCAGCCCCCGGAGCCTTCGTTACTTATTAAATTGCTGGGATCCACGGATGCCGAGCATATTGGTACATTAAATTCCTCAAGGGTGTTCTGTCATGGGTGTCCATCATTTTTACAGACCTGGAAGCAGAGTCCCTCTCAGCCTGACTAAGCTGGCATAGACCTGGGGGGCAGTGGCTCTGCCGTCAGCGAGCCTGACTCCTGATGGGCCACAGGGTGACAGTCACATTAGCCCTCCTGCTCCCTGCAGGGAGGGGGCAGGAAGTCCCTTTACTCATGACAGAGTGGCCACTCACCAGAGATGCTCTTGGGGCCAGCACATGGGCACGCCCAGCTTTCTCAGTCAGTACACGGTGACATCCAGCCTGCCCAGGCCTTTGGAAGAAAGGACGGCCTTTCTACCTCCCTCCATTTACCATGGATGTAGCTGCTTCTCCATCGATGCTGAGGGGGAGAAGCCAAAATGGCAGGTGCAGGTGGTGAGACAGATGGCGAGGCATCAGGCCGCCGGCCACAGGTGAACCTTTCACCCCAGGGTCACTGGCCCCACTCTGCAGGTCGCCTGTGGCCAAGAGGCACATTCTACTGTGGCAGCTGTCGAGGGTCTCACTGTGAGAGGCCTGGGTGGGGGGGACTCAGGCTTGGTCAGCAGGAGACAGCTGGTCCCAGCCCCCCTGCCACCAGCTGCCTGGGACTCTTCCCACCCACCGTCCTTGAGCGCTAGCCCACACACAGCCCTTCCTGAATCCTCTGCTTGGCCCTGCCCACCCTCACTGAACAAAGAGTTTAATCCTTGGGGTGGGTAGCCTGAAGACCTGGGGCTGAGTGCTGGCCCATATAGCCTGTTCTATTCCCTCCCTCCCTCCCTTTCTTCTTTCTGTCCTTCCTTCCCTGGACCATAGCACAAGCTGACATGTGGAGCATTTCTAATCAAGCCTGGTATACAGTAAGTGTTCAATAAATGCTCAGTACCACCGCTATTGACTTGTGTTGCTGGCCATTGCGCTGCAGGAGGTTCCTTTGTTCAATATGATTTTAAGTCTAGGAAGTGTTTGGAAGGCTAAAAAAAAAAAAAAAAAAAAAAACAAAAGCCTCTCCCCCTCCCCTCTATGATGAACCTTCCTGATTCTGTCAGGGGAGGGATGGGGGTGGACTATCTGACTTCAGCACCCCTAGAGGTCTCACACAATAACTGAGCCGCAGGAGCTGGCAGTGCTGGTAAACGCCTGTTTTGTTGAGTTCTTCCTATAATTCTCGGCCTGCCGTCCCATGCCTCTAGCTCAGCACACACTGTCTTATGTTTACACTGCTCTAAACTCAATGCCTTGAAAAAAAACGGACCCATCTTATTGATGAGGAAACTGAGGTTTGCCAGGGCTATGTGAGTCAGCCCAGGCCAGGTGAAGGCAACAATATGTGGACGGTCTGGAGTGTGCCAGCCCTGGGGCATAGGGGAACTGAAGGAGAGAGGACTTGCCTGGCACCATCATCTCCAAAACTCTCCCAATGGTCCGAGCCTGACAGTGTTATGTGAGAACGGGACACAGCTTTTTAGAGCAAGATTCTGCTGCAAACAAATTCACATCTGTGGTGAAGAGTTCCAGTAAATCATCCCCACCCACCCCTTGCCTGGAAGATTCCTGGCTTAGTCAGGACCCTTTCCCATGAAAATAACAGTAAAGTTAGCTCAAATTGGTTCAAATTAAAAGGAGGACTTACTGATTTACATAGCTAGAAACCCTAGTTGGCTTCAGGCACAGCTTGATCAAGGGATTTAAAAATAAAACAAAACAAAAGACAAATGCACTACCCTGCCTCTTCTCTGCATACACATGCGCTCTCTCTCTCTCTCTCTCTCTCTCTCTCTCCCTCCCATTACTCTGTTTTTGTTTCCCTCATGCAATTTTATTTCCCGACAGCCTCTCCCACAAACTGTTGGCAAAGATGTCTCCCAGAACCTTCAACCTGGCCCCAGGTCCCAACAGGGAACATAGCACTTTTTCCCTCACAGTAAAAGCTAAAATTCCAGGAAATGTTGATTGGCTGGGCTTGGCTCACCTGCCCACTGTCACTAGGGTGGAGGGACCTGAGTCATATGCCCTTTGTGGGGAGGGGACCAGTGTCCCCAGTGTTATTTGACCTGAGAGTGGGACTCAAGGCTTCCGAAGGTACAAGTCAGCTTCTGTGTCAAGAGAGTGGGTGGGGCTAGCCTGGCCCTCGGGCCTGGCACAAAGACCTGGCCAATAGTGAACCGTGAGAGATATTTACAGAAGAGTGAACGAACGATTGAGTTGATTTTCTGGATGGTGCTTTCCAAATCCTCCTTTGTTAGCTCATGTCTAAGTCGCCTTCAGGAAGCATGTCCCAAAATGTCGGATTAAGACATGAGCAACGGGAGACTGGGGCAACAGCTCAGCAGGTCAAGGCGTTTGCCCCGCGAGCCCGAGGAGCTGAGCTGGAGTCCCTCCAAGCACCTGAGACGAGGTGCTGACTCAGGACACACGGGCGAGTGGCTTGCCAGGCACCGAGATGGGCGGGCACCGAGAGGTGCTGACACCAACCCGAGATCACATTGCCACCAAGAGGCTTCCTGTCTTATGAAAGTTTATGCTGTCATGGTCCCCAATTCCTGAGAGAGAATGCGGAGCACTGAGAGGTAACAGACCTTCAAGACAGCCATTATAACAACGCCGCCCTGTTCTCCACATCCCAGCCCTGGGAGAGACGTGCCATTCCAAGGGCAGTGTGTGTGTGTGTGTGTGTGTGTGTGTGTGTGTGTGTGGTGTGGTGTGTGTGTGTGTGCCCCATGTATATGTGTGTCTATGTGCGTGTCTCTGTGTATGCCTGTGTGTATGCTTATATGTATGTGTGTGGTGTATGTATGTATATGTGTGTGTGTGTGTGTGTGTGTGTGTGTGTGTCTGGCATATATGTGTGTGTGGCATGCTTGTGAATAACCCTTTACCCTCTGAGCCGTCTCCCTAGCTCCACAAAGCTATCCAGCAGAGAGGACCGAGGACAGAGAAGTGAGGCCAGTCACACGGTTGTCACCCAGGGCAGTGTGCCCCCAACTCAAGTCAGATGGGACAAAGTGGCTGCATACGGGCTGCCTGCTAGAACATCTAACCAGACCCCAGAATTGGTGTCTGGAGTTCAGTTTGCCCGGTAGAGGACGGGCTTCGAGCAAAGCCATGAGAGGCAAGGGTGCTCGCACTCAGCTAAGCCTGGTCCTCTCCCACATGGCCTGGGTTCCCATTCTCTTCCCTGCCCCCGACCCCGCACAGCCTCTGCAATGCCACGGGGTCAACATGTGTCATTTGAATGAATACATTCAAACACACCAGGCAGCCTTCTCCCTCTGATCCACTTCCTGTCCAGCACTTGGCGTGAATTTGACCGTGCTCTGGACACCAGTGTTGGCCACCTACCACGTCCCTCTTAGCCCTGGTGGGCTCCTCTCCTTCTGATGCATGACAAACTGCCTCTAGGTCTCTGCCCAGGTGGTTCCTGGGTTCTGGCTCTCACCTCCCTCCCTCAGG
Source organism: Apodemus agrarius (assembly GCA_964023405.1). Taxonomy (NCBI): domain Eukaryota; kingdom Metazoa; phylum Chordata; class Mammalia; order Rodentia; family Muridae; genus Apodemus; species Apodemus agrarius. Next base: position 13,895,294 of record OZ030008.1, read on the forward strand.
TCCAGTGAAAGCCACCTTCCTTGCTGGTCCTAGGGATACTGCTGGTGACATCTGCAGTGCCTCCTCTGTCTCCTGGGGGCACATCTCTGTTCCTCTCTGGTTGTTTCATGGGCCTCTGTTTTGAAAAGGGATCAACTGTTCCCAAGCTCAGTTAGTGAGAGCCTTGCACTGGGGCCACTGTATTGACACTTACAGGTACCTGTGGTGGTTTGAGTAGAAATGACTCCCATAGACTTGTGCGTTTGGATGCTTGGCCCATGGGTAGTGGCTCTATTCGGAGGTGTGGCCTTGTTGGAGTAGGTGTGGTCTTATAGAAGTATGGCCTTGTTGGAGGAAGTGTGTCACTGTGGGTGTGGGCTTTGAGGTCATATATGCTCAAGCTAAATCTAAACACAGTCTCTCCTTGCTGCTTGCGTATCAAGGTGTAGAAACTCTCAGCTCCATCCCCAGCACCCTGTCTGCCTTACGCGGCCATGCCTCCCACCATGATAATATGGACTGAACGTCTGAACCTGTAAGCCAGCCTCACTTAAATGTTGTCCTTTCTAAGAGTTGCCTTGGTCATGGTGTCTGCTCACAGCAATGGAGACCCTAACTAAGATGGAGCATGCCCCACCTGGACCAGCAATTGTCTACCCTGTGACTTTTGGAGGAGCTGTCAGGACAAAGGGGCTCCATTCTGCTAAAGTGACAGACAGACAGACGCTCAGAGCAAAAGGAACCAGGAAGCCTGCTGAGGATGAGGGAGAAGAGAGAGGAAGCTTTAGGAGACAGACTCTTCTATTTCATGAGCTCATTACGTCTCTATATTTGCTTCAACTGCTTTGAATTGTTTTTTCTTTAACTGCCGCGCAATGTGCCACCAACCCCAGAAGAGGGGACAAGAACCACTTTGTCCCTGTCGTGTACTAGTCTCTCTCCCTTGTGACTGTCCTGTGCCTCCTTTCAGTTCATGCCAAGTTGCAGAAATAAACACACACACACACACACACACACACACACACACACACACACTCCAGAGCCGGGGCAGAGAGGCACACACATGTAACACCAGCACCCAGGAGGCCAAGGCAGGAGGGCTGAGCATTCAAGGCCAGTCCAGGCCACACAGTTAAATCTCTATCTCAAAACAAACAAGGATAGAAATGTAAGGGCATTTAAAAGTACAACCTAAAAGCAAAACCATGATCTCTTTCTTTGTTCTCATTTCTTCTAGCACCTTCTAGTCTTTTCTGTAGCGCCCGCTCCCTGAGCCTCGCACCTCACAGAGGTCTCACCCGTGTGGGAGACAGAAACATGCACATCCTGGGCATGAGCCTGCACCTGACCTATATTTCTAAGTCATCCTGGCTCATTGGTGGCCCCTCACGAACCTGGGACTCTACAGAAAACAGACGTAAAAGCTCCTAGTGCAGGGCCAGCAGGGGCAGCTGCTGTCACTGGCCTTGTATTGCTGAGCAGTTTTAGGGCTGGGGAAGATGGCTCACTGGGTAAAGTGCTTGCTGTATGTCTTTGGGTTTTACTGCTGTGAGGCGGACACCATGACCAAGGCAAGTCTTATAAAGAACAACATTTAATCGGGGCTGGCTTACAGCTTCAGAGGTTCAGCCCATTATCACCAAGGCAGGACCATGGCAGCATCCAGGCAGGCGTGGGGCAGGCAGAGCTGAGAGTTCTACATCTTCCTCTGAAGTCTGCTAGCAGGTAGCTAGGATGAGGGGGTCTTAAAGCCCACACCCACAGTGATACTCCCCCTCCAACAGGGCCACACCTCCTTATAGTGCCACTCCCTGAGCCAAGCATATACAAACCATCACACACTGCATAAGCACATGAACCGAGCTTGATCCCCAGTATGTAAAAAGCTGAGCCCGTCCGTGTGCACCTGTAATCCCAGCGCTGGGGACATGGTGACAGGAGAGTGCCGGGGCTCTTTGGCCAGCCAGTATAGTCAACTTGATAAGTTCCAGGTTCAGCAAGAGGTCTTGTCTTGAGAGAGGAAGACAGCCAACCTCCTCTTCTTGCCTCTACACACATGTGCCCGGATGTGCATGTATAAGCATGTACACATAAACAAACATATGCACATGTCAACATGCGTAAACACATAAACACATGCATAGACATACACAAACACAGATGCACGCACACAAAGAAGTTTTATATTTTTTCTTTTAAGTTCATACTGAACTTTTAAGTCTTTTTAAAGCTCACATAAGAACAGAATTGGTCACAATGGGAAACTGCACCGCCCGCCAAGCACCCCAGGGACTGGCATCACCAACCTGCCCACTGTTACCTACTGGTCATTAGTGCCACTCTTTAAGTAATGAACCACCAGCCGTACACCCCCAGGCCCTGCTTTGTGCTCATTCTTCCTCTCCTGTTTCATCCAAATGAGAAACATATTTTCCTAGAGTCACAGGCTGTTAGCAACGGGAAAGGCTTGGCAATGCATTGTAAGCCAAGGGTCCCAGGCGATCCTATTCCTCCGCTGCCCACTCCGCAAGGGCAGCTGACACCTAAGGGGAGGGAACAATTCTCTCAATAAAACCTGACCAGGTTTGAGGAGCTGGCTCGGCCGGGAAAGTTCTTCCTATGCAAGCATGGAGGCCTGAGTTCAGATCCTCCAGCACCCACATAAAAAGGGGGGAGGCTGGCCAAGGGGATGCACACCTGTAGTCTCAGCTCAGGGAGGTAGAAACGGAAGGAAACCTGGTGTTAGCTGGCCATCCAGTCTAGACAAGGACTCAGTGAGCTTCAGGTTCAGTGAGAGACCCCGTCCTCCAGATAATATGGGGCTAGCAAGATGGCCCAGCCAATCAAAGTGCCGGCTGATCAATCGGGGTGGCCTGAGCTTAATGCCTGGGACACATGACAGACGGACAGATAGAAGCAGCTCCCGGGAGTTGTCCTCTGACCTCTGTACACGGGCTGTGGCACGCACGCGTGCGCGCGCCACACACACACACACACACACACACACACACACACACACACACATAGCATCTATTGTATTTTTTCGAGTTAATTTCTGATAAGCCCTGTCTTCCCTCCATCCACTGGGGATCAGGCCCCGCTTGTAACCCAGCAGAGCAGTGTTTTCTGCGTTTCTGCCTCAAGCCCTGCATCCTTTCCCAGAGCTGGACCACTAGGCTCTGCTTGAATGCTTCTGGGTGCGGTCTACCCACTGCCATAGGAGCAGCGCCAGGACCCCGTGTGGGTTCAGAATCACCCTGGCATGTTTATTTTTCTGGGTCCCGATCACCAAGACAACACTTACTTCCTCAAAAAGTTCTTATTTTAAAGGTGGGGAGCGTTTGTTTTCTGCACACAATTGAGCCCCTGCCTCACCTCTTCAAGGGTCATTACCAAGAAGCTGGGCGATTCCCCCAAGCTCCTCCCAGCTCTGAGATGGGCCTTTTTTTTTTTCTTGGAACATTCCAGGCCCCTTTGGAGGGGTTTCCGTGAGCCTATGGGGCGTCAGAGTCTCCTGGAGCTGGCTGGACTTCCTCTCAACACGGAGGAAAAGCCTGCAGCCACGTTTTCACACCACTTACTGTGACAGCGGAGTGGTCTCCAGGAGACCACTCCAGCCCACATCTGGCCCAGCCTGCCCCGAGCCTTCAGGAACAATGGTTCCATTTTCTTATTCCTCCCAAGTCTCTCTCCTCTGATAGTCTTGCCCCACTAAAAGTAGCTGTTGGCAGAGATTTCTGAATTTCAAATGGCTGGGGTGGGACACCAGGGCCCAGACACAATATGCTCTTGTTGGATGGAAGGGTTGGTGTGTCCTTAAGGGGTGGCCATGGGGACACCAGCACAGCACTGCTTCCGGGCCACACAGCATCCCTGGAAGCGACTGGTGTCTGCATCAAGACCAAAAAGGAGGCCAGAGGCCAGCCTGGGAGAGTTTCCACCAGCAAACATCCCAGGCATGGGTGATACTGTTCCCAACGCTATGTGCCCCTCACCCTGCAAAGCTAGCCCTCATCCTGTGACAACTCCCCAGAGACACAGGAGAGAGCAGAGGAGGGCCCAGGCTCTGGAATCCAGAGATTTTGGCATCAAATTCTTACTTTTCCTCTTATACGTCTTAAAATTCTGAGCCTCCCTGAACGCTGGTCCCTTTATCTATAAAGTGGGAACAGCAGAACTCAGGAGAGGATGAGGACTCTTTGCCGTGCCCAGTGCCCAGCAGGTGCCCTGGACACAGTTAATGCCGTCCGCTTCCACGCCCCCTTTAGGTAGGAAAACCAGGCTCTTACGGTGTAAGAGCAGCCCCAGGCTCTCAGAGGGCCACAGCCCAGGCCTGGCAAATGAGCTGAGCATTATTTCTCCAAGCAGAGGCTGAGCTAGCACAATGATCGTCTGAGCTGGGTTCTTCTGGGTTCAAGCCCCACCTCGGGCACTCCAGGGCTGGGCAAGACAGCCGATCTTCACGGTGAGACCCGTACACGTGATAGATTGCCATCTACTTCACAGGGGATTGTGGGTAAGAGCAGGGCTTGGGACCATGCCTGGGCTTAGTGTCTGTGATGAGTTTCACCTGCTATTGGTGCTCCAAGCATCTGAGAGTGTTCCCTGTACTGGAACCCATGTCACACCCATGTCACCCCACAGATAGAACTCGTAGCGTTTGGGTTGAGTGGCACATTAGACACCACGTGTGGAGTACAGGGGAAGGGGGGAGGGCTCTTGTATCCCACTCCATCTGCACCCCCTTTTCTTCGTGAGGTAGCGTGCTCACCGGAGGTGACCTGGGCAGCATTTCTAACTAAGAAAGGGTATCTGTGGATCTCACTGAGTTCTTAGACTTAGGAACTCAGTGGAAGGCAGACATGAGGTTTCTCAGCTCAGGAGAGCTTCATGGCTCCTGCCTGTAATCCCAACACTTATGAGGCAGGGGGAGATGGCTTCCATAGTTTGAGGCCAGTCTGGGCTACAGAGTGAGGCCTTATCTATAGACTGACCTTGGCTTCAATAAAAGAAATAAGAAGGGCTCACTTCCTTGTCCAGGACACTGAATCCTGCTCGTCCTGCTCTGGACCGTGAGCTGACCTGCACTGACTAACGAACGAACGAACGAAGTCTCAAAGATGCGATGTCTCCCGAAAGAACAAGAGAGAGCCCCTGAAGGTCAGAGCTCAGGGTGCAAAAGTGGTAACATGCAACACCAAGGAGTCCATTGCTCTGGTGCCAAGGCTGTGTGTGTGTGTGTGTGTGTGTGTGTGTGTGTGTGCAGGCATGTGTGTATGTATGTTTATGTGTGTGCATGTGTGCATGTGTGTTTATGTGTATGCTCATGTGTATGTGTGCACATGAGTGTGTGTGCATATGCGTGTGTATGTGTTTATGTGTATGCACATATGTATGTGTGTATATGTGTGTATGTATGTATGTATGTATGTATGTGTATGTGAGTGTACATATATGTGTGTGTACTGGGGCTGGAGCTTTGGATCTTGCACAAGCTAGGCAAGCACTGGATCACTGAGACACGCCTCAGCCCTTGCACTGATTTTTTTTTTAGCTTAATTTTAGAAGTAGATTCTAGACTCACATGATTCAGAAGTAAAAAACGAGAGGGGTTCAGTGAAAAGACCTCATCCCCACCATTTCCCAGAGCCACGCTCAGTGGGACGATGGTGAACTCTGTGTGTGACTTGACTGGGTCACTAGAATTAAATGTGGTCATTAACAGTGTCTGTGAAGGGCTTCCCAGCTGAGGCTGGCACTTGAATCAGTGGGTTCAGCAGGTGGACGCCCTCTGACCATGGTTCTGAATAGAACAAAAGGTAGAAGACATATTCTCCTCTCCCTCCTCCCCTCCCTCCTCCCCTCCCTCCCTCTTCCCTCTGCTTCACTTAGATGAGACATCTTCTCCCCTCTCCCTCTGTACCTGGACTGGGGTCACATCCTTGGTTCCTTGGTTCTCAGGGTCCCTGTTTTGCAGGCTGTAGAGGGGAGCCTGTAGGCGCTCTCAGATTCCACAGGAATGGAGAGAATGAGAGTGACTCCCCACTGTTTCTGTTCCTCTGGAGACAACTAACACAATACTTTCCTGTGTATCAATTCAGATTCTCTCCATGCCAATTAGAGCAAGTGTGAAAATATACTCTTGTTTGCATCACTCCCATTTTTAAATAGACAGAAGCATCCTATATCACCTTCCTTCAGAAATGCTTGTTTGGATGCTAGGCATGGTGGCACGCGCCTTTAATCCCAGCACTCAGGGGGCAGAGGCAGGCAGATCTCTGCGGGTTTGAGGGCAGTCTACAGAATGAGTTCCGGAGCAGCCAGGGCTGGATAGTGAGACCCTATGTCAAACAAAATAGCAAGAAGGAAGGAAAGAAGGAAGGAAGGAAGGAGGGAAGGAAGGATGGAAGGAAGGAGAAAAGGAAACAGCACACCTGTTTGGAAGCTTTGACCACAGAATACCTGAAACATATTACCACGGTGTCTCAAAGGCAGACTGTTAGAAATAAGATGAAATCAATACAGTCTGCTTGCCACTTTGTGTGTCCAGTTGTACCAAGTCCCTGGCAGAAAGGTCTCAGAGTTAAGCGGAGCTGCCCTGTGGTCTGGATAAGCCTGTCACACTATCCTCCATCAGGCCCGGAGCTTAACAGACCCCAGCAGGGTGAGAACGGCTGATTCCCACAGTCACACGGCCCAGTTCATCCTCTGTGAGATAACACACATTCTATGTGTTTAAGAGTCTAGTCTAGTTCTTCCTGGCAAACTACCTGCTCATGTCTTTCACCCATTTTTTTTTTTTAAAAATAGTTCATATTCTTGACTCCTTTTTTAAATTTTTGATTTTTTAGGAAGTTTTTGGTGTGTTAGAGAAGCCAGCTGCTTTCCTGTGATATGAGCTACTCAACCCAGGTTGTTTTCGTTTTGCAAAAGTTCCGAGACATGCCTTAATGATGGTGAGACTGTCTCAGACAGCCAAGGATTGAGCCATGTGGCAGAGTGGTCGCCTAGCATGTGAAAGACCCTGGGTTCCATCCCCAGCACTGCAAAAAGACAGACAGACAGACAGACAGACAGACAGGATCAAAAGACAGCTGAAAATACACAAGACAAATTTCTAATAAGGCGATGCCGTCCCAGGGTATTCCCTGTCTGGTGGCTCTCAGTTACGCAAGGAGAATTATTAAGTGTTTAGGGCTTACACAAAAAAACAAAAGCAGGCTGGGGGTAGGGCTCAGTCAGCAGTGTTTGCCTTGAAAGGATGAATACCTCAGTTTGAAGCCTGCAGAACCTACCTAGAAGAGTGGGGGACAGTGGCACACGTCTATAACTCTGGCACTGGGGAGCTGGAGACAGGTGCTCACTGATCAGCCACCCTAGGCTTCTTGGAAAGCTCCAGACCAGCGAGAGACCGTGTAGGTGGCACTGAGGAAGAACACCAAGGTGGGCCTCTCGTGCAGGAGAACATATGTACAAGCAAGCAAGCAAGCAAGCAAGCAAGCAAGCAAGCAAGCAAGCAAGCGAATAAATAAGAAACCTACCACAAACCCTAGATACTCTTCTGTGTGATTTTTCTGTCACCCAGTGTTTCTGTGGGACCTGCACAAGGGCAGCTCAGAATGCCTGCACATGTCTTCCAATCAGGCATGTCTGCCATCAATATTTCACAGGTGGTTTTGCCTACCGCACTCTGTCCCAACATGCAGGGACACGAGCTATTTTTCCTTAATGAACCACCTGAGAGAGGAAATTACATCACAGCCCTCTTCCCTGAGCACGTCCTAAGAGTCAGGACGAGCCCTGTCATCCACTTCAGGCAGGGCCACCCTGCCGGTGTGCCTCTCACCCACCACCAGTCTGTCACTGAGGCGTGTGGCTCAGTTGTCACAGCTCTTCCTTCTAGAACATTCTCTCGTCCTGCCTTTTCCAATATGGTTCCATTTGAAGAGCAAGATGTCCATTCTGCAGTAGAATGTCCCATGATCTTTGGTGTCTTCTCTTCCCTAGTGGTCAGACCTCTGAGTTGTGCCTATTCTCAGGACACATCACAGGAGACCGTGTGGCTTCCTTGGGACATCCTGTCCGTCCCTCACGGCTAAGCACAGCACAGAACACCCAGATCCCAGGCTGAGTATCTTCCCCACCAAAGAATGACTGTTTTCCATCTGAAATTAAGGAGCCACGGAGATGGAGACCCTTTAAGAGCGTGCATGAGCCCACTCCTTGACCACATCTCTATTTAGGATGGGCTGTGGATTCTCCATTGAGGTGGTCTTCACAATGTGAGTCCAGCCCAGCTCCTTAGCTCCTCCTCACCACTTGGCTGCTCTGTTGGCTTATGTGTTGACTTATCATTGACATGTGTGTGTGTGTTGTATGTGATCATGTGTGCATTCTTATGTGTACGTGTGTGCATGTGTGTGTGGGGGGCAGAGGTCAATGTCCAATCTTTCTAATCTCCCCTATACTTCTGAGATGGGGTCCTTCTTAGACACTGTCCTATTATTATACAGAGACCCCATGTCCAAGGCAACTTATCAAAGAGTGCATTTAATTGGGGGCTACTTATAATTTCTGAGAGTGAGTCCATTATCACCATGTCAGGGAGCACAACAGGCAGGCAGGGTAGTGGAGTGGTAGCTAAGAGTTCACATCTGATCCATAAACAAGAGGCAGAGAGAGAGAGAGAGAGAGAGAGAGAGAGAGAGAGAGAGAGAACACCTAATATGGGCTTTTCACACCTCAAAGCCCATCCCCAATGACACGCCTCCTCCTCCAAGGCCACACCTCCCAATCCTTCCCAAACAGTTCCACCAACTGGAGAATCAAACATTCAAATATAGGAGCCTATGGGAATCAAACATTCAAATATAGGAGCTGTTCTCATTCAAACCACTACAGGTCTTTCAATGAAGCTGACGTTTGCTGATCCAACCATCCTGGCAGGCCAGTGAGCTCCAGACACCCTGCTGTCTACCTCTCCAGTGCTGGAGTTGAAGAAATCAAGTCAGACAAGTCTAACTTACTCAAACACTGCAGCACAGGACTGGCTTCTACAAAGCTCACACTCAAGATCCGTAAAAAACAAGCTCATGCTGTTTTAAGTAAATTTACCAATTTGGATTGAGCAGCACCTGGGGCACCCAGGGCACAGGCAGTCCATGGGCAATAGGCTAGATATGCTTGCAAGAAGCCATACCACCTGGGCCAGTGGCACGGGGCTGTCATGTCTGTCTTCAGGAGGGTGAGGAGGGAGGACCCCAAGGTTCAAATCCTGCCTGGGTAACAGAACAAGCTCAAACAAATCTAAGGTAACCAACCTATTGAGATCCTGTCTCAAAATACAGTGTAAGAAAAAGGTAAAGAAGCTGAGCTGTAGCTCAGTGGTGGAGCGCTCGCACAGCCGAGACAAAGAAAAGCCACTGGGCCAGCAGGATGGCTCCACACAGAAAGGCACTTGTTGTTTGGTCCCCAGAACCTACGTGGTAAAAGAGAAAGCTGACTCCCACAAGTTGTCCCCTGGCTTCCACACTGACACCATGCCATCCACTGCTACACACACACACACACACACACACACACACACACACAAACACATGTAAAAAAATGGTAGTGTCGCTCAACCATTATACAGGCGCACACACATGCCCCACCCTCATGCATATAACACGCCTTTACTTCACTAACCCACTCGCTCATGTGTGTTCACTTGTAGTACAGTTCACGCACTCCCACACATCCTGGCATCCATGCACACACACACACACACACACACACACACACACACACACACGAGTATTCCTCTTCACCCGTGCACACACATGCACACCCAGAGCATACTTTTTCACCCTCACACACTCATGCACACCTGGAGTATACTTCTTCACTGTGCACACTCATGCGCACACACGCACACCCGGAGTATACTTCTTCATGCTTGCACACTCATGCACACACACCCGTGCTCCTTAACAATCGCGCAGGCCTTCTCAAGAGCAATTAAAGATTATTTCAACTTTTCCAAGCGCCTTAATTTGGTTTAATAGCATCTCAAGTCTCAGACAAGCAGGGCAGATTTAGGTCAACTTACATTTAATTCAGCTTTCAAAAAAAATAACTGAAATCCATGGGGCTGCCATGCACAAGGGTAAGCATCGTGCTGGGGGAGGAGGGTCAGTAGCCTGACACACGGATGGAGAGTGATGGGTGACTCTCCTGACATGCCACCCTGCTGACTATTAACTACACACACACACACACACACACACACACACACACACACACAGATACAGACACACGCGCACACAGATACACACAGACAGACAGACAGACAGACAGACAGACAGACACACACACACACACACACACACACCCCGCCATAAAGAAAACTCTCCCAGATAGCTGCTGTCTCTTGCAAACATACAAGCTGAAGACAGGCCTGTAATCCCAGGCACTAGAGAAGCTGAGGCAGGAGGATCCTGACTTTGAGGCCAGCCTGGACAACTTAGTAAGATCCTGTCTCAAAATAAACTAGGCAGGGGAAGAAGCTCGGTGGTGGCGTGTGTGAGTTCTTGAGTCCAATCCCCAGTACCACAAACAAGAAAAAACTCTGGCACCCTGGGAGAGCCAAGAGAGGGGATTCTGGGATGGCAGTCTACCTGGAGGCCCAGGTAAGCTGAACAGGTTGTGTTCCAGGGAAAGTCTGTGACTGAGTCCCCGATTGTCACGGTGAAGGAATGTAGACCTCACTTGGCAGGCCTCCCAAGGGCCCCGGAGAAGCCAGAAACTCGGGGTTTTTTATATGGAATCTCCTGAGTTATAAATGCTGGCAACTCCCACAAATCAAAACACCCTCGGGCCAAAGAAAGCACGTCTGTGGGGCAAAGGTGGCCTCAGCTTGTCCCCGTGACCCGGGGTTAAAGAAGAAGTCTGACTTGGAGTCTGGAGACCTGCATGTGGTCTGGGAGGAATCCTCGGCCTCCTTCAGCCTCACTTTCCATATCTGTTTGGGGGAGTTGGCCCAGACAACAAGCACGCTCTCTCTCCCAGCCCCGCCCTCGGAAAGGCTGTTGATAGAAAGAATGGTGTATCCAGGCCACAAAGGGGGGGGGGGCATAATCTGACACCGTTTCAAAAACCGGTAATTCAACCAGAAATGTTTCCCCTTCCCCGGCTGAGGTTTTTGGAGACCGTGGGTGTGTTTTTAGAAAAACACAACACACCAAGTCAGGAATTTCATGAGGAAAAAACGTGGCAGCCGGAAAGGCCGCATCTGGGGATCTGCTTGCTGTGTGAGTACACGCTGTTCTGCCTTCCCGAGGCGACAGAGCAAGGCAGGGCTGTAGCCTGGCTGCTGCTGGCTCCTCTGGGGCGTGGGGGGCTGCAAGGCCAAGGCAGGTCTCCTGGGGAGGGGCACACACCCAGACAGAGCCTCCTTCCTCTAGGACAAGGGACAGAGACTGCACAAGGCCAAGTCCCAGAGCTCTCCAGAACAAGGTGCCCCAAGCCCCCTGTCCACCCCTACCTCGAATATCAGTTAGCCTTTGGCTACAAGTCAAGCCTCCTTCCTAGTCCCCGCGGTGAACAACATGGGAGGTAACAGCTTCTTTTGCGAGGTATAAAAACTAGGGGGTCTTGCATAGCGCTAAGCACTATGTGCTTGTGACCTCATTTAAGCGGATGGCCCCACTCCACAGATGGGGAAACTGAGGCTCAGGCAGATGAGGCCATTGAGTAGAGTAGAAGGTCTGGATTTCCACACTGCCGATCATCTTCCCACTGTACCCTGCGAGTTCTACAGGAGTATATTCCCGATGGATCTGACCCGCAGACCCCACATATGTGTGGGCTTGATCGCTGGGCAGCTCTCTGTGGTAAGGGGATGTGGCATCTCAGTGGCGTGTGACATCCTTTGTAGTTTCTCTGACATCAGTTTCTCGAAACAGAGAGTTGGGATGGGCCTGGGAGAACCCAGGAAGCCAGGCAGCATGGCACATGTCAATGTGGCCGCTGCGCCAGCAGGCCGGTCCCAACAATCTTAGTCACACTGTTTAAGCTTTTGCGATGACTGTCACATAGTCCCTGGAGCGGGCCAATAAAATGTCTTGCTGTGGAGGATGGAGGAGACGGCAGCATCCGGTTGGCTTGCAACTGGGCACCTGCTCCTTCCTCTGGTGACCAGCCTGCTGTGCCACACACCCTGTGTAGCCTCCGAGGTCTCCTGGTCCACCCTCCGTCCCCACCTTCTGTCCCTGCTCTGCTCAGAGCCCTGCAGAGGCTCCCATCTTGCTCAGAACATAAGCCGAGAGCCGGGCAGGGCCTGGAACGCCCGTTTCCCTGACGTTCCCCGCTCCGCCTGCTCCGGCAAATTCCTGGCTGTTCCAGAATGCACCAGCCACGACCCACCCTGAGTGCTGTGTGCGCACTTCTGCCTCAGCGTTGAGGGAACCTTTCTTTGCCAGTGATGGCCTGCCCTGTCTGAGAGGGGCAGCTAAGCCTTTTATAGCTGGACATCAGCCACAGCAGGAAGATTCCCATCAGAAAAGACCAAAGGTCTCAAACCAGAGCCTTTGGTTTTCAGAATGCCAGTTTCCCAGAGTCCATGGAAGGAACCACCTTTCTTAACTTACATTTAGAGATCCCTTCCCTTTCACAGGGCCCTTCCCTGCCAGCCAGTTATCATAGCAGAGTTGATTTGGAGCCAGGAGGACATAGTAGGGCAACATTTTGAATGTCCCCGTCTTGGGTACATCCACCCGGCTGTAGCTTGGAGGTCACTTGGTCCCTGCGCCTGTTTTCTCACAAGCTTCAGTCAGCTCCTGAGCCCCACACTGCAGCCTCCCTGAAGGGTCCAGAGTCTGAAAGGGGCACCCGCCAAGGCCTCTCACAGCTAGAAGTTAAGAAGGGTTCCAAGAATTCTTTAAAAAGATGGACCCTCTCAGTCATGCCAAATTCCTTCTAGAACATTCTAGGCAAGCAGTCGTAAATAGGCTCAATGGCTAGCAAGTACACACATAATTAAGTCAGACAGCCAACTCAAAACCACCACTGCCAGCAAGGTCACAGTAAGGACAACTATCTTCACCTAGGCTAAGTCAGTGCCAACCTGTAGCACGGGTGCCAGTGGCACGGGGGTGGGGGGTGGGGGGTGGGGAGAGGCTGTAGGCCTCTGTGCATCATAGTGCATGTGTAGGCGTGAGAGTGCCATCCCTTAATAAACAGGGCAGGAAACAGGGGTAGACTTTGAGATGCTTGTTGTACAAGCCTGAGAACCTGGGTTTGATCCTTGGAACCCAGATGAGGGTAGAAAAGAGAAATGACTTCATATAGTTGACACACAATGACACACACACACACACACACACACACACACACACACACACACACTCTTAGAACCAGAACAGCAGTCAGGCAGATCCCTGGGGCCTTGATGATCAGACAGCCTAGCTTTCTTGATGAGCGCTGGGACAATGAGACACCCTGTCTCACAAAAAGGGGATGTGCTCAAGGAATGGCACCTATGGGTGACTTCTGGCCTCCGTTAACATGCACACACAAAGGCACACCCCAGGCATATTCATCCATCCATCCATCCATCCATCCATACATCCATCCATCCATATATACATACATACATACATACATACATACAGCCATACATACATAATACATATATACATAAAGCCATACATATATACTAAAAATAAACAAGACAGACCTCCACAACGATCACATACCCCCACCTCAAACAGTAACAACGCCAACCTTGAGAAATTTCCAAAAGCATGCTGTCTCTCACATCTGTACACTACTGAGAACTTGGCCTCCAGACCTTTCCTGGTTTTGGCAGGGACTTGGATGCAGGGAAGACTTCTCTTCCCTCATGAATCCATTTTGGGAAAGTAACCACCACCTCAATGGAGAACTAAGCCTGAACCTCAGTAGCAGGGAGACATTGGGAGAAGAGGGGACTGGAGTGAGCTCATTTAGACATCTCGATGGGGCAGCTGTCTCCCAGGCCCTGACAGCCGAGGCCAGATGGAAATGTGGGGACAATGCTGACATTAATGGAAGTCGAAAGGCTTTGTGTGAGATAGTCATATTTTCAAATGATGGCCCCCGTTCTACTTTTTGAATGCCCTGCAGACCAAGGAAATCCAAGTTTTCCTTGTAAGTTGGCTGTTGGTGAGGGCTGCATCAGATGGTGCTGTAGTACTTCTAAACAGGGAAGACGTCTAGGAGTTGGGGTGAGAAAGACAGAGAGAGAGAGACAGGCAGACAGACAGACACACAGACACAGACACAGAGGACACAAAACTCAGAGAAGGGAAGGAAGATTGAATACCTGAGACTCAGGGATGTGAGCCTATCCCTGTATCTCCCTCCTGTGCTATGCCTGTCTCTACCGAGTCCTGCGTCTCGTGTGTGTGTGTGTGTGTGTGTGTGTGTATCTATGCATGTGTCTGTGTGTGACTGCAGGTATGCTCATGACATAGCACATGCATGAAAATCAGAAGACAACCTTTGCCGTTGGTCTTCTTGTCTGAGGCTGTCTCTCCCGTCCATTTCCGAGCGTCCCAGGCTAGCCGGCTCCCGAGCTCCCAGGGGTGCTGTCCTTGCCGTAGAAGTGCTGGAGTTGTGGACGTGCGCCAACACGTCCAGCTTTACACAAAAGCTGTGGGTCTGAACGCAGGTCCTCACGCTTGGGTGGCAACACTTCAGCCCTTGGGCATCTCCCTGGCTGCTTCCCACGTTCCCCCAGAAGGCCCAGACAGAGCTCTTCAAATGTTCAGTCCCATGTTTACACCAAGCACCATAAGCAAAGAAGACCCGGTGTCAGTCCTCCAGGCGCGAGTGAATGGGCCGGTGGCGAAGGGCCCCTCAGTACCGTGTCTGCCTGACAGAAACATTCGGACAGTGAAGAGAAGACACGGAGGTCCCACCCTGCACTGGACAAAGGACGAATTTCATAAACAACCTAGCAACAAGGAGAATCGTGGCATGGCGTGCCTACGAGTGTACAGTAATACGGTTTGGGGGCCGCAGGGAGCTTGTGTCCCCGTCTCCTCTAACACCTGCTCCTGAACTCACCCCTCTCCTGTTCCCTCCCTGCTGCTGAAGGTGACAATGAGAAAAGGATGGATGAAGATGACCTATGACCCACAGATGAGCTCTTGACCCTGCTGCCCCTGAAGCCGGATCCCCCAGAAATCCTCATTTCCTGGGCCAATGGTTCCTTTGTATCCCCGCCCCCTAACCCCGGGAGCCAATTCAAAAGTTCCCCATCATTTGCACCCAGAGCGATCTCAATAGCTCAGGGGTGTGCTGGCTGGCCTTGCGCTCAATGTGTCTTTTGGAGTAAGGAAGAAAGATACCCGTTTTACTGCCAGCCTGGGCATCAACTCGTCTTTGCAAACTCCAAGCATATCCCTTACCCTGCCACCCACCCCGAGCCAGGTCCTCCACCTTCCCTCTCCCTGAGCGGAGTCCTCCCAGGTCCGACCTAGGTCCTCCACCTTCCCTCTCCCTGAGCGGAGTCCTCCCAGGTCCTTTCCCCACGCCCAGCAGCACAAGTTATTTGCTGCTCTCGACAGAGGCTGACACCCACTTATGAAACCCGCAGACGTCCCAGCCCTCTTCCGTCAACCCCAGATGACATAACCATCATCTTCCTGAACCCAAGGAAAGCCCAGGGGAGAGGCTTGGACCACTGCGCTGTTATCCGTGATGAGCCGTGATCAGGGAAACTCCTGAGAAACACATAAAGCTGGGGAGAGCTGATTGCTCCTTGGAAGACTCTCCGTCCGGCCCCGGGAGGCCTGAGGCCTGCTTTTTCCTGGAAACAACATTTAACATCTTTTGGCATCTTTTCGGGTCAGGATTTAGTCAAAAAAAAAAAAAAAAAAAAAAAAAAAAGGGAATCTGGACGGGCGAGGGGTGGTGGCAGTGGTGTGTCTGTGTGTGTCTGTGTGTGTCTGTGTGTCTGAATGAAGCTTAGGATCTGTTGGCTGAAACAGGATGCCCAAGACCTATCATCATGTGTGCACTGAGGATCCCAAAGGGGTTCCTCACTGGGACTGGAAATCAAGGTTGCAGTGTCTTTTGGAAAATCAAAATACCTGGCAGATGGAGCCTGTTCCTGGACTAATTGGCACACCCGAGTCCTTCTCTGGCTGCTCTGAGCAACCCAGCCCACGTTAGATTAAGCGCTCTCTCTCTCTCTCTCTCTCTCTCTCTCTCTCTCTCTCTCTTTCTCTCTCTCTCT
Organism: Apodemus agrarius; assembly: GCA_964023405.1. Taxonomy (NCBI): domain Eukaryota; kingdom Metazoa; phylum Chordata; class Mammalia; order Rodentia; family Muridae; genus Apodemus; species Apodemus agrarius. Next base: position 13,911,537 of record OZ030008.1, read on the forward strand.
CTCTCATGCACTTACACATGCACTGTGTGTGTGTATGTGTGTGTGTGTGTGTGTGAGAGAGAGAGAGAGAGAGACAGAGACAGAGACAGAGAGACAGAGAGAGACAGACAGAGACAGAGACAGAGACAGAGAGATCCCTGGCTGCCCTGAACTCACCAGGTAGACCAGGCTGGCCGCAAATGCACTGAGATCTGCCTGCCTCTGAGTGCTGGGATTAAAAGCCTGCACCACCACACTCAGCTAAGCTTTGTATATTTTTTAAAACTCAGATACACTATTTCTTATTTTGGACACAGCTGGTTGAGACAGAATAGCAGGCTCTGAGCAGGGCCCTGGAGATCTGCCCCCTCTGCTGTGACCTCATCTCGGCAGCTCTACCCCACACCAAATCCTGGGGCTTTTTTTTTTTTCGGTTTTTTTTTTCAAGATAGGGCTTCTCTGTGTAGCCCTGGCTGTCCTGGAACTCACTCTGTAGACCAGGCTGGCCTCAAACTCAGAAATCTGCCTGCCTCTGCCTCCCAAGTGCTGGGATTAAAGGCGTGTGCCACCACGGCCTGGCTCCCAAGGCTTCGTCTAGTAACCTGCTCTCTCTCTCCCCTCAAGAGGTCTCCCTCCACTGGGCTCTAACTACTCACCCCATAGGTCTGTCACCCTGTGACATTTTGTGTCATTTACACACCTCTGTTAGATTGTTTCTTTTATTTAATTACAACTCTTTGAGGGATAGGGTGTGTGCAGGCCCGCATGATGCTTGTGTGTGTGTGTGTGTGTGTGTGTGTGTGTGTATGTGTGTGCGCGTGCATGCATGCGTGTGTGTGTGTGTGTGTGTGTGTGTGTGTGTGTGTATGTGTGTGTGTTTGCACACGAAGGCCAGCATCCAGCACCTTCTACAAGTTTCTCTACCTTCCTTTTCAAGGCAGGGTCTCTCATTGTCTTGGAACTCCCTGACTGGCTAGGCTGAGCCAGGGGGCCCCAGGGGGACTGTCTGTGCCTCCAGTGCTGCATCGAGGGCTTTACCACTCTCAGTCTCCATGGCCACATGCTGAGCCCCCTCCCCAGGCCCAGAGCTTTTCTATCCTTAACAGTATCCTGCTCTGGAGTAGAACCTGGCACACAGTAGCTACTCAATACATGCTTTCAAATGTATGGATGAAGGCAATTTCCATTCAGAAGAAATGGGATGTGTGGACTGGGTGAGGGGAGAAGGGAAGAAATGGCTGATCGCCTGTTCACCAGAAAGAATGTGGAAACTTCTGGAGAAAAACATTTTTCACGACAGAAGGCCGAGGGCAGGACGTGAACGGAAGTCCTCCAGGGAGCACCAGCAGCTGCGGGAGCCGCCGGCTCGGGGTCCTTCTGCCTTTAGGATCTCGGAGAGAGTGCGAAGCCTCCACTCTGGCTGTGCAACTATGGCCTAGGGCCTCCCGTGCCTCAGTTTCCCATTGTAACCACTCAACCTCAGGGGCTCTGACTCTCAGTCCCCATAGAGGCCTCCTGGGAACCTCCCAGGCAGGGCAGGGGGACGCAGAAGGAAGAGTCTTGGTATTGGCCTGCAGCCGGTTCTAGGACCCTGAGCTCCTGGGTCGTTTCTGTACCCCAGACCCTTTTCCTCCTTTCACCCCTACATGAGCATTTATGTCCAGTAGAAAGCCAGGATCCCCACGGCTGAATGTTCTTTTTCCTCAGCAGGTAATAAACAACGTCTAACAACTGCTGTGGATTGGGTGTCTCCCAGCACAGATCACATCCGTGACCTCCATTACCATCACTTGATCCAGGAGGGAAACTGAGGCAGCCCAGGGTTGCCAGACAGGTAAGCGCAGTTAGCACAATGCTTCCATCAGTGACGGACTGCATACACAACCATGGCCGAGCTTAAAGATCCCCTTTACGGAGTGATCTCATGGCCCTTGAATCACTGTACTGAGGCACGACTTTGTTGGGTGGTTGGCATTGGTATAAAGCATCCCACGGTGACTTTAGAATAAACACACATCTCGCACGGTTACTCACAGTGCATCAGACTTGACAGAGGCAATAAACTGCCTGTCAGCGCCAAGGACCAGCGTCTGCTGCCTCCCATAGCCGCTGGAGCGCGCCCCACCTCTATAGAGTATAGTGGGGCACTGCACACACCAGAGCACCCTTGCCTCCGTGTTCACTGGCAACATCTGGATTAGATGCAGCAACCGTACAGCGCAGATTTGTGTAAATGGACACGGCTTTCGCACAGGAGCTAACCGACCTACTGAGACATTCCTCAGAGTGAACCCCAGTGCGTGGCCGAGGTAGACTGCACTGGACCCCAGATCGCACCAATCCTCCCCCACACTGTGGTGAACTTGAGGCCAGGAGAGAACACAGAGGAAGTTTGCTGGGTAGAGATAGGAAAGGCTCAAGCTGAGCTCACCTCCTAAGATGTGCAAGGCGGAAGAAGGCAGAAGATCCGGCTCCCACAAACTGTCCCCTGACTTCCCCCACACGAGACCCACCCCAATAAATGCAATTTGTAAAAATGCATTTAAGATGCATTTTTTTTAAACTACAAAATTGAAACGAAAGGACTTTTACCTCTTTTGCACACCTGTGCTTAGTTGTTGTTTTAGTCAGGGGTTTACTGCTGTGAGCAGACACCATGACCAAGGCAATTCTTATAAGGATAGCATTTAATTGGGGCTGGCTTACAGGTTCAGAGGTTCAGTCCATTTTCATCAAGGCAGGACCATGGCAGCATCCGGGCAGGCATGGCACAGGCAGAGCCGAGAGTTCGACATTTTCATCTGAAGGCTGCTAGTGGAAGACTGGCTTCCAGGCAGCTAGGGTGAGGGTCTTAAAGCCCACACCCACAGAGACACACCTACTCCAACAAGGCCACACCTCCTAATAGTGCCACTCCCTGGGCCAAGCATATATAAACCATCACAATTGTCTATGATACAGGTAAGTGACGGGGAATGGGAGAGAGCTGAAGTCTTTCTGGGGTGCTGGAGGCCGGTCCGTATAGCAATCAGGAAGCATCCCTCTAGACCCAGCTCCCACATGCAAAGCCTGACGTGACCCCTTCTCTGTGTGCACTGGAGTGGGTCACAGTTCCTGCCCTTTGTTCATATATAATCGCAACAGTTGGCGGGAGGAAAGGAGGAGCCTGTGTCCGTGACCATTCGGGGCTGGGTCTTTGCAGAGGGAATGTTCACACTGCTGCAGCCAACACGGTATGTGCCCAAAGCTGAGCCACACACCTGTGCACACATGTAGCATGCAACTGCTCCCTCAGATGAGACCAGTTGTGGGTGTAAGCCTAGACGTCCACTACTGGCATCCCTGAGCACCTGATACATTTCACTTTATGCCTCAGAGCGCAGAGTGGCAAATCTCAGTAATATGGGAGTCTTATTATTGGGGGAGTTTTTAGGTATAAAATGTCACACTGTTTTATATTATTTTCAGTTTTCTGAGACAGGGTC
>OZ030008.1:13917500-13997500 GCA_964023405.1 Apodemus agrarius
GATCCGCCATGCTGTGTCTTTGGCATTAGGAGAACATCTTTTGTTTTCTTTTTCAGCTCCTTACGGTTTGTTAAATAGAGCAAGAGCCTCTTTTTTCTTCTTCTTCCTGCGACTTCCCTTTCATTTAAATGGGAAAACATACATTTCAAAGACGTTCAAGAGCAGCGTTGAAGTCTCCGGCTCAGTCACAATGTCCCCATTGTGGCTAGAGGACTCCCTGGCCTTTAAGCTCCGGTTATAAAAATTTGGTCTGAGCCCAAAGTCTGGCTTTAATAGAATATTTTAATTTTGTTTAATGAATATTATTTTAAGTCTATTTGGCAGTTTAAAAATGTGTTCTTTTATTTTCAAATTAAGCTTTATTCGTGACCTGTGCTTTCTTCGGGGCGCGGGGGCAGCACGCAGCCGGGGTGATAATGATACAAGCTACCATTTATTGAGTGCTTACCATGTGCCAAATGCCCTGTGAATGTGTGCCACCTCATTTAACATGCACGGCCTTTCCAGGAACAGCAACTGTGCCCAGAGGTGGCAGGGCTAGGGCACCCGTCAGTGGCCAAAATTCACACCAGCTCTGTCTGAGTCTGGGGCCTGTGCCCTCAGCCACAGCCCAACGCTCTTTCCGCACAGATCCGCAGTTGCCTGGCACCTCGCAGGCCTCGGGTGCAGCGCTCTGCCATCTTTACAGCTAGCTGGCTTATTTAGACGCAAACAAGCAGGACCACAAAATCAAGCCTCTCACAGGTGATATCTTTACATTTTCTCCACTGCCGATGGCAAAGAGCCTCATTGTCGGTATCATGCCCCGTTTTGCAGATTGAGAAACTGAGGCACAGCGAGCTGAGCCATTAACCTCGGGACACACAGCTTGCGATTCGTGATCATAGCAGGATTGTCTCTGGTCATCATTCGAGTCCCACCCACTCACTACTGGGACAAGCACTTTGTCATATTAACTTAATCGCCAACAGAAAGGCGCTTTATAATCCTTGTTGTGCAATTGAGGACAGTGATGGGTGGGTAAATGCTATGGGGCGACATCAACTCCATAGTTTCTGCTCCTAATCTCCACTGTACTTAGGAATATATATTTATATTAATTGAATTATTAAATCTTATTAGTCTACTATATAATTATTATATTTATCCTATATCATATTAACATTAATCTAATTAATCATATATGTATGTGTATCTATATCTATCTATCTATCTATCTTTATATCTGACCAGCAAGGCTCCCACTTGGGGAAAGCTGATTCTTCATGCCCTGTGCCACTTTCTAGAGAAGCAGAGAGCAACTGTCAGGGCGTATCTCATGGATGCCCAGTGCGCTTTGGGGCACAGAAGCTGGCGCACCACCCTTGCTGAGCTGGCTTCTTGGAACGGGCATCCGCAGAGTTGTTTCGTCTGTTATCCTTCATCTTGCTGTGGGAGCAACAGAAAGGTCTGGAGAAAGGTCTGGGAGTCAGAGCCACACCCTCTGTGTACTCCAGGATCATCAGGACCACGGCAGACACAGCTCGAGGACGCTGGAGTCCCATTCTTGTCTGTCTGTCTCTGCTCCTAGACAGGGAAGTGTCCCTAGGGTAAGGACAAGAACAAAGGCTCTGAGAGACAGAGCGTGTCTTTGGGATGGTTTGTGAAATACTCAACACACATCCTCTTTCTTGTCAATGGAATTTATCTTGTCATACTGCAATGGGTCAGGGGGTCAACACATTTTGTCCTCAAGGGCCACAGCCAGTGTGTCGGGCTCCGTGAGTTGCATAGTGTCTGTAGAAACACTGAGGTTATCATAGCGTGACTGCAGTTGGGGACAGCCAGCTGCAGTGTTGCTGAAAAACTTCAGCAATTCAGGATTCAGGCTTTGACTGTCTCTTGCTCCAAACATGCCTTGACTTCCACAGGGCAGAAGCCAAGGCCTGTGAGTACGGCATCCTCCTCCTCCTCCTCCTCCTCCTCCTCCCCTCCTCCTCCTCCTCCTCTTCTGAGCCCTCTATTCTGACTCCCCATGAATACCCATAAAGCAACACAAGGGGGACTGGCTTTAAAGTCTGCCTCTCCAGGGCCTACATGGAATCTGTCTCTTCTAGGGGCTTGGGGTCAGGACTGGATGTAATTCTGGCTCTGGCACAGGCTGTAGGACTCTGACCACGCGTCTCCATCTGTAAAGTGGAGATAATAACAGCCTATTCTATCCAGAGACAGCACAAAATATTTCTTCAGTGTAGTGCCTGGCACACAGCACATCTTCAATAAACAGGGGCAATCGGCTGTTGCCAACGACGACTCTGGCATTGGCAACACTTTTTTTTTTAAAGTTAATTTACTGGGAGCCGGGCGTGGTGGCGCACTCCTGTAATCCCAGCACTTGGGAGGCAGAGGCAGGAGGATTTCTGAGTTCGAGGCCAGCCTGGTCTACAGAGTGAGTTCCAGGACAGCCAGGACAACACAGAGAAACCCTGTCTCGAAAAAACCAAAAAAAAACCAAAAAAAAAAAAAAAGTTAATTTACTGGAAAAAAATTTTTAAAAAAGGCAGACAAACTTTCCAAAGGAAGTTTTAAACGTTACCCTGAGAGTCCCAGGGGGTCAGAAAACACCCTTGCCTGGATCAAGCCACCAGTCACCCTCCCTGTGCCTCTGCCTCCCAGGTCTGCAACCCTGTCCCTGTTCCAGTCTCTTTGGTGTGATGCCTGAGCAATGTGGAGACATTCCAGGAGTTTCAGACATCTGCTGAGATTAAAGCATCCTTTCCCCCATGTGTCCCCCTTCCCTCCATACCCCCAGCCGCTAGCTAGCTTCTGGGGGTGGGGTGGGGTGGGGTGGGGTGGGGTGGAGTTCAGTCTCTTCAGCAAAAGGCGAGCACACCTGAGCTCAGGGTCTTCACAGACCGGAGGTGAATAATCTCCTCCACTTCATTCTTTGTCACGGCTGGATGGGGCCAGCATGGCTACAAGCCACAACTTGTTTTGCCACTTGAGACCAGAGCAGCCAGTCTGAAGGCTTCCCCTCGCCTTCCCAGTGGTGAAAAAGGCCAGAAATACAAGATCCTCCCGGCCCCTCCCCCACGCCCCTTCCCAGCCAAGCGGGTCCTCAGACCTTTGCTGGAGAGATAAACGGAGCTAGAACATTCCTGAACAAAAGTCGACATATGTGTAAATAGTACACACCCACAAAAGCAAACAACCTCTCTGGGCTAACACCTTTTCTGTCTCTCAGAAGAGGTTTAATCCCTCTGTGGAATTCCCATCAGCACCTGGGTTGGTACCAAATTCAGGGTCATGTAGACACACTGTATGTGTATTTCAGGAAGCCAATGTCTTCACGCTGTGTGCCTCACATTAAAAAAAAATCACAGAAACAAAAAAAGAAAGATATGGGAAGCTGTTACTATTTCAACCACAAAGTGAGCACGGCAAGAAAACTGACCAGGAGACCACGGGGCGTTTTAGCCTCCGACCCCCACAAGTCTGAGCATCCAGAGGGGTTACCAGTGGTGACAGACGGACCCAGAACCCAATTTTTCTCTAGAACAGTGAAAAAGTTCCAGAGGAGACCGCCATTCCAGACTCTGTCTCCTTTTACCACAAGATGCCTTTGCTGTTCCTTGGAGAGCACAGATCAAGTCAAGAGCAGAAGCACACACACACACACACACACACACACACACACACACACACAGCCCCCACCCCATCCCCTTCTGCATCCAATTCAACCAAACGCGTCTAACAGGCAGGAATTTGGACTTGGCCAGGAGCGAGCGCCGGTGGTTTTGCCCTGTTTTGGTGACCTTCAGTGGCTTGTGCACGCACTTCAAGTCCATGACCTAATACTTGTTGGTTTGGCTTCTCTCCTCATCCTAGCAGCCTGTAAAAAGCTATTGAGAATTCCCCATGTTTTCTCGTTCGGGTCAAGAAAATAAAATCAATATCTAAGTAACCTTTTTAAAAATTTAAAGGCCTGTACAACCCCCAAACCATGGAGTGTTTGCACCTGAAAGGCGACTGTCTCTCAGAGCCTCTTAAAGGTGCGAGATCTGGTAACCGCCTTCCCAGAGAATTAGCTAATTTTTTTTCTTTTTTCTTTCTTTCTTTCTTTTTTTTTTTTTTGACTTAAGTCAAACAATGACATCTAAAACTCACGTTAAAGCAATTACCATGCAGAATCTGCCCGTGTTTTTCCCATTTCTTAAACAGAAGTGTGTATGTTTTCACATAGTTTCCTGCTGCGATTTTTCTTTCTTGGCAAACCCACGCCGCACCATGAAACCCAAAGCATTCACGTTGCAGGGGAAATAATGGTCGAAACAGACCCAGCCGTCTCTGCCATCATTTTTCTTTACAAAATTAAAATGTCTACTGGCTAACACATGGTATATTTCAGGTCTGAAAAAAAAAAACCCTCTGCTAAGGAGATGGGCAGAGAAATGACAGGAACCCCATTCTAGAGGACTCGAGAAGTGTGTTCCTACACATGAAGAGTCCAGGGCTCCATTCTTGGCGGGGAGGAAGAGTTGATTTTTATCATTTCTCGTCCAATTACAATCCCTAAGAGCTGACCGTGCCCTGAATGAATGATCACAAGCAGATATATGTCCGTCTCGGTTACACAGTCTGAGAATCTACAGACTTTTAAAAGTTAATTTTACTGGATAGATAGGCAGACAGAAGGGGAAAGCTGGAGGCCCCTGACATCGCACAGCTCTTACGGCACAGGCACGACGCTATGAGCGGTCTGTGACAGAACAGCTCTCAGCCTCTGTTAAATTCTTCACACATTTTAAAAGATGTTTAAGTTGGCGCTATCTTACACCGACATTCCTGTTTTAAATTTCGGAGTAGATTCGAAAGTACGAATTCACATATCAAAACACCAGGAGCCAGAGGCACATCTGCATTGGAAGATATAAGTGCGGGAAGGGAGAGAGCTCGGGGCTGCAGCCCTGTTTTCTGTAGGAGGGTGGGCTGAGACACTGTGCTCCTCACACCCCCTCTGCTTTCCTTCCACTGGCCACAAGCCCGCCTGTCCCTGCATTCGGGCCACTGGTGGCATCTCTTGACATTCTAAGTGGCCAAAACGAACCGCTCCTGTTACCCGACTCTCGAGACCACCTGTTCCAAATTACTCTGTCCTCCAAATGTTTATAATTGAACTCCAGACCAGCACCCGCCCGTAGCAATACAATACAGTGCCTTCCGGGAAAGCTGACCCGACCTGTGCCTACCGTAACGTTCAGGGCCTTCCCTCTGCCGGTAAATTTATTGACTCGTTTTAGGAACAGAACTGGCCAGTGTTAATATAAAAGGGACAAATTAAATTAGCCCTCCCCTCGTAAATAAACAGCTATTCTCCTGGACAGAACCAGACCCAAACTGCCGAACGCGAATGCCAAGGCTTCTAGTCTTGTTTTCTAAATACCGAGTATAATTCCCTTCTATTTAAAACAACAGCAAAACAAAACAAAAAACAAAGGAGGAAGAGGAGGAAAGGAAGAAGAGGAGGAGGAGGGGGAACAAAAAGAAAAAGGAGGAGAAGGGGAAGGAGGAGGAGAAGAAGAAGAAACAAAAAACGTAACGAGGGCAGCTTCAGAAGATAATTTGTTCTGTGTATGTTCAGAGTCGTCCAACTGAGCGTCGCCCTCCGAGAGCAGGGAGAAGAGGGTTTTCGAAGGACAAGGGTGAGGCGTCCACGGGGAACTGAAGGCTTGGGTTTCATCTGTGGCCTGTATGAGTCATGTGCTCAGTGACTCAGTTTCCTCCCTCACGAGGCTGAGCTCTTAATAGTAACACTCAAAGGACCTCGGTAAAGAGCATCCAGAAGGATGGATGAGACAGGGGAACTGTTGTCCTCTGCACTGAAGTCCTGGATGTGTGGTGACTGGGTGTTTGTTTGTTTGTTTGTTTGTTTGTTTTTAACAATGTGTGTTTCTATAAGAGAGTCTTAAGAGTGGTCTATAAATGAGAAAAATGCTATTAGTGTCAATGCCGTGAAAGTGAGAAGAAAAAGGAGAAAACACACACACACACACACACACACACACACACACACACAGAGAGAGAGAGAGAGAGAGAGAGAGAGAGAGAGAGAGAGAGAGAGAGAGAGATTCCTTCAGCTCTAGGCACACCAGGCAGGTACTTTCCTAGCCCTGAATTACAGCTACAGAGAAGGAGCTCCTGCGGGTCAATTGTGGTGGGCCGGGCCAATCTATAGCCACCAGTTGTCATTTCAAGCATTAGTCGTCCCTGATGGAGGGTGTACCCTCCCCGGATTAGAAGGTGTTAGGCAAACACCATTAGGCCAGTACTGTCACCAGCAAATTCTCCACCAATTGTTGTCCCACCAGAAGTTTTTCTCTCTCTCTCTCTCTCTCTCTCTCTCTCTCTCTCTCTCTCTCTCTCTCTGTGTGTGTGTGTGTGTGTGTGTGTGTGTTGTGTTGTGTTGTGTTTGGGACTCTTGAATGGCCTCGGATACGGAGGAGGAAGTGGGGTGCTCAGAGTCCGTGAGTCTGGAATCAGGAAGAGGGTTGAAACTGAGCGAGGAATGAGAGAATGTGTGTGTTCTGTCAACAAGCCATGTTTTCTCAACTCGAGGGTTAAGCCTCTGCAAAGGGTTCCTGCCTCCAACTCCTTATTCAGAACAAATAGCAAGGAAAATGCTTCCTGCCTACAGCAGAACTCAGTCTCGGTGACAGGCAGAAAGTGTGGCGTCTCGGGGTGACTCTCAGCCCCCCTCTGCCTGAAACCTCAAGATCAGGGGGCCCACAAAAACTAAGCAATCCTCCCCCTTCGGAAGCCTCCGGGAAGGGAATTCTCTCCCTTAAGGAATTTCTGTCAGGGCCCACAGTCTCCCTTTGTATCTGGTGCCCAGGTGAGAGGCAGGTAAATGTATCCCTGGCCATGTGACAGGAAGCACGTCCTTTCTCCCAGCCTTTGCACACAGACACACAACACACATATACCTCAGGGCTTTGGACGCTGCCTGAGAGCTAGGCTGAGCATCCTTCAAGGGCAGAAGGCCTGCCAGCAAGGACCAGTCCCTGCTTCAACTCCAGCTCCTACGTCCTCTTAGCTATGGGGAGGGGGGGCTTCAGCAGCTGACCGACCCAGCTGAGCAAGACCGCCCCCCCTCTCTTCATTTTCTGACAGCCCTTGCCTGTCTCTCTCCTCAGAAAGGCATCTGTTGTTGGTCACCCCGGAACCCACCCGCTCGATCTCAATGAGCGCCTGCGCTTTTACTGAAGTTTATTGCGGGCTTAATGAGTTTCCAAAGGGGCATCGCAGCTGAGGACATCCAACGCACATCTGGTGATGGTGGTGGGGACAGAGAAAGAGTTGTCGCCCTGAGCTCGGCTGGCTGGGGCTGGTGACAGTCGGACTGCTGGCTGCCTAGCTCTGGTCTCCTGCTCCCGGCACAAATTATCTTTGGGAAAATAACTGAAAAAATAAGGAAATGGTTTCTTCTTTGTGGGGGGTGGAGTCTTGTCTTGGGGGAACCAAAAGACATCTTAAGTGGACGTGCCTGGACTGTGTATATGGTTTGTTTCAAACTGCCAGAGTCTCCTAGCCTGTTCAACCCAATTCTGAAAGTGGCCAGCTCCGCCACAGACCCGTTTCACTGTGGGCTTTCCCACTCTCCCACAGCAGCTAGCGTTTTATCAATTTATCCATCTGGAACAAGACTCGACATCTCTTACACACAATTTAAAGCAGCAGCTTCAGCATTTTGGAAGCACAGTACCATGGGTGGTCCCCCATCCCAAATGCTAATCCTGTCACAGGCCAGTAAACCACGTTCCTTTATGATGTGCCTACGCCAACACAAAAGGCACAAAAAGATGCTAGAACTTAGATCATTTAAAACAGTGCTTAATATATATATATATACATATATATATACATACATATATATATATATAATCAAGGCACATATCTTTTAATTTTTTTTACTTCATATTTTTTAGTTATCTGACACCAGGAAAACAATTTATGTGTTTATGGGTTATTTCTATATACTTGGGTGCAGCATTACACAAGCATTTCAAGACTTGGGAAGAAAATAGTGATTCTTTGAAGATAAAACAGTTTATCAAGATTGTGAGCTAAGATACAAAGGGGTGTAGGGACCTAAAAACTAGTTTAATACACACAAACATGCACGAACACACTTTCACACACACACATGCACACACACACACACACACACACACGCACGCACCACCTCAGGTTCTCTCAGATCTATCTATACATTGGTTTTTCTATAACTGCAAAACTTCAAGTTTCAAATTCAAGCTCATTATCATGCCCAGTCTCAAACAAGATTCAAAACATTCTCATTTCTTACATAAATAGCTCCTTAACCTTCCCCAGTCTGAAGATGTCTAAAGACAGGGGAATATTAGGCTTGAGGGGCTTACAGATGAAGGCTACAGAGAAGCGGGCAGGGGAGGGCTTGGCTTGAATGAAACTGCAAGGATTATTTTGAAAAATTCCAGCCTTGGTCCCCACAGGCAACTGTGTATGTTGGGGTCTAACACACCTCTGTGAGCTGGTGTCTCTCTTAAGCTGACCCATGCTCTGGTCATAGAAAATTCTTTCATCCGATCATTAATAGAATAGGATTCAAATAGAACCACTGTCCCCAGTTATAACTTCCTTGGGGCAGGAGATCCCCAACTCAAACATAATTCAAATACTTCCCTGGTGTTTGTAAATCCTAGTACTTTCCCTCACTTCGTTAAACCTTCCCCGCCAGGAGTGATTTAGCTACCTCCTTCGACATATTTATATATAACATCGCGTTATACATTATATATACTTAAAGTCGTTAAAAGGTATGCAGTCTTTCGGATGGTGGCGGGAAGAGGGAGGAGGGAGAGGCAGTAGCAGCTGTCAAGCCCTAGCCCTGGGATGGCTTTTGGGGCCCTAGGAACCTTGCAAGCAAATCTCGGCATTTAACTGCCGAGCAAAGCACTTTGAGGCTTTAAAGATGGGATACCTCTCCCAGTCACGCTTCCCTAATATTCCCTGAGTTTGAGAGCTATTTGGAATGCGTTGAAACAGCTAGGGCCAGTCCACAGCCGTCTGGCTAAAGTACCTCCAGTCCGCGCGCTCTCCCTTACTACGAAACCCAGTCTAAGCGTCCTGACGGAAAGTTGTGTTAAGTTTCAGCTCCAACGCAAGCGCCCTGAGCTGGATCAGTGCGGGCCACGGGACAGTAAGGACTTTTCGAAAGAAAATCGGCGTGGAGGTGGCTGGGCCACGGGCCCCAAGTTCCAGCGGGTTGCCCTGCTCCTCGGCCACCCCACCACCCCAGCCTCGGGCATCGCATCGGCTGTCTCTGCGATCCTTATGAATAGAATCCGAGATTCAGTCTCCTCCGAGGCCAAGCAACGAACCAAACGCAGAGACCCGGCTGCGTCCTGCACTTGTCCGGTGCACTGGAGTCACCAACTTCAGTCACTGCGCCCCGCACCCTCCCACACCTGGAACACGAGGGGAAACTGAGGCCCTGAGACCCAAAGGGATCTCGAGACTGGATCTGCCTTCGGCGGCCGGGTCTCTGCTCCTTTAGTGTCTACGGGATCCCTGGGAGGCGCGATCCCGTCCCGCGTCCCCAAGCGCGGTACTCACCCGCACAGTGCAGAGCCGTCCCGAGCTGGCCGGGCCGGGAGATGGCACGCGGAGCGACTGTCGCAGGGCTGCGGCGGCCTCCTGTGCCGGGCACCGGCCCCCTGTCCCGGCCGCGGGTCTCCTGCTCCCCCGCCGGGCCGCGCCGTGCGTGGGGGCCGCGGGGCGCGGCGCTGGCTCCGGGCGGGGACTCGGCCCTGCAGTGCGCGCTGCTCTCGCTGCCGCCGCCGCTGCGCTCCCGGAGGAGGGACGCGCCGGCCTCCTCCCTGCGGCGACGCCCACGCCGCCTCCGGGCCCCGCAGCGTCCTCACCGCGGCCAGGCGCGGCCCCAGAGAGTCAGCAGCGCAGACGGGGACCGCACACATGCATTCATCCATCCATCATCCGCCCACCCGTCATCTATCTATCCATCCATCCGTCCATCCCTCCACTCCACTGTGCTCCACTAGAACAAGACCAACTCGTTTTCTGTCGTCCTGGAACTTTGCATCCACGTTGAGAGTGGAAATCACGAACAAAGAATCCAGGAAAAAGGCAGCTGGAGAAAGTTGTAAATACTGAGGAGCGGGAAAGAGGGGCTTGTGGGTGGTGGGCAGCAGAGCGGTCCAGGAAAACCCCTCTGAGGAGCTGTCACCGCAATTACAGGAAAGTGTGAGTGTGAGTGTGTGTACGTATTAGGCCAGAGGTCAGCATTACAATTTCTGTCAATAGCTCTCTCTCTCTCTCTCTCTCTCTCTCTCTCTCTCTCTCTCTCTCTCTCTCTCTCTCTCTCTCTCTCTCCAAGGTTTCTTTTTGAAGATGGAGGTTTGCAATTCAGCCAGAGTGACTGGCCAGCAAGCTCAGGGCATCCTCCTGCCTCTGCCTCTTAAACACTGCATTATAGGCGCTTACTGCCATGCCCAGCATTTTATGTAGCTACTGGGCATCTGGACTGAAGCCCTCCTGCTAGCATGGTGCCTTAATGACCGTGCCATTCCCCAGTCCCAGTGCCTCCCTATGGGCCTTAGCTGACTTTAAATTCCTACTGCCGCTCTTCAGATACTGGGACATCAGGGGTCTCCACCAAGGCAAGCTTTGGGCCCCTTATCAACCAAGCCAGTCAGTCTCTGGGCCCCTTATGAATCCCTGACGGGAAACTAGAAATGGACGTCAGCTAGACTATAGTGGTGAAAGGTCTTTTTTTTCTTTTTAAACCTTTTTTTTTTTTTAAAGATTTATTTATTTTATGTATATGAGGACACTGTTGCTGTCTTCAGACATACCAGAAGAGGGCATCAGACCCCATTGCAGATGGCTGTGAGCCACCATGTGGTTGCTGGGATTTGAACTCAGGACCTCTGGAAGAGCAGTCAGTGCTCTTGACCACTGAGCCATCTCTCCATATACTGTATACATACATATGCTACATAACACATATACTATATATAAGCATACATACATGCACACATATGCCATACATATACTATGTACATACATACACACATATTATATACACATATGCACAGTGTGCACATGTACTATATATACATACACCATACACTCTTACACACATGCTATATACACATATATACTAAATACACACACACACACACACACACACCAGGACCAGGATATGAAATGTTCCTTTCTCTGTGGACTGTGTATTTCTCTGAGGAAGTCTTGGCCATCTCATAACTCAGTGTGAGTTAACATATCCCGCCTGTTATCGCCCTGAAGCTTCCCCAGCCTGAGGCCCCCGAGGTGTAGGCTGGAAGCAGGTGTTTATTAGCTTCATTTCTCTTTCTCTCAGGGCTGCAGTCTCGGGCTGGTACCCATTAGTGTCTCCAGGGGACCTTTTAAATCTCCACCCCTCACCAATTAACCCAGCCTCTCTGGGGACAGGACTGGGAACTAGCACTTTCTAAAGCCCCTGGGTCATCTCTACAATCAACAAAGAGGGAGTCCTGGTCTTTGAGACGCTCTGATTGGAAGTCATCGCTTGGCCTTCATTTTTAATCTGAAGGTGGTAGACCAGAGGGCAGGCTCTTGGGATGCCTCGCGTAACTGCTTTGGAATAGTGTTCCAGAACCTTCGCAGTCAACGTACATAGGAGCCCAGATGGATTGTGAGTACTGTGGGCACACTATATCTTACATACATGTGCATCCTGCATGTATGCACTCCATATCTTGCATCATATACATCACACACACACACACACACACACACACACACATTTACATCCTATACGCATGTACACCCTTCAATACACACGCGTACTTTCAACGCAGAGCTATTTCCACACACATTCCTTCCCCACCCACAAGATGTCTGCTGGGGAGAAAGCCCTCCATTTTTTAATGTTCACACAGACGTTAGTTCTTTTCAGAAAGGATTCAAAGGCAGCAGTAATGGAATGACGATAGATTAGAGAAAACGAGGTAACAACGAAACGCTGGGAAGGAAAGGAAGTCAGGGATGGGGTTTGCACACCGAACGTGCACGGGGAGGTTTGGGTGCTTGTCAGCAGCGAACTGAGAATTAGCCGTGAGCTTCCTGGCTGCCAATGCAAACTGGAAAATGTGATCAGTTACATCGGCATTTCTCCGATTGAAACGCGCATGCGCAAAGACACTGGGTAGGCGAAAAGGAAAGGAGGTCCCGACTCCTGCGTCATCCCTCCCTCTGTGGGAATTGGGAAGGACCTTGAAGGAGCCCCCACACCTCCAAAAGCTCCGCGCAGTCAAAATCAAAACTAGTCATTTCAGAGCGGCTCACTGTGTGGAAGACAGCCACAAACCAAACTGCTTGGCAAATCAGGCCTTTGGCTGATACTCATCAAGGAAGGTGACCCAGGGTCCTCACAGACGTGGAAACATGCCGCAGCGGCAGGCCAGGGGGCCTGTTACACACATCTGGGACACAAAAATATTCCCTTACCAGGAGGAAAAACAGAGGTCTGGGGAGATGCTTACGAGGGACCATGTCTACTGGGCAGCGGGACGACCTGAGTTTGGATTCCCAGACCCCACATGGAGCCAGAGATGGGAGCACACATCCGCCATTCCAGTGGTCCTCTGGGAGGTGGGAGGCGGGGGAAGGAAAATCACTGGGCACCCAGGATCCAACCAGCCTGGGTCTACCTAGCAACAAACCCGGAAGTCACTGTGGCTCCCACTCACAGGGGGCGGGGTGGGGTAGGGGTGGGACTCAAATTTCCCCAAACTCAAGAAGGCAAACACAGGCCTGTTTTATCCCGGCAACCCTCCGGCGAGCAGCCGACAGAGCATCTCTGCTTCTAACACACACCCAGCTGCACAAGGCGCAGCTTCTTTGCAATAATCACACGAAGTGACGCTCAGCCGCCCTCAACCTGATTCAGAATTCCTCTCAAAAAAATCTCCTTCCTCAAAGGAAGGAAAAGCAGGATTATTTACTACCAGTGAGAGAACACAATGCCATGTTTGGACACACTCGTGGCAAGGTGACCGTGAGGCTGGGTCATCACGTGCAAACAACAGTTTGTTGACAACTTCAGTGGCCATGAGTTGTGTTAATTAACTAATTAATGATCGCGCCATGTTCACACGCTAATCTGATCTTTACGGAGGGGCTCTTGCCAGGGTTTGAAAATGTCCTTCAAAACCCAGGTGCTGAAACGAAAGGGCCATCGCATTGGCACTGAGGGCACTTTAAAGGGTGGTTAATCCACAAGGCTCCTCCCTAGTGAGTAGAATTCAGGCCTAACGTGGTCGGTCTCAACCCCTCAGGGGTCGATTGGCCTCTTCACATGGGTCGCATATCAGATATCCTGCATAGCAGATGTTTATATTGCAATTCATAACAGTAGCACAATTACAGTTATGAAATAGCAATGAAAACAATTTTATGATTGAGGAGGTAACTACAACATAAGGAACTGTATTAAAAGGTTACATACAGCATTAGGAAAGTTGAGAGCCACCAGCTTAAGGCTTTTTTTTCCCCCCCGGAGACAGGGTTTCTCTGTGTAGCCCTGGCTGTCCTTGAACTCACTCTGTAGACCAGGCTGGCCTCGAACTCAGAAATCTGCCTGCCTCTGCCTCCCAAGTGCTGGGATTAAAGGCGTGCGCCACAACCGCCCAGCCTAAGGCATTTTAAAATACGTTTTCTTGCCTTCTGCCTTTTGCCCCCATGAAGACGCCCTAGGGCGGAACAGCGAGGCGCCATCTTGGGAGCAGAGAGCAGCCCAGATTTTGAACCTTCCAGTACCTTGGTCTTGAACTCCCCAGGCTCTAAACACTGAGGGGTAAGTTCCTCTTCTTTGTAAAAGACCCAGTCTCTGGTATTTTCTGATAACAGAACAACGGACTGAAGCAGCTTTTAAAGTGTCAATTCTAGTTTAGGAAAGAGTTTGGGAGTTGGGCCAACACAGTATGTTTTATAATCTTTCCATTTGAAACTATGGTAAAGTAGTGAATTACTGGCATTTTGTGGCCTTTAAGAGATGGGGCCTGATAGGTCTTTAGGTTATCAGGGGTCACTCTCAAAGGGGCTTGTGGGACCTTCAGATCTTTCTCTTCATATCTGTCTTTGTTTCCTGGATTAGGAGGTGAGCAGTTAGCTTCTGACTTATTCTCCAGTGGCCCCAAATGTAGTCAATCCAGAGCCACAAGCTACCGTGAACCCTTTTCTATAAGTTGATTGCACTGGGAGTTTTGTTATACTGATAGCGGGTCTCCTAAGTTTCAGCAGGCTCTCTCCAGCAGGCCGGAGCAGGCCGGAGCAGGCCAGAGCAGGCCATCCTTCTCACTTTAACCCTCAAGGATTCCTACCCCTCCTTTCCTCCTTGAATCTTCCTTCAGAGACAAGTGGCTTTTACTTTCATTTTCTCTGGACAGAATTCCAAGCCTTCTACTGCCTTCATTTGCGTTCTTGCTTTTAGCTACAAAGAAGGATCTTTGGGGCTGAATTGAGCCAACTAGCTGTGGGGGTGTGTCCATGAAGTGGACTGCTTAGGACCCAACCCCATGCCCCTCACTGTCTGAGCATTCCCCCAACTCTGAGCAATCCTGCACTCCTGAAGACACTTTGAGTACCAGAAGTCTAGAGACCTGGGAAAGGTGACATTCATATAGAGGTGTGACACAGCACAAAAAAGGGCCGTCCTCAGCCCAGTGGACAGGTGTCATTCCTGCCTACGCCAGTGTACTTGTTAGATCTGTCCTCCTTCAGAACCATGGCTGGTGTACAGTAGAAGATGAGCCTCAGGCTGTGAGCTGCCCCGCCCAGAGCTAGCTGCTACTTAACTTTTAGTCCTCAGGCCTCAGGCACACCCCACATCAACCCAGATCCAGACAAGTGCTCTGGCCTCTGCCTCTGGGCAGGATAACAGACAGATGTCCCTTTGGTCTTGAGAGCTCCTCCCCAGGTGACTGTCAATCCCTCTCCGGAACCTCTGAGCATGTGCCAAGTCCCCCTACCACAGTCTGATGACAGCTCAGTCTCTTCTCAGAGCAGGACCTCTAAGTCCACCAAAGGTACCTAAGAGGGAAGATGGACACTGATGGGAAAGACAGATGGACGGACACACACTCCCACCTCACACCAGACATGAAAATAAGTTCCTAGCCGGTGACAGACTTACATAGATATTTAAAAACTAAGCTACGTTTGGAGAAAATCTGAAGAAAAATCTGTGCAACCCTTGGGGTAGAGAGATTATTAGAACATATCTGGCCTCTACACACACACTTGGGGAGAGAGAGAGAGAGAGAGAGAGAGAGAGAGAGAGAGAGAATATAAACCATGAAGAAAAAAAATGTCAAAACTTAACCGTTTTGCTTTTCAAAAGTTGAAACTGAAATACTGAAAGGCTCAGAAAGGATAGACAGACATGTATGGACAGACAGAAAGACCAGAAAATGGGCTCCTAATGCATACCCTGGCACTTCCAAGGCTTCAGCGTAGGAACATACATCTCCCAACTGAGAAACAATTGGGCGCACATTTTGCACCAAGGACCGGGATGATGACTCAGTGAGTGAGAGGGCTTGAGTTCAAAGCCCTGGTGGTACCCATGTGAAAAGGACAGGCATGTCAGTCAGATGAGCCTGAACACAAGACCGTGGAGGGCAGAGATGGGAAGACGCCGAAGGCTTGCCGGTGGCCAACATGTCTCTAGGTCCAATAAGAGACTGTCTAGCAGATAAAGCAGAGGGCGAGAGGGGGGAATCTCATGCCCTCCCCTGGCCTTTGCACATGCGCATGGGCACGCAATGCTGTTAGCTGCATGCAGGGAACTGAATTCAGTCCTCACGCTCACACACATCCCCAAGAGCCCTTTCCACAGCCCGCCACTGGCTCTCATGGTAGGGGTAGTTCGTTGAGTTATCTGTATCAGTAGAACGGTAGATTTTAAGTTGAAACTTTGACAAACTCAATGGGAAAAAAGGATCATGGATGTGACACCACTCACAGGCACATGGGACAGCAGGAACTAGAACTAATCACGGAAGCCCCATCCCTCCTGCCTCCTCCCTGGGCAATTGTCATGGAGGAATTAGCCACACGCACTTTTCATGACCCAGTGCTACATAGAGCTTAGGAACAAATCTGAAGTAATTTTTTAAGATTGATTGATTGATTGATTGATTGATTGATTGATTTTGGATTTGGCTTTTTCGAGACAGGGTTTCTCTGTCTAGCCCTGGCTGTCCTGGAACTCACTCTGTAGACCAGGCTGGCCTCGAACTCAGAAATCCGCCTGCCTCGGCCTCCCAGAGTGCTGGGATTACAGGCGTGCGCCACCACTGCCTGGCTTAAGATTTATTTTTTATTATGTAAGTACACTATAGCTGTTTTCAGACACGAGGGTGTCAGATCCCATTACAGATGGTTGTGAGCCACCATGTGGTTGCTGGGAATTGAACTCAGGACCTTTGGAAGAGCAGTGTTCTTAACCACTGAGCCATCTCTCCAGCCTCAATCTGAAGTATTGAGTCACTCCATTTTTCAAATGGAGAAATCTCAACAAATACTCACTTCAAGAGCAGGTGAGAGACCCTGACCAAACTCCCAATTGGTTTTGAGGCCCCTTCCCCACAGTTGCTTCAACAGGACAGAAGCCTCTGCCCACCCCCCTGCTCCAGTTTGTTTTCGATTGTTGTGATTAAACGCTGGCCAAAAGCAACTTGGGCAGGAAAGGGTTTGTTTGGCTTAGAGGTCACAGTCATCCAGAGAAGCCAAGGCAGGAATTCAGGCAGGAACCTGGAGGCAGGAGTGGAGGCGGAGACGGTGGAGGAGCATCTGTCTTCACAGACTGGCTTCCTCTGTCTTGTTTCATACCCACCCAGGCCCGCATGCCCAGGGACGGGGCCGCCCACAGTGGATGAGGCCCTTTCACATTAATTTGCAATCAAGAAAATGTCTCACAGACATGACCAGAAGCCACCCTGATGGAGAGAGTTTTTCAACTGAGCGTCCCTCTTCCTAGGGATGTCGACAACCAAGAAATGACACTTTCTCTCTCTGTAAGACAGGCCACAGCTGCGCCCCGTCATTCCCATGCTCCTCAGAAAGCCGCACCATCTTTCCAGCCACTGCCTCTTTTTAACCTTGTCTCTCAACACTCAGAGATCACCCTGGCCACTTAGTGTCTCAGTTCAGCTGCTATGACAACTATGAAAACTGGCTTTCCCAATAATACATTTTTTTCCCCTTCACATCAAAGTCTGAAGAAACAGCGATGGCTGTTTTGAGGCCTCACAACCATCTGTGTCCTGGGCCCCTCAGTTTTCTGCAATGGCTGCTGTAATGCCTGTCACCATATCTCTCATTGAATGGGAAGGAGGGAAAGGAACTGTGGGGCCTCTACTAAAATCCTGTTGCCTGGGACTTAATAACCACCATGCTTAGCTGAACCTGACTGGGGGGAAAGACTGTAAGTACTTAGTACCAAGTACCTATCACTAAGGGAGAAAGGAGACTGAACAGGGCTGTTCCTCTCAGCCTCGCTAATCATTCAGTTGTCAGGATATTGAGTCTTGCGCACTGTGAATTCTCTCATGATAGGCCCATCGTACTCCGCAAGCTTAAATTTGGTGACGCCGCTCACCAGGAAATTAGAAAATACTTTCTCAAAAATGTAATGCACAGATGGGGCCGTGGCTCAGCAGCAGAGTTTGCCGGTTACGCGAGAGGTCCTGGGTTCCGTCTCTAGCGCTGTGAGAAAAACGAAGGAGACACAGGTCACCATTCCTGTTTTCCAGATCCGGATGGGGACGCTTGCAGAGCACCTCCGGGGAGCACACGCAAAGTGTGCAGTGCTGGAGGACAAACAAGAAACAAATCCAACGGCCATCCAAGGGACGTGGCCAGACGGCCCAAACCCACGCGCTGGAGTGCTAAGGAAACTTACGTGCTGAGGAGGGGGTGGCGGAGTGGGTCACCTGTAGAATTTAGCAAATGGTATGAATGACAGGGTATGCTTCGAGAGAACACGGACGCGCACATGAACACATACACAGCCACAGACATGCCTACAAGAACTGTGTCAAAGGACCCGAAAAAGCTAGCGGTCTTAAAAGAAAACTTAATTTTTCATTAAATTATTTTCATATGTTTATTTCATATGTGTGTGTTACATGTATGCATGTGTGTATATGCCAGCACACGCCTATGGAGGTCAAAGAACACCTTTTGGGAATTGGCTTCGATTGGCTTCCTGCCATGCTGGTCCTGGTAGCCCCAGGCTGGCCTGGAACTTGTAGCAGTCCTGCCTCCATTGAATGCTGAGAGGCTACAGGTGTGAGCCATCATGTCTAACGAGAAAACGCATTTATATATACAACATTTACTCAAAAAGAAAAACGCACGTTTAACACGCGCACAGATAACGCTTCGTGTACGCACTAGTGTGCTGTTGGGATTCTGAGGGACCCCGGGTCTGTGGAGTGTCCCTGTTTAGATGACCTGACATTCTCTCAGGATTAGGTTAAGGTGAGGATCTTTGGTAAGAACACCACAGAGTCTGCAGCGTGCTCCTCTGACATGTGTTTTCAATCTGTCCCCTTTAGAGTGACATTAACTCTGATCCTAATTGAAGGTGGTGTCTGCCAGGCTTCCCCGTGATCAAGTTACCCCTTTGCCTTCATAGTTAATAAGGCTTCCGTGGGCCGAGGCTTTGAGGTGGGCCTCCATCTCTCCAGCTAGTTCCAGCTCACAACCTCATCGATACTTTTCGCTGACGGCTAGAACCCCTTCCTACACTCATTTTTAAAGATTTATTTCATCTGTGTCTCTGTGTGTATGGCTGTGTGCATGCCTACTTGATCTCTATGTGTGCCATGTGTGTGCAGGGCCTGTAGAGGCCAGAAGTGAGCATCGGATCCCCTGGAGCTGGACTAACAAGCCCAGCTTGTCAGAGGCCTGTGAGAGGCCTAATGCGGCTTCTGGTAATTAAACCCAGGTATTTGTGCAAGAGCAGCCAGTGCTCTCAACCGCTGAGCCGTCCCCCCAGCCCAGCCGCGTTCCTTTCTGATGTCTGGCTTGTTGTCCCGTGTGGCCCGAGAGCGTCTTCATGCTGGCTTCTGTGTCCCCTTGGCACAGCCCTGTCATTCTCTGAGCCCTTCCTTCCTCTTTGGCGGTCTCTGACGTGTTCTTCTTCCTCCTCTTTGCCACCGTCCTGGGCCTAAGAGCCTCTGCTCTACTCCTTTAGAAGGAAAATGGTTTTAGAAGCCAAGATCTGCACCCAAGGGAGTCCAGGGTGACTCTGATGTCCCTGCCTTCCTGTCCTCTGGATAGACAGACCTACATACACAAGACACACAGACGTGGTACACACGCCAGTATCCACTCACCTGTCATCTCTGTCTGTCTGTCTATCCATATATTTATCCATTCATCTATCCGTCTGTATGTCTGTCTCTGTCTATCTACCATCCAATTATTCACCATTTCACCCATTCATTTTTCTATTCACCTATTCATTCTTTCTTTCTTCCATCCACCATCCATGCATTCATCTGTGGGTCTACACACTCATCTATCCATCCAACTACTCATCCATGTATCCATCTATGTATGTATCTGTGTGTCTGTCCATCCGTCATCCAACCAGCCGTTGATCCATGTGTTTGTGTGCATTCACTTATTCATCCACCCAACTATCCTTTAACCATCTGTGTATCAGTGTATCTATTCATACCTCCCCTCCAGCCCACCTGCCAAAGCATTGCATGGTTGAAAGTCCATTGTGCACGCACCACGGTACACGGTGAGACCCTGTGCACCGGGTACTCATGGCAGGTACACAGGAGCCTGCTAGGTGAGACTTGGGCAGAGGGTGCGGGGAAATGATTCCTGGGTGGGGACAGGCAGGCTCTCTGTGAGTCTAGCACTGGTACCGAGGCTGAGGCTCCATCTCCGGGAAGTGGGACGGTGAGCCGCGGGGCCACTCCTGAGCCGTGGCTCCACGTCTTCCTCATGTACCACTCTCCCATCAGAAGGGGCTCGTGTAAAGCAAACGCCAAGACAAATCTGCCAAGGGTTGCAAGCTGGCAGTCTCGGCCCTTGTTCAGGGTCCCTCTGAGCAGCAGGCTCTGCGATGGCATGCTTGGCGTGCCCATGGAGTCTTCCCTGGTACACACAAGCTGTGTTTGCCCTGCTTGAACCTGGCCCCTGGCCAAGAGCTCTCATCCTCCAGCAAGCTGAAAGGTGGCGAGTGCCTGCTCCAGGCTGGGCTTCACCCGACCCAGACGCCATCACACCAGCAGGGACTGCAGCTTCTGAGACCGGGTTGGGCTCCTCCCTCTGCCGCTGGCAGGCCCTTCCTCCCTCCTGGGCACCAGGATGCTGTCCCAGACCATGGCCTCTGTGCCTTCCACCAAAGGAGTTGAGGCTGGGATGAGGGAGAGGAAGGGCCAAGAGGAATTTTTGGTTTTGTTTTTATCTGTCAGTTTGCTTCACTTAGGGACACCCAGTTTAACGCAGGTGTGTAAAGGTCAGAGAACAGCCTACAGGAGCCAGGTCTCTCCTGCAGAGTGTGGGTGTCAGGAACTGAACCCCGTTCATAAAGCCTGGTGGCGGGTGCCTTTGCCAGCTGTGCCAGCTGTGATAAATTGACTTTACTGTTTCTCTGAAGAAGGAGCAGTCTGCACGGGACATCTGAAGGTGAGTATCAGGTCCTCGCCAGGCGACGATGCTGTTGCCTGAGCTCTGCTAATAAGAAGAGAAAGCGTTGGCAGAAAGACCAACCAGACCAAGGCAACGGGTCGGAGTCCGGACGAAAAGGTGTCTTATACAACTTTGTTCTCCTGTGTGGGAAAAACATGGATTTGTCTAGATAGGGTTGAACAGTCAGTGCTCAGAGAGAAAGGTTAATTCTTACCTGGTGTGGGTCTTAGAAACACATTACAAACGGGTTAAAAGATGCACTTGCCACCAAGCCTGGCCACAGAAGGCCTGACTGAAATCCTGGGAACCAAGGGGCTGGAGAGGAGAACTGAATCCTGCAAGTTGTCCTCTGACCTACACACATGCACCAAGACGTACATACGCGATGATGATGATGATGATGATGATGATGATGATGATAAATAATTTAAAGAAAAAGAAATGCATGTGAAAATAAAGGACAATAGGTCAGTCATGGTGCATCACACTTGGGAAGGCTGAGGCAGGGGGATCATGAGCTGCAGGAAAGATTTTGTTACCCCAAAGACTTTTTTTTTAGATTTATTTATTCATTTTATGTATGTGAGTACACTGTCGCTATCTTCAGACACTCCAGAAGAGGGCATCGGATCCCATTACAGATGGTTATGAGTCACCATGTGGTTGCTGGGTATTGAACTCAGGACCTCTGGAAGAGCAGTTGGTGCTCTTAACCTCTGAGCCATCTCTCCAGTCCCAAAGACTTTAAAAAAAAAAAGATGTATTTATTTTTATTTTTATGTGCATTGGTATGTTGGTTGCATGTATGTTGGTGTGAGGGTGTCAGATCCCCTGAGACTGGAGTCATAGACAGTTGTGAGCTGCCATGTGGGTGCTGGGAATTGAACCCGGGTCCTCTGGAAGTTAGCCAATGTTCTGAACCACTGAGCCATCTCTCCAGGCCCTCCCAAAGACTTTTCTTTAATCCCATGTATAAGACTAGGTTACACACCAAAGCTATCTCATACCACCAATCAACTCATGAATCACTAAAACCAGAAGCAGAGCCCACACGAAGAAGACAGACTCTGATTAGAAGCGTAAGGCTGCCTTATAGAATAAAAAAATCAGAACCAAGAAGAGACAAGAGACAGTTCAGAAGCATTTGTGAAATGAGAAACATAAACTTAATTGTTGTGGCTATATCATTCAAGAATTTCTATAGACAACCTTATATACGAGAGAGAGAGAGAGAAGAGTATGAAGACCTAATAAACTCTGAAATAGAGAAGTTAATAACAGGGGTTGGAGAGATGGCTCAGTGGTTAAGAGCATTGATTGCTCTTCCAGAGGTCCTGAGTTCAAGTCCCAGCAACCACATGGTGGCTCACAACCATCTGTAATGGGATCTGATGCCCTCTTCTGGTGTGTCTGAAGACAGCTACAGTGTACTTACATATAATAAATAAATAAATAAATCTTAAAGAGAAGTGAATAACATAAAAAGCACAGTCCTTAAAACTCAGACTGACCACTGTGGAGTGTGTGTGTGTGTGTGTGTGTGTGTGTGTGTGTGTGTGTGTGTGTGTTCATATGTACTTGTGGGTACTCAGGATGTATATGGGTAGGATGAGAATCTGAGGTGCTGTCCATTTTTCTTTTTTAATCTTTTGAAACTGTGTTTCTCCCCAGCCTGGAACTCAAGCCAGACAGGCTGACCGGAGAGCCCAGGGACCCCTCCGTCCCCACCTCCCCAGTGCTGGGGTTTCAGGTGTACAACGCCTGGTTTTTTTCTTAGAAGAGCTCTCACCATGCAGCCCAGGCTGCAGTGGACTCACTGGTAGAACAGGCTGGCCTGGTAACTCACAGAGATCGTGCTCTCTCCGGGGTTGACGATGTGTGCCTCCGTGCCCAGCATGCCTGGCATTCCTCCCCTGCATCCTGTGGCTGCACTTGGCCAGCAAAGCCAACTCCCCAGCCTGCCGGTCCTTTAGAAGACTGACACACAAGGAGAGGATTGCTGGCAACCAGGAAGCTTAAGATGGTCAAGGGTTGGCTCTGCTTATAAAGTAATGGCATATAGACAAAGCTGTTCAGACTTCTTAAAGGAAGGCTCAATTAAAAAACAATATGGCTATTGTGGTGGTGTGTATATGTTTGAGCCAGTGGTTAAGAGCTATTAGGAGGTGTGGCTTTGTTGGAGTAGGTGTGGCTTTGTTAAAGGAGGCATGTCACTGTGGGTGTGGGCTCTAAGACCCTCACACTAGCTGCCTGGAAGCCAGTATTCTCCTAGCAGCCTTCAGAGGAAGATGTAGAACTCTCAGCTCCTCCTGTACCACGCCTGCCTGGATGCTGCCACGTTCCTGCCTTGATGATAATGGACTGAACCTCTGAACCCATAAGCCAGCCCCAATTAAATGTCCTTATAAGAGCTGCCTTGGTCATGGTGTCTGCTAACAGCAGTAAAACCCTGACTAAGATGGGTTGGCTCTGCTTATAAAGTAATGGCACAGAGATAAAGCTGTTCAGATTTTTAAAAGGAAGACTCAGTTAAAAAATACGGATATATTTACTATATTCTAATTTAGTATTGTTTTACGTTTCAAATTTGCATGTGGTCATATAAATTAAGGATGTATACCCTTAATTTACATATAAATATAAAGTAATCAGTGTAACTTTGTCTATTTTAGGAACATAGTTCACAGAAGCACAAGAAAACCCATATGAGGCTCTTCATCCAAACAGGCTGACAGTTCCTAACCCAAATCTCCAAGTCCCAAGTCCTCCAGGTCTGAGACATGTAAATTGCCAGTGTGTCACCACGGTGGACAACTGTACACCAAGGAACTTCATTTCACACACAAACTCACTTAAAATATCATTGGGGATTCCCCTCAGTCTCTGTGCATAGGATGGATGAATTCCAAGTCTAAACTTGGGTCCCATCCCCAAGAGAGCTCACCACATCCATGAAAATACCTCAAATCCAGTCTGTTGTGCGTGTTCATATTTGTGAGTGTGAACATGTGTAGAGGCCAGAGGATGACCTTGAATGTCGGTTCTCTCCTTCCATGTTGTTTGAGGCAAGGTCTCTTGTTTGTTGCTGTGTATGCCTGGCCAGCCAGCTCACAGGTTCTGGGGATTCTCCTGTCTCAGCCTCTCATTGCATGGGGGGCACATTATTGTGTGTGGCTTTTTATGTGGGTTCTGGGGACTTGAGGTCTCGTGTTCACATGTGTATGCACAGCAGGCAGTCTGCCTACAGTGTCAACTCCCCAGACTCCAAATCTGAAATCAAAAGCTATCTGATCCTAAGTGTTTCAACAAGGGCTACTCAGCTTATGCATGACTGGACTGGTACCCCACTCCCTCAGACAATGGAGTCTCATGTGCTGCCTTTGCTAGCGTCTTCCTTTAAAGCACTCAAGTGTCCTTGTACTGGCTGGTTTTGTGTGTCAACTTAACACAGGCTGGAGTTATCACAGAGAAAGGAGCTTCCATTAAAGAAATGCCTCCATGAGATCCAGCTGTAAGGCATTTTCTCATTAGTGATCAAGGGGGAAGGGCCCCTTGTGGCTGGTGCCATCTCTGGGCTGGCAGTCCTGGGTTCTATAAGAAAGCAGGCTGAGCAAGCCAGGGGAAGCAAGCCAGTAAGAAACATCCCTCCATGGCCTCTGCCTCAGCTCCTGCTTCCTGACCTGCTTGACTTCCATTCCTGACTTCCTTTGGTGATGAACAGTACCGTGGAAGTGTAAGCTGAATAAACCCTTTCCTCCCCAACTTGCTTCTTGGTCATGATGTTTTGTGCAGGAATAGAAACCCTGACTGAGACAGTCATCCGCCATCCAGGGGAAGAAGCCATCCTGGCCAACAGCATCTTCCTGTCACAGTGTCTCTTTGTCCCAAGCATTAAAAACCAAGTCTTAATTATACCCTTGATAAAACTATTTCAGGTCAGGTGTAGTGGTGCAGGGCTGTAATCCTTGGACCAGAGAAGTAGAGACAGAGATTCAGGGGTTTATGGCCATCCTTGACTGTGTAGTGAGAATCAGGGGTTTATGGTCATCCTTGACTGTGTAGTGCATTCAAGGCCAGCCTGAGACACATAAGACTCAGTATTTTAATAAAAATTATT
The DNA here is from genome assembly GCA_964023405.1 of Apodemus agrarius. Lineage (NCBI taxonomy): Eukaryota > Metazoa > Chordata > Mammalia > Rodentia > Muridae > Apodemus > Apodemus agrarius. The sequence goes on from OZ030008.1 coordinate 13,942,381, forward strand.
TTGGTCATGGAATCGAAGGGAGAAAAAGGAGATGTATCCAGAAGGTAGTTAATTTTGTCAGTTTGATGGGGTTTATAGTCACCATGGAAACACATTTTCAATATCTATAAAGGTGTTTTTGGAAAAGTTTAAGTGAGTCTGGAAGACCCTCCCCGAGGTGGATGGTGCCATCTCATAGGTGGGCTTGTGGACTAGGGCAAGGGGAGCTGAGTGCTCATGTCCATCTCTCGCTGCCCCCTGACTGGGGCAGGGGCACAGTGTGACCGGATGCCTCCAGCTCCTGCCACACACATCCCCCCACTAAAATGGTCTCAATCCCTTATACTGTCGGCCAAAATAAGCCCTTCGCTAAGCTGCCGTGGGCAGGTGCTTTGTCATAGCAACAGGAGAGGGAACTGATACGTTAGAATTTCATATTCAAAGAGGTATTTGGCAGCCAAAAGTCAACAAACTTAACTACCCAGAGTTCTGGCTTTATGATTTATTCAGAGACAATTTTATATACTAATTTTAAACCATCCCTTCAAGCCATGTTGCACCGGAAAATACATATTTAAACAGCATGTGAAAGCAAACCACCCCTAGACAATTATTTTGAAAAATTAATTCCTACCTGACTTTTAAAAAATCAAGTTCATTGTTTAGATGATTTTTATATAATTATATTAAGAATTGAGGCTCTGGTGTGCTTGGAGGGGGTAACGATTGAAAGAGCAAATGAAGAGAGAAAGACACACACACACACAGAGAGAGAGAGAGAGAAACAGACAGACAGACAGACAGACACAGAGAGAGAGAGAGAGAGAGAGAGAGAGAGAGAGAGAGAGAACCCCTCTGGGGTGCACCTTTTGGCATCAATCATTTACATGGAATCATGCAAATCAGAGAGATCATTAGGCGGATCTCTCAAATAGGAGGCAACTGAGAAGTAGGCGGGCAACAAAAATGGGGAAAAGGGGAGGCCTTCGGCCTTCTCAAGGATGCTGGGATGGACTGGAGCTTCTGAAGTAGTATGATTGATGATGGAGACATCTGTGACAGACAGCCCCCAGCAGGTGTAAAACCCAGTACTGGGAAGTCACCTTGTGTTCCTATCCGCACCAGCTACATCCCATTGGCCCAGTTACAGAAAAAGACAGACTCTTGTGAATGCTTTCTCTCATAAGTCATTCCAAAGAAAGGGTTTTGCAGGGAAACTTGGCTGTTTCCACCCATCCCCACAAAAGGCCTTCATAGCCAGGGCAAACATCTTGGCCTAGAAGCCACCTCTGCTGTCAGTAAGTGTGAGTGGAGGAGCATGAAGGTGTGAGGCTGTCACTGGGGGAGCCACTGTCACCGGTGCACGTGTTGTTAAGTGGCCTACAGGACTGCGGGGTGGGCTTCGATGGTCTAGTGAGGTGTTGGAAATGTTTAAAGACATATCAGCTCTGGGGTAATGGCTCAGCTGGCAGAGTGCTGGCCCATGTTTGCAAAGCCCTGGGCTCCACCCCCAGTACTGCATAAACTGAATGAGACGGCGTAGAACTTGGGTGACAGAGGCATGAGGATCAGGAGTTTAAGATTATCTTTGACTACATAGTAAGTTGGAGGCTATCCTGGGCTAAATGAACATGTGTCGTAGTTTGTAGAGGAGCGTTTCTGATGATACTTTGATTTAAACAGAAATTTGTGTTCACTGACGCTGAAGGTCCTTGCCTCCAATTGGTTCTTGACCAGTCAATAAAGATGTCAGCAACCAATGGCTGGGCTGGAGGGAAAGAAGAGGCAGGACTTCCAGGTTCCCACATTCTTGGAGAGAGGAGGAGAATGGAAATACTTGGGGAAGAGAGACAGAACAGACTCAGAGCTACAGGGGAGATCTTCCAAAATGTAGACAGAAAGGGAAAACAGCCTAGGGAAGGGCAGCCCGAAAGCGTCTTGGGCAGCAAGAGCAATGAGCTTCAGAGTAGATAACCACGTTGAGGGAAGATTTAGAGGTGTGGAGCTAGGGTTAAAGGTAAGGGCACACTAGCCCCGGAAGGTTTAGAAGAGCCCAGCCACAGAGCCAATAAGGCAGGTTAAAAATGAGCTAGTGTGTGTGTGTGTGTGTGTGTGTGTGTGTGTGTGTGTGTGTTTTATCTGCAGATCCGAGATAGCCCCTGAGCAGGTGCATGCCTGTGACTAGCCGGGCACTCAAAGAGGTGTAGCCAAAAGTACCTGCTACATAGTAACAAAGAGTGTAGCATCCAAAGAAATAAGACCACCTCCCACTGCGCTCTCTCTCTCTCTCTCTCTCTCTCTCTCTCTCTCTCTCTCTCTCTCTCTCTCTCCCTCCCCCTCTTTCTCCCTCTCTCTCCTGTGTGTGTGTGTGTGTGTGTGTGTGTGTGTGTGTGTGTGTGTTTCTCTCTTTCTGTACTCTATGGCCACTAGATTTCAGTTCAGTTTTTAACATGCAGAGCATAAAGTCTAACCCTCCACTATCACAGGGAGAAACTGAGGCAATCCTAGGTAGGCGCAACTGAGTGAAACCGGGCCTCAGTCTCTCCACCTCCCCACCCCTTTTCTTCATCAGAAGCCAAAATATAGATCCCCTTCCAACTCCACGACTCAGTTCATTATTGGCCTTTCTTGCTTTTTTGAGAGAAGTCTGGATAATCTGCTCTGAGACCTGCCATTTGTCTCTAACGGGAACTCAAGGCTGGGGTTGTAGTACAATTGTATAGCATTTGCCTAGCTTATGTGAGGCCTGGGGCTCAATCATCAGTGTTCTCTCTCTCTCTCTCTCTCTCTCTCTCTCTCTCTCTCTCTCTGTGTGTGTGTGTGTGTGTGTGTGTGTGTGTGTGTGTGCCCTTCAGCTCCCATCTGGTCTTCCTGTGAGAATAGGGCAGCTCTTTCCTACTGAGGGTCAGCCTGAACACTTTTCTGCTTCCCTTTAACCCCCAACCTTTGCCTCCTCACCCCGCCCCCCGTCCGTCATCACCTCCTGGTCTTCCACACCATCCATGCCTTCTAACTTGGCAGCATTATGACCACACGACGCACCATATGCACCTTTGCCCTGATCCTCTCTGTACCATGAATTTCTTCCTTTTTTTGTTGTTATGACAGTATCATCTTAAATGAGGATTTATTTTGGCTCATGATGTCAAAAGACACAATTCCTGGCAGCAATAAATGGCTGTGCCCGTGGCCTGTTCACATCATAGCTCACCAGGAAGCAAAGAAACTGTTCAGAAACAGGGTCAAGCTATGCCTCTCAGAGGCCACCCCAGAGGCGCCATCTGCAAGCTAGACACCCCCACCTCCGAGAGGTTCTATAATCTCCAAGAACAGAGCTCTCATCTTGGGACTAAGTCTCCAAACACATGAGCCTGTGAGGGACATTTTACACTCAGAACACCCTATTTCCAGCTCAGCTTTTTAGATGACTGTGCAAACATCTGGCAGCATGGCTCTTTCTCCTACACAGAGCCCTTCAGCTGGTTCCTGGCTCTTGCAGGACAAATGCTTTGCCACAGAGAAGAAACCCATGACAGCTTTCTCTTGCCCCACCTCTGACACCACTGCTCCGCCCTGTCTTGTCCCTATGTCTCCAAGATGACCCACCAATGCTAAGGGTCTTCTCCTCTTGGGATCTCTGGCTCTGCTGCTCCCTCTGTCTGAAGACTCCCTACCCTGCACGATGACCTCATGTGAATACTACGCCCAGAAGCAACTGTCCTGTGGGGGAAAATGGAATTTGTAACTTAGATTGCTGGTCAGTTGGGAATTATTAAAATTATGATTCCAAGATTCCTTTAGGCTGAAATAAAGTTATAATCAGAAGTCATCCAGCTTTAATAGGACCCCAAGAGAAAAAGCCACTGGAGGACCAACACAGCAAAGGTCACATTCTGGTCTCTCTGGACAGGTGAAAACTCTCTGGTATTTGTGAGTCGAACTTAATATAAAGACAGGCAAGGTGACCTGGGGATATAGCTCAGTGAGCAGAGTGTTTATCTAGCATCTGGGAAGCCATAAGCTCCGCCCCCAGCACCACATAAGCCAGGCATGGTTGTGCACACTGGAATCCCAGCCCTCAGGTGGCAGAGGCAGGAGGAGACTGAGCTACGATAAGACGTTGTCTAAGATAAACAAATATAAACATAGGCAGGGTGGATGAGATGCTTTCCAGTCAGCAGAGAAGAAAGCACAGTTTACGAGTGCTTTCTTTGGTGAAAACTGAGTGAAGTTCATACATCAGCCTTTTACCATATAGCCCAGAGACGGAACCGATGGTATGGTTCAAATATGAAGTGTCCCACATGGGCTTCTGGGTTTGAACAATTTGGTCCAGTTCCCGTTGCTCATTTGAGGGACGAGGGACATTTGTAAGGGAGGACTAATGTTTCTGGAAGAAGTAGATCTTGGAGATAAGAGCTTGAGGTTCACAGCCCGTCTCTGGCTCCTGATCCACCAAGATGGGATCAGTCAGCCTCAAACTCCGGCTGCCACAGCCAGCCACCAGCCGCCAGCCGCCAGCCGCCAGCCGCCCTTTCTCCTTGTAATGGACTACATACAGCTCCCATAGTGAGCTAAAACAGTTTCTCCTCTAAGTCACCTCTTGTTTGGGTATTTATTTGGTCCCACAATGAAAATGTAGCTACCAAACTCATTTCTTGGTCCCTTATGCTTGGGGGGAAATTTTCCTTCTTTTTTTCTCTGTAGGATTTATAAAGGTAATAAAAATAAATTACAGTTGCATCTGGGAAGTTAAAATGGCAGAGAAAGGATGGGAGACGGAGCTGTGGCTGCGTGGCCCCTCTGTATTTATCACCGTCCCCCAAAAGACAGCAAAGGTAATTTCATCCCCAGATGGATTGGGTCCAGACCCCAGCTTGAGACTGACTCCTCCCCTCCCCCCAGACGGATGTGGGTCCAGATCCTAGCTTTAGAACTTTCTAGATGTACCGCCTTGGAATCTGACCTCCTCATCCATATCTCACGCTCTCTAGAGCTTGCTCCTGCACTTCTGCCACCAGTAACCCCGCCTTCCACGTGAGCTTTAAGCCAGGTATGTATTCGTATTGCAATATTCTGTTAAAAAGTATCTCTCAAATCAATTCATCATACTATTGTAATAAATTTACTTAAATAAAAGGTTGGGGACGAGTAGCTCAGTAGGTAGAGCGTTTGCCTAGCATGTGCAAGGCCCTGGGTCGATCCCTAGCACTGTATAAGCCAGGCTTGGTGGATCAGGCCTGTGCTTCCAGGAGGTGGAGGCAGAAGGATTGAGGTCATCTCCCACAGCCTAGGATTATGATATTCTGTCTTAAAGAGGGGTGTGGAAGCAAAGAAAGGCCCATTAAACCAGGGGTTACAAAAGTGTCTCAGGGAGCCCAGTTCACTGGTGTACCTAGTTATCTCAGTGCTTAGGAGACTGAGATAGGAAAATCTGGACTCAGAGGCCAACCTGGGCTCCACAGAGACCCTGTAAAAGAGCAAGAGGTGTATCATCTGTATTTACATAGACTGCAGCAGTACCATTACACATAACGACATGCTATTTCCTATGTGTTTATGCATAGCTATGTGTTTACATACATGCATGCATGTGGATGTATGGATGTGTAGGCAGTACTATGGCAGATGCTGTGGCCAGCTGAGAACTGTGCCTAAAGTGCTCCCTGTCATCACAAGGGGATCAGAGAATGCTGGAGAATGTCAAAGGCAAGCCAGCTCCTAGGGACAACTTCCTCCTGGGTGTGACCAGAACGACCGAGCGATGACCGGCAGGGCTTATCAGTGCCCAGTGTCCACCATTCTGTCCATTGGTCACAGGCAAGCTCAGCATTCTTCCCCAGAGCGACCTGAGGGACGCTCAATGCGAAGATCATCTCAACCTGATATCTCCACAGGAAATCTTCAAAGTCTCTCTCCCAAGACCCCTCACAACACTGCCCGCACGTCCATCTGCTCAGCCTTGTCTGTCACGGGATGGGCGGGCATTCTCATCAACTCTGGGGCAGCTCTGAGGACAGTGCTCGTGGCCCCATGCACAGTCCTTCGAGAGAATGGAGTCTGGGCTGTGATCTTCCTTTGCTCTTTCTTTTCTTTGCTGCTTGCAGCTCTTTACTTTTTAGGGTAGTGATAAGTCCTGAGTGCCAGGCAAACACTCGGCCACTGAAGTGTGACCTAACCCCTCTTTGGACTTTCCACTTAGAGACAAGATCTCACCAAGTTGTCCAGACTGGCCTTTAGCTCACCCTGTAGCCCAGGCTGACCTTTAGCTCACTCTGTAGCCAAGGCCATCTCTTGCTTCACTCTCCTAAGTTGCTGGGATTGTGGGCTATGCCACTGGGTCTAACTTGTTTAATTTGCTAGAATGCTGACCTAGACCAGAAAGCCAGGCGCGGCCATCCTGTCTGGAAGCCAATAACAGATGCAAGGTGAGAAGGGGTGGCGGGCTGCCAAGGCGGCTCAGTGGGTCAAAGGGCTTGCTACCAAGCCCAGTGACCTGGACTCAGTGCCCTGCAACTCCCAAAAGTTGTCCTCTGACCTCTACTCATGTACTGTTGCATGAGGGTGAGTACACACATACACATAACACACACACACATGCACATACACATAACACACAGACACATGCACACACAGACACATAACACACACATGCACACACACATACACATAACACACACATGCACACACATACACACACATACACATAACACACACACATACACATAACACACACATACACATAACACACACACACATGCACGCGCACAAAGAAAGTTTAAGCCAACAACCAACCAACAAACAAAAACACTTGCGAGGCAGAGGCAAGTGAATCTACATGAATCTAAGGCTAGCCTGATCTACATAATGACTTTCGGGCCAGCCAGAGCTATATAGTATGGCCTTTTCTCAAAATAGAAGGCTTGGAGAGAGAGAGAGAGAGAGAGAGAGAGAGAGAGAGAGAGAGAGAGAGAAAGACAGGAGCTAGAGAGATTTCTCAGTGGTTAAGAGCACAGCTGCTTTTCCAGACAAACCAATTCCCAGCACCTGCATGGCAACTCACAACGGCCTATAACCACAGTCCAAGGGGATCTAATGACCTCTGGCTTCTAGGGTCACTGGACATGCATGTAGGTGATGCACAGATGTACATGCGAAACACCCAAACACATACAATAAATTAATCTTTGTTTGCTTGTTTTCAGGACAGGGTTTCTCTGTGTAGTCCTGGCTGTCCTGGAACTCCCTCTGTAGACCAGGCTGGCCTTAAACTCATAGAGATCTGCACACCACTGCCTCCAGAGTGCTGGGATTAAAGGTGTGTGCCACTACCCAGCTCAATTTATAAAGAGAAATGAAGAGAGAGCAGGAGAGTTTAGTGTCTAACATAGTGTGACTATAAGGTATGCTTTGATGATTCCAGCTTCCCCAAACCCATCAGAGACCCATCACATCAAAACTACTTGTCCTGGGACATTATCGACCTCCACCATCTCAGTCCCAAAAGTGTGTTGACATCATTCTTGATGAAATAGCTTCCCTGACACCTGTGCGGAACTCACAAACCTGCAGTGAGTGAAGGGAGCAAGCGCTGGGAGCTGCTGAGGGCAGGGAGCACTCAGTGGGATGAAGGCGGAGTTCCGTCCTCCATGTGTAGGCATGATCTTGGGTGGGATGGTGGTCCAGGGCAGAGGTTTAGCACAAGGATGGAGAAAAGAACTGGGGGTGGGGTGGGGAGGGGGACAGTGTGTGCAGGGCAGGGAGGAGTCTGGTTCTGCTCAATGGAAGGTTCGGGGTAGATATTCTGGGATTAGGGGCAACAGCCCCTCCTAGCTGCTGGTGGTCTCAAAAGCTAACACCCAGGCCCCTCTGGCTGCTGTGAGAAAGCCAAACCGTCCGGGCTGTGCTCGGTGAGTGTCCCCTCCCCCTGCTCCTGGGAGCTGAGACCTCAGCCTGGGGTGAGGGTCTACAGTCAACCACAGAGCTGAGAAAGCCCAAACGGTTTCTTTTCTTTGGACGGCCTCTAGAAACAGGAAAAGGGGCAGTTTGCTGGGCTTGCCAAGAGTTAAGTCATCACTTGCTGATACAAACAATTTCTCGAGTTACTCTTTGGGGTGCAGGGACATTCCTGAACTATGCAGGCTTTGAACTCTTCAGCCCTGAACTTCAATCTCTGAGGTCAACGGCTGGGGCTGGGGCTGGGGCTGGGGCTGGGGCTGGGGCTGGAGCAAGCTGGTAGCCCTTGCCTGGGTTCCCTAAACCATGGAGGAGCTGCAAGGGGCTAAGCCAGGGCTTACAACCTGCAGAGAGACCATAGAACAAGGCTTCTCACACATCTGCTAGAGACCACAGAGCCAGGGGTTTCTTGGAGGGTCAGCAGAAGGCCTGATATGAAAATAGCTGAAGAAAGTCTATCAAAGCAGGTAGAGAGCTTTATTGAATTTCTACCATGCCCCATTTCTGAGCACCATGTGAATATCATCACATCTAGTGGCTCTGTAAGTCACAGGTGATGACATTTGACTGTATCTGTCTCTTTTTTTCTCCCCAAGATGGTCTCAACAATATCCTCTCTGCCCTGACTTCTACAATGTGACGAGAGGAACGGAGTCCTGTCTTGTGCTACTATAACAGAGCACCAGAAGCTGTGAATGTTATAAAGAACAGAAATTTCTTTCTCACTGTTCTAGATGCTGGGAAGTCCAAAGTCAAACATCCAGTGAACAGCCACGGTTCCCGTGCTGGGTCAGAACACATAAGAGGGCAGAAGAGACGCTGTTTTGTTTTATTTTTCGGTAACCCCACTTCTGCAGAAGGCCTTAATTCATAAAGACAGAGCCCTTATCTTCCAATGTTTTTCTCTCTTCCATTTCTCATGTGCGTGCGGGCGTGTGTGCGTGCGTGCGTGCGTGCGGGCGTGTGTGGAGGGGGTGACTGAATGCATGTGAGCACGTGTGTCTGGGTGTATGTGTGTTTGGGCACACGTGTGCACGCGGAGGCCAGAGGCTGAGGTTGAGAATCCCCCATTGCAGTCTGTGAGCACTCTTCTGCCTCACTCACTGAGGCAGGGCTTCTCAATCAAACCCAGAGGTGACTAATATGACTAACCTTGCTGGCCAACTCGCTCTGGCGATCCCAACTCAGCTTTCTGGGTCTGGAATTTGAGGCAAGTTATCACCCCTATCCCGTATGTATGTGGGTTTCTGGAGATCCAAACTTGGGTCCTCACTTGGACAGCCAGGGCTTTAAGCACTGAGCCATCTTCCAGCCCCTGGTGACTCACCCTGAAAACTTTCACTACCACACTGCTGCACTGGGGATTCCATTTCCAACACATAAACTGTGGGGTCCCATTCAAACCACAGCAGGCCCTTTCCTCCACCTCCAAGAGACTTGCTTGTGAGTTTTAAATGGAGCTCGGCAGACGGAAAGCTAAGAGGCCTGCAAGAGTAGGCTAGAGGCAGAGGCTGTCCCTGCTGTTTGCTTGACTGCTTCTACAGCGCCCAGAGGCCAATCGCCACAGGGGAAGGTTGTGAGTGGATGCCCAGGCTGGAGGCACCAGGTTCTCAAAGGGTAAGAGTCATCCTCACCCAGAGAGCAGGGTCTCAGACACCGTGGGACTCCTGAACCCACCTCTCCTGGGCCTCAGCTGAAGGTCCAGCCCTCAGGGTACACAAGCTGACCTAACAGTTGCTGTTTGAAACCCTAACTTTGGGGTGACTTTATATAGGGTCAGTGCTACAATGTCCTCCCAACTTGATGCATTTCCTTGTGTGAATAACCTTACCTTTCTGAGGCTGGGGCTGATAACCACAAAAACAAAGATAATTCTATTATTGATACTGCCTTCATCCATGGGAAGATTAGACTAGGTGACAAAGCTTGGTTCTTAATACAGAGCCTGGCACAAGGCAAGCACTTACAACAAGTGTTTATTATCCATGTCTGAAGGTAGCTTAATAACTAGAAACAACAGAAGACATTACTTCTCATCCCTCATCTTCTGTAGCGATTCTTGTCCCTGTGATGTTTGTGAGGATGAAGGCTGAGGAGATAGAAAACAGAGACAATTGGAGGGGCCATCACATACCAAGCACAGTGATAAATACTTGGCTCATTTCGTTTTCCTCTGAACATTAATAAGTGTGATTGCCTTCATTTTATAGATGTAGAGACTGAGGCTCAGAAAGATGACATCAATTACTCAAGAAAGGTCACATAGCTAGTTAGTGATGGAGGCAGACAGCCTGACTCCAGCAAAACCTCACGTAATCACAATAATAACGTTAACATTTGGGGGGGGTGTCACTATAACGAACACTTTGACATTGTGACATTGTGACATGTTTCTCGTACATATACTCACACATACCAGACCTAGACCACAGCCAGACAATAGTCAGTTACTAGCCGACTAGTCACCAGTCAGGTGTCTGTCGTCAGTCAGACAGAATCAGTTTTCAGTTGATAGGCAGTCATCACTCATCTGCCGGTCACTTATCAGTCATTGATCAGCCAGCCATTGCTCAGTTATCAGCCATTCTTGAGTCACCAGTCATCGGCCAGTCATCAATCAGTCAATCATCAATCAGCAGTCATCAGCCAGTCATCAGTCAACCAACAGTCAATCATCAGTCAGTCATCAGCCAGTCACCAATCATCAGCCAGTCATCAGTCAATCGTCAATCATCAGTTATCAGCCAGTCATCAGTCAGTCAAAAGTCAGTCCTCAGTCAATCATCAGTCAGTCATCAGTCAATCATGAGTCAGTCATCAGCCAGTCATCAGTCAGTCAAAAGTCAGTCCTCAGTCAATCATCAGTCAGTCATCAGTCAATCATGAGTCAGTCATCAGCCAGTCATCAGTCAGTCAAAAGTCAGTCCTCAGTCAATCATCAGTCATCAGTCAATCATGAGTCAGTCATCAGTCAGTCATCAGTTAATCATCAGTCAACAGTCAGTCAACAGCCAGTCATCAGTCAGTCAAAAGTCAGTCCTCAGTCAATCATCAGTCAGTCATCAGTCAATCATGAGTCAGTCATCAGTCAGTCATCAGTCAGTCAAAAGTCAGTCCTCAGTCAATCATCAGTCATCAGTCAATCATGAGTCAGTCCTCAGTCAATCATCAGTCAGTCATCAGTCAATCATGACAGTCATCAGCCAGTCATCAGTCAATCAACAGTCAATCATCAGTCAGTCATCAGTCAGTCACCAATCATCAGCCAGTCATCAGTCATCAGTCAATCGTCAATCATCAATCATCAGTTATCAGCCAGTCATCAGTCAGTCAAAAGTCAGTCCTCAGTCAATCATCAGTCAGTCCTCAGTCAATCATCAGTCAGTCATCAGTCAATCATCAGTCAGTCATCAGCCAGTCATGAGTCAGTCATCAGTCAGTCAAAAGTCAGTCCTCAGTCAATCATCAGTCAGTCCTCAGTCAATCATCAGTCAGTCATCAGCCAGTCACCAATCATCAGCCAGTCATCAGTCATCAGTCATCAGTCAATCGTCAATCAGCAGTCATCAGCCAGTCATCAGTCAATCAACAGTCAATCATCAGTCAGTCATCAGCCAGTCACCAATCATCAGCCAGTCATCAGTCAATCGTCAATCATCAGTTATCAGCCAGTCATCAGTCAGTCAAAAGTCAGTCCTCAGTCAATCATCAGTCAGTCATGAGTCAATCATCAGTCAGTCAAAAGTCAGTCATCAGTCAACAGTCAACAGCCAGTCATCAGTCAGTCAAAAGTCAGTCCTCAGTCAATCATCAGTCATCAGTCAATCATGAGTCAGTCATCAGTCAGTCATTAGTCAGTCATCAGTTAATCATCAGTCAACAGTCAGTCAACAGCTAGTCATCAGTCAGTCAAAAGTCAGTGCTCAATCAATCATCAGTCAGTCATCAGTCAATCATGAGTCAGTCATCAGTCAGTCATCAGTCAGTCATCAGTCAGTCAAAAGTCAGTCCTCAGTCAATCATCAGTCAGTCATCAGTCAGTCAAAAGTCAGTCATCAGTCAGTCATCAGTCAACAGTCAGTCAATCATCAGTCATCAGTCAATCATGAGTCAGTCAAAAGTCAGTCATCAGTCAACAGTCATCAGTCAAACATGAGTCAGTCATCAGTCAGTCATCAGTCAACAGTCACCAGTCAACCATGATTAAGTCATCAGTCAGTCATCAGTCAACCAACAGTCAATCATCAGTCAGTCATCAGCCAGTCACCAATCATCAGCCAGTCATCAGTCATCAGTCAATCAATTGGCAATCATCAGTTATCAGCCAGTCATCAGCCAGTCAAAAGTCAGTCCTCAGTCAATCATCAGTCATCAGTCAATCATGAGTCAGTCCTCAGTCAGTCATCAGTTAATCATCAGTCAACAGTCAACAGCCAGTCGTCAGTCAGTCTTCAGTCAACTATCAGTCAGTAGTTACTCATCTATCAGGTGTCAGTCACTCACCAGTGAACAGTAAGTACTAGCCAGTTATAGACTGGCCTTTAATCAGCCCTCAGTCAGCTAACAGTCAGTCATCAGTATGAGCTTTATCAGTCATTAGTCAACAGTCAGTTGTCAGTCATCAGACATCAGTCAGTCAGTCACTTTCTCTGTTTTTCTTTAGAGTTACCTACTGTGTGCCAGATACTAAGCGAGTGAGTGATTTGCACCACCTTCAGGATATGCCCTGTCTATAGATATGTCAACACTTAGCATGGAAGCGGCATGTATGTTGTCATGTTGAAGGGCAGTATGGAACACCAGGGGCAGAGCAGCAGCAGCAGGGTGTGGTGCACACAGAAGGATTCCCTGTGGGAACATTTTGTCAGATACTTGATGGGAAGGGGCTTCCAAGCTCAGGGCTTCAGAGGTGGGGGCAGGTAGTTGACATGGTGTGACTATTATTTAAGAAGCCATCATGGCCCACTGAAGGACTGGGACTGGTCTTGCTACACTGTAAGCACCCCAGCAAGTGCCTGTTCTAGCCTCCAGGCTGAACTTAGAAAATACAGACACAGAGAAGGAGGGTGTCAGGCCTCAGGGAGCTGCAGGAACTCTGGGGGAGGCAGACAAAGAGGAAGAGCTGAACACAAGGCTGGGGAACACAATGGGGGGCGCACCGAAGGCTGGAGAAGCAAAAGGGGATTAGCAGGGACTTTAGGGTTCCATCTTCGGGCAATTTAGTCTCAATCATAAAAGAAATTTAGAAAAGAACTCAGAAGAAAGCTCCAGAACAATTTTATTAGTGTTTAAGGGAAGGAAGGCAGGACAGGATAGCTGTAAATCTTGGTAGCTTCCAGGAGGAAAGAGATGGAGGAGAGGAGGGAGGAAGCCACGCTCCTTGAGTTAGTTCCAGAAAAGCAGGGAGGCGGGACAGTGGAGACGAGTAAGCAACTGTTTTGTGGAAGGAGGTGAAGTGGAAACTTGAGGGTTCTTTGGAGACGCAGTTGGAGGGTGTTTCGCTGGGGCAAACATGTGATGGAGCATTTCCTTAAAGCAGACACAGGCTAAGGCAGACTCGTGAGGTAACCTTTCATTGAAGCAGACACAGGAGAGAGGACGCTCTGCTAAAGCAAGCACGTGAAAGGACACGTGATGAAGGATTCTTTGCTAATGACACGATGTACTGGTCTGCCTTACATTGTGTAGTTGAGCTGCATTTGTTGGGACTCTACGGACTCGGACTCGGGCTGGTTAGATGCACACGCTGAGGCAAGACCGGTGCTGAGGCGAGGCATGTGGAGGACATGTGATGTTTGGAGGGTGTAACTAGGACTCAAGGGAGTTACGAAGACAGAGCTTGGCTTGCTGGTACAGCTAGCTGTGCAATACTTGTGGGTCTCACATCTTCGCTGATCTTCGTGTCCCTGAGAACTTCTGCTGTTTCTGTTGGTCCCTCCTACTGACTCAAGCTGAGGCCTGGCTGTCTCTGCCAGGTCGTGTCAACGAGGTTGCTAACCTGACTCTACTGGACAGCTGGTGCATCCATGAAGTGTTTGAGAGTGTTTTGAGCTGCCCCTGCTGACCTGTGGACTGAACTGCCAATTTCAGACAATACAGATGGGAGTTGCTCCAGGGAACCTTTCTAAACAGGCCCGCTCCCCCTGTAGCCTTTCTTTCCCACTGTCTGCTGGGTGGTGGGTTACAAGGGAGGTTAAAGTGTTTAAGAACCATCATTAAGAAATAGAACTTGAAAAAAATTAAAGTTACAAGGAGGTGCTGGGGAGTACTTCAGAGAAATGGTTGTGGGGGACCCCAGAGAGTCAGGGGAAGTACACCCAGTGTCTTAGGGTTTTACTGCTGTGAACAGACACCATGACCAATGCAAGTTTTATAAACAACAACATTTAACTGGGACTGGCTTACAGGTTCAGAGGTTCAGTCCATTATCATCAAGGTGGAAACATGGCAGCATCCAGGCAGGTTGCTGAGTACAAGAGGTACAGGAGGAGCTGAGAAGTCTACATCTTCATCTGAAGGCTGCTAGTGGAAGACTGACTTCCAGGAAACTAGAGTGAGGGTCTTAAGCCTATACCCACAGTGACACACCTACTCCAACAAGGCCACACATGATAATAAGATCACTCCCTGAACCAATCAAATATGAACCATCACACCTGATTATTGGCCAGCATCCAGAAGAAAAAGCCAAACACAGAAAGAGAGGGATGGGGGAGTCATGCTTTCCTGAGTAATGGACAAGCCACACTACGGAAGGCAGAGACGGTGCACGGAGGAGCCATGTTTGGGTAGTTACAAGGGTAACTACCTTGTCACATTACGGGGATAGTTATTTCTCCCTCTCCTCAGCATGACTTCCAGTGGATCAGACCTCCTCGCTCTTGGGCAGGAGGGCTGGACTGACTCTTAGGTGAAGAGACAATAATAGTTTGTGACATTTTCATCTCTGGAGCAGATCAGAATGTCATATCTCCATTCTTTTGACCAGGAGGCCAAAAGGGTGGTAAAACTAATGTTTAATTGTCTTATGTTACCAGAAAAACAGGAAATGAGGTCCAAAGCCCACTGTGAGGAAAAGTTTATCCTCAGGGATCGCCAAGGTTACAAGCCCCCACCTAGTTGGGTAATAAGGGATCCCTAGCTTTAAAAACAACTGCCAAGGAGTTGCAGGCTAACCTAATGGCTGCTTGGGTGTCTTTTAATTATAAATGATACAGTTCGAGAGGGATTCCTTCAGGCCTGGCAGGCGCTCTGTCTCTCTCGGCCATTGCCAGCTCTTTATGAACAGTGAGTCAAATACATTCTCTTTGTAAAGTCACCCAGCCTCGGGCATTTTCTTATAATAATAGAAAACAGACTGATACAGTTTGATAGTAAAAGGGAATCAAGATAAAAGTAGGTCAGAGGAGAGCCATGGCACTGCAGACAGGGTGAAAGTAGGTCAGAGGAGAGCCATGGCACTGCAGACAGGGTGAAAGTAGGTCAGAGGAGAGCCATGGCACTGCAGACAGGCCGGCTCTCGTGTGAACAGGTCATCGTGGTCAGCTGACACCTGAGCAGGGACTAAAGCAGGTCCGAGCATGAGACCAACATTCAGATATGAAGATGGAAAGAGAATCAATCAAAGCATGAAACCAATCAAGCCATGAAACTGCTGCCGACAAGGGACGACTCTGCGGTGCTGCATTTGGAGGCTTTCTTTCCGTTGTTTTTAGTGCAGTTTTTACATAAACAATGCAGACAGATAAAAATCTATACATTGTCTATGGTTTTAGGGGCTTGTCTGCTTTTTTAGGGAGTGAATGATCTTGTTGTATGTAACCCAGGCTTGACCACAAACAGGGCGAGGGTCACAAGCTACAGAACCACTCCTGTCTGTATTTCATGCATTTAATTCTGTCTTCTGAACCACATATGAGGGCATGTTTTTCATGCTCCAAATTTTTTTTTAATTTTTCCCATTCCTTTCTTCTGATTATTTCCTTAGGATAAATTCCTGAGAGAGAAATTGCTGAGTCTGCGGATGTGGCCACTGGACATGTGACCTTCACCCTGCAGGAATATGGGACCACGTTACCTCGACACCAGCTGTGCAGAAAAAGCCCGCTTTCTCCGAATTTCTGTCGGCACATATCTTTAAAATCTTTGCCACAGATTGCTAGCAATTTTGGAAAGGGAAACCATTTTCATGCATTTTTTTTTTAAAAAGGAATCTCAGTAGAGGTTAATAATGCTCTCCTTTTTCTAGTGGGGGAGGGGGGAGAAGGAATGAAGAGAAACATTAAGAATTCACTTCTCTCTTTGGGTGACAGATGCAGAGCCCCTCAGGGCCTGCACTGCAGCCTCCAGATAAACTTCTAGCGCCCTTGGTTTTGCGAACAACTAACAACAAAAAGCTGAAGCCCAAGAGTCACCTACTCAATGGAATTAGTTGAAGACCTGGGCCTATGGCATTTATTATTATTGTTGTTGTCGTCGTTGTTGTTATAAAATGCTGCTCCCAACAAAACAAGTGGCTCTGGGGACCACAGTACTGGAGAGCTGTGTCTTTGGAGGCAGAGAGCTGGGGACAGAAAGTGAGGCTGGAGAGAGGAGAGTGGGTTTATCAAGATGTAGTAGTCATGGGGACCTGACCTTGTGACAGACATTCTGCAGTGGATCCCCAGAGTAAGGCACACTCAGGAAATTAACTCCACTGGCCATCTTTGTCACGCTGAGCCCCTCATCCCACATGCTCCTCCCTCCCCAAACTCAGCTCAGAACCCTGGTCCACTTCTTCTGCTTCTGACCCTGGTGACTGAAGTTTTTCCCGGCATCATAAAAATCAGGGCTGTAAACCCGTACTGTAACCTTAAGAGCCACATCTGTTTTAATCATTTTTCCCCTGTTTTAAAGAACACAACAGGGTTTTAATGACTGCAATAAAACGAGAAAGTTGAAGGAAATTATCACAGATTTGGAAAGCTGTAATTCAGGTTCCTGGGCTCCTGCAAGCCATCAAATTACAAAGAGTCACCCAAGTGCTTTATGGTGGACAAGGCTCTGGGTAGAGTGTTCCTCAGATTGATCTAGTGGAGAAGATTAGCATCTTATTCTTTTTTTTTTTTTTTTTTTTTGTGGCGTTTGTAATAATCCTGCCAATCCAGTGGGCCAGGTTAGTGGGAAATCGAGAATACCGAAAAGTGGAAGAGATTTGCCATGGCAAACTGGGTGTGGTGGCTCATGCCTGTGATCCCAGTACCAAGGGGCAGAGGCAGAGGCAGAGAGGCAGAGGCAGAGGCAGAGGCAGAGAAACAGGGACCGAGAGGCAGAGGCAGAGGCAGGGGCAGGGGCAGGGGCAGGGGCAGGGGCAGGGGCAGGGGCAGGGGCAGAGGCAGAGGCAGAGGCAGAGGCAGAGGCAGAGGCAGAGGCAGAGGCAGAGGGCACCTCTCCACGTTGAGGTCTGGATGGCCCACATAGTTCCATGCTAGCCAGGGCTGCATAAGTAAGACTTTGTCTCAAAACACCAAAGCTATATGGGGGTGGGGAGACCCAGCCTGACCCTGGTTTAACATGTGTTAATGGGCTGTGTGGTTTTATGTAAAGTCCAGGTTTCTCTAATCTTTGCTTTCCTTATTTAAGCATGGGAATATATAGGCTAAATTTTTCATGAAATTACACAAAGAAACCAGTCAGGGTGGTGCTGGGCAAACCCTGGGTGCTTACTAATGGCTAGCCATCATAGCAGGTCCTCCTGAGATAGCAGCTAATTGCCTCTCCACCCCAGGCTCAAGGCTCAGGACAAGCCAGTGTGGTGGACCCGTGCTTCTAGAAGCAGCCCTTGGCCAGTTCACAACTGCGGAAGGACGAGACATGCCTCTATCCCCTCCAAAATATGATGATTTTGGATTCCTATTTCTACTTCCCAGAGACCCTAAGTGCCTGAGGCTTGCTGTGTACGGTGGGCACACACCGAGGAACCCACTCCTCTGTGTAGCCTGTGTCTTCTCTTACACACAAGGAGGGAGGGATGAGGTGTGCCAAAGGGCAGACCGATTACAGATAAGGAGATCCTGGGAGGTGCTCCCTCGGTCCCTTGGGTAGAGTACTCTCTGACGTGTGTGAGCTTGTCTGAGGGAGGAAGGTGACTGCTCACATGCGCGCGCGCGCGCGCACACACACACACACACACACACACACACACACACACACACACGTGGTGGCTGGCTGGGTAAGGTATGCTGTCAACTCCTAGGTCTTCAATAAACTCCATGTCCCAAAGGTTTGTGACTTCTTCCTGGGATGCTCAAACGTCAGGGTCTGGGGGTGTGGAGGGATGGCCCAGTGAGTAAAGATCTTTTCGTGGGATGCAAATTCCCAGAATCCCTGTGGAAGCCAGACACCACAGCGTGAGTCCTCAGCCCTGGCATTTCCACGGGGAGCCTGGAGACTGAGGCAGGAGACTCCTGGAAGTTCACAGGCCATCCTGGGGTGGGCAGTGAGAAAAAAAGATAACGAGGAGGCCCCACACTGACTGACTAACCCATAAGTCTGTCCTCTGTCTTCCACACGCGTGTGTGGCCTTCGTGTGCCACAAACATCAACACCAAACGTACCCCAGACGCATAAAGATTTTTTTCCACTCTTAAGTATTTATCAGAGACACTATGAAAGCCATAGATTACCCAGATGCGTTTTACACTGGCAAGAATCGTACATGTTTAACAGGGAACTGGCTGGATAATTTCAGATACATCCCCAACAAACTATTTTGAGCTGGGTTCTTAAAGTGTGCTTGGATTTCAAAGTTTTAATTTTATTCTAGGTTTTCACGGCAACTTTTTTTCTGAGCCGTGGAAGACTGGGGGAAGAGCAAGAGCACCCGCTTGTCAGCTTTGGGTGGGGACACGGTGCTAGCGTCTGTTTCTTCTTCTGTGGAATAGCACGGGAAGGTACCCTGCGGCGTCCCAACGGGGGCTGAGCGAGTTAGAACAGCAGGGCTGGTTGGGACCATCTGTGTCGCCGCTGTTATTGCTTCTCTGGGATGGAGGGACACGCTGACTGTTAGTTCCGAGACCTGTGACGTCATATAGGCGACAACTAGCACCGCAAGCATAGGCCTGTTACTAAGGCAACGGCCACCATGTACCCAGAATTCAACGGGCCTACCTTTTTACCTGAAATTTACATTACCAGTCATATATAATGGGTAGCGTTTCTTCCCCGCTCTCTTTTTTCCTTCCTTCCCTGCCTTCTTTCCGCCGCCGGCTCCACCTTTACCCCATCTTAAATAAAGCCACGTGGAACTGTCTGGTGTGGTCTGGTCCCGTGTGGCGGGCATACAGGTGACTCGCATGGGCTGCAGGTCACCGAACTGCGTGGAAAAACCAACACTGACACTCTGCTCTGCCCAGCACTCCCCCCACCCTCCCCCACCCGCGTCTCCAGGAACTCCGAGCTTCGTTAATAAAGGCCATGAAAAGACCTTAGAGACGCTTTGTTACCCGGGATCTGCCAGCCCTCTGAGCCCGAGACCATGACTAACGTGACTTAGTTCCAGGCTCTACTCAGAGCAGTGTCTGGGCAAAGGAATGGAGAAATGGTCTCTGGGATGGTGGGGGTGGGGCACAGGTAAAAGAGGCCATAGTGAGAGATCATTGTGGAGACCCAGGGCTAGTCCACTGGGATTCACTTTCCTTGGCCTGTGAGAGCTTCGTGGATTGTCTACCCAGAATGAAAAGGCTTTCTCGAGAATGAGGCTTGGACAGTTCGGATGGATCTGAGATAAGCCTGGGGTATCCTGAGCCACCACTACTGTGCAAGCAGGGGAGTGGTCTCTATGTGTGAGGGCAGAATGCCAGCCCAGGTAGACAGCCAGCTCCAGTCTCCCTAAGAAACAGCTAGAGCAGAGAGGGAGCTTCTGCTGCAAGCTCTCCAGCCCCCAAGTCGCCTGAAAATGGAGCCTGCTGCTGTTAGAGGCTGGTGTAAACCTTTGGACCTGCAAACTGGTGGCATTTGGCCTTTGTGCTGGCATATTTTTTGAGTTTGAGGCCATCAAAGAAAATGTGCATGGTGGCTGGTGTGTGCGTGTGCGAGAGAAAGAGAGAGAGAGAGAGAGAGAGAGAGAGAGAGAGAGAGAGAGAGACTGTAATGCCAGTACTCAGAAGAAGGCTGAGGAAGAAGGAGGGTTACCTTGAATTCATGGCCAGCGTAAACTAGACAAACAACCCAGCATTCTAGGTGCTGGAGCGCCAGCCAGAGTTTAGTGCGCACGCTAGGTAAGTCCTCTGCCCACTACACAACATGCCCAGGCCTCTTTGGCCACTGTTTTCACGGCTGTGTGTCAGTGTGTTGTAGAGGAGAGAACACATTTCCCACTCAGTCCCCAGCTGTAGGCATTTGGATGACCTAGCTACTACCCAGGATGGGTTCCACTTAGTGCAGGGAAATGTTGATAGCCCGGGACGCGGAGGGCGGAGCTAGGCGAGGTGCAGGCTGCGGGCGGGGCGTGGTCTTCGAGCCCCCAAGGTCAATGACTCCTGGCGTCTCACCCGCTTTCGGCGTCCTCAGTGGGGTTTCGGGTGCCTGCTGCCGCGGGCGATACCATCTGCGCCGCGCAGGTGTGCCCGGGACCTGCCCAACCTGGGACGTTGCGAACACTGCGCCGATTGTGACTCCGCGCACCCGCCGGGCAGCTGCGCCCGGGGGTCTGCCATCTGTGCACGCGGGCGGCTCGGGGTGGCGGGGACGCGCCCTCCCCGGGCCCCATTCAAGCGCTGCCAAGGTCTAATTGATGAGAAATGTCCCCAGCAGGTGCGAACCTGTCTCCGGAGGCGGCGGCGCCCGGGAAGCGGCGGCTGCTTCTCCGGGAGCGCAGCTGTCGCGGGGTCATTATCGCAGCGGCGTCCCCCGGGCATTCCAGGAAGCCCGAAAGCCCGGGTGGGCGTGGAGGCTGGGGGCGGGGGAGGGAACCCCCACCTCCTTCTGCCCTCCCATAGCCTCCTTATGCCTTCTGCCAAGAGCTACAGGTTTCGAGGCGTCCTTTAGCGATCCTGTGATCCTGGCAGGAGACACCACACCAGCACAGCAACAAGAGGTGGCTCCTCCAAGGACTCTCAGTCCTCCCTGTCCCCCAAAGAGGTGTTGAGCAACCCTTCGACTCTGGCTAGTTTTTGTTTACTTTTCCTTTTGCAGCCTCATGCACGCTAGGCCCGGCTTTGCTCCCGAACCCTGCTCCCATCCACTTTTAATTTTTACAGAGAGACAAGGTCTTGCCAAGTTACTCTAGCTTGGCACGGAAGTTAATTCTGAAGGGCAAACAACAGTTGAACTTTCCATCCTCCTGCCTCAGCATCCAGGGTAGCAATGTTACCTTTGTAACCATGGGTGACCTTAAATTTGGCATCCTCCTGCTTCCACCTCTCAAGAGCGCTGAGATCTGAGATCAGTGGCATGTGGGTGTGTCACCAGGCGCAGTTAGAACTCAAGGTTTGCGCATACCAGGCAAATACCCCACCAGAACTCAAGGTTTGTGCATACCAGGCAAATACCCCACCAACTGACCAGCATGGCCAGTCTAGTTGGAGTCCGTTGGATCTCTGAGGCCTGGGCCTACTCTTCTTAAGACAATGACGCATGAAAACATTGTTGGTCCCAACCTCCAATAGAAATGACCCAAAGATGCGCCCAAGTGCCCCGCCCCCTGTTTCCTGTGGATGTGACCTTACATCATCAGAGTCAGGATCTCAAGACAAGATTATTCTAGATCAGAGCAGCCCTAAGACACCAAGGATGACATCCAGAGAGTCAGGGAAGCAGACAGGCAGTGGTAAAGGCAGGCATTACGGTGACGTTGCCAGGAGCCCAGAAATGGCAGGTGATGGAGGGACAGGGTGCCACCGTACTGTCCCTAGAGCCTTTGGAGGGAGCATGGTGTCACTCTGGCCTCTGGAAGCATGATGAAGTATTTCTGGCGTTTTTAAGCCATCAAGCTTGTAGCGGCTTGCTGAAGCCGAAGAAACAAATACCCCTCTGTGATTTGAGACCGACCCACTCCCCAAGCTCCCCCACTCCCCCACTCTCCCACTCTCCCACTCCCCTAACCCCTCACTCCCCACCCCACACCCAGTCATGGTCCTCAGCTGGTGCTCCTGTTTTAAGAGTCCCTGGAACCCTTGGGAAGCAGAGCCTGGTCACCGGAAGTAGGTCACTTGAGGCCTCTGGATGTGGCCCAAACCGTGCTTCCTCTGTATTCAGACACTGTGTGACCTCTCTCTACTGTTGTCCCTGCCACCATGAGCTCCCCCAAACCCTGTCCCCACAGTGGGCTGAAGCCAAATCAACAGCTCCTTCATTATGTCTTTACAGCAACAAGAAAACAAATGTGACTCCCACCCCACAGGCAGAAGCCCGGGTGTTTCTCTCTTCGGGGGACTCTGGCCAGGATCTGTGGGGTGGGATGTAAAGATGGGTGTCCAAGACACCCCAGGAGACAGAGGGGAAACTTCTTAGGCTCAAGAGCCCTCAGTGTCCCCCAGGAAGAAAGGTCAAGGACATTTGCAAAAGAAAGGTTTTGACCTCCAATCATACTGTCCTTAGCATCTGTTCTGCTGGGGTGGCCAGACAGCTTTTTGCCACGGTCTGGGGTTACATTTATTAGTGACATAAGATGGTTGGAGAGACCTCCAGTCCTGTCACTCTACCCCCACCCTCCAGGACTGAGAACAGCCCCCCCTAACAGCTTAGATTAGTCACCATCCTCAGGACATGACAACGACTTGAATCATTTCATCTCTGAAGAGAAAAAACCTGGCAGTGACTTCTCCAGACTTGTCCTACTCCAATCTGAGGTGTCCGGGAGTGAGTCCTGAGCTCCTATTCATACACTGAAGCCCCAGCCCCAGGACGCTGGCATGGAACTGAATTCGCAGGTGGAATTTACAGAGTGAAAGAAGGGATCCAGGAGATGGCTCAGCAGACAAAGGTCCTTGACACCAAGCCCGCTAAGACATGACTCTGGCCTTTATATACACACACCATACACACACCACACACATACTACACACACATACACACATATACACCCATACACATATGCACACATGCACACATATACATACACATATACACACACAATCACACATGCACATACATATACATACATACATACACGTGCAGACACACACTCATACACACACATACGTATACACATGCTCACATATACATGTGCACATATACATACATATATACACACACATTCACTCGTACACACACAAATCAAGCAATCAATCAATGTAATTGGAGAGGGCTATAGAGATGGCTCAGTGGTTAAAAGCACTGACCGCTCTCAGCCAGGACCCAGGTTTGGTTTCTAACACCCACACGGCAGTTCATAGCTCTCCTTTTCTGACCTCTATGGGTAACAGGCACACACATGGTGCACAAACATATGTGCAAGCAGAACATTCAACACCATAAAAAATAACTTACACCAAGCAGTGGTGGCGCACACCTTTAATCCCGGCCCTTGGGAGGCAGAGGCAGGTGGATTTCTGAGTTTGAGGCCAGCCTAGTCTACAGAGTGAGTTCCAGGACAGCCAGGGCTACACAGAGAAACCCTGTCTCAAAAACAAAAAACAAAAAACAAAAAACAAAAAAAAAAAAACAACTTAAAAAAACAAAGACAAATAAATGTAATTTCAAAAAACCAACTAGTAAATTAAGTCTAAGTGAGGTTATTGGGCTCCAGTTCAATCTGTGTCCTTAAAAGAGGAAGATGGGACAGACAGACAGACAGACAGGCAGAGGGACAGGCTCATGCACACCTGGGGAGAAACCCCCTCCTGATACTATGGTCTCAGAGGCCAGGCCCAGGACTGCAAGACTATCAACTGTTGTCTAAGCCACACAACTGTGGTGTCTGCTGTGACACACAACTGTCCAGTGATCCAGCCTGTGAGGTGACTTTAAGAACACAGACACAAAGAGCTCACTCTCTCCCCCCACCCTCTCTTCTCCCCCGTCACTCCCACCCCAATCCCTCTCCCTCCTAGAGAGGAGAGATGACCACAGAGCCTGTGTCTGAGCTGGAGCATGCTACTGACAGTTGTCTTGTGAAGTGACCGGTCTTCTTGAATGCTGTCAGCGTTAGTCATATATTTTTACGTTTATTCTGGTGTGTGTGTGTGTGTGTGTGTGTGTGTTGTGTATGGGCACACACATGCCACAGCTAGAGGACTGAACGTCAGAGGACAGCTTGAAGGAGTGTGCTATCTGCTTCCTCCACACAGATCTGAGCATTGAACTCAGGTCACCAGGCTTGGCGGCAAGTTCCTTTACCCAGGAAGCCATCTTGCAGGCCCAAGATCAGTCACTCTTAAAGTTTCCCAGATAGTTAATAAAAATGTACCTTTCCCCCTCTTTTTCTTAATTATTGGCTTGTATCAGCTGCTTAAAAAGCAGCTGGTTGTGCCGGGCGGTGGTGGCGCACGCCTGTAATCCCAGCACTCTGGGTGGCAGAGAAAGTTGGATTTCTGAGTTCGAGGCCGGCCTGATCTACAGAGTGAGTTCCAGGACAGCCAGGGCTATACAGAGAAACCCTGTCTCGGGGGGAAAAAAACCAAACCCCCAAAAAACAAAAACAAACAAACAAAAAGCAGCTGGTTGGGGACTGGAGAGATGGCTCAGACAGTATGAGCACTGGCTGCTCTTCCAGAAGACCCAGGTTTGATTCCCAGCATCTATATGGTGGCTCACAACCATCTGTAAATTCAGTCCCAGAGGATCCAACACCCTCTTCTGACCTCCTCAGGCACCAGGCACACACGTGGTACACAGACACATGCAAACAAACCCCTGCTCACATGAAAGGTAAGACAGAAAACCAACTGCCTGCTATTTCCTCTCCCGTGACGTGTGTTCCCTGGTCAACCGTTTGCCATTGATTAGCGATTTTACATTCTTATTAAAGAAGTTGCCAGGAGAGTCTGAGCTTCAGGCTAGGCCTGGATCCTCCTTTTCATTCTTCTCCATCTTTTGCAAGTTTGGGGAGACCTTCCCCATGCTCAAGATTCTCTCTCTCTCTCTCTCTCTCTCTCTCTCTCTCTCTCTCTCTCTCTCTCTCTCTCTCTCTCTCTCCCCTTCCTGCCAGTAAGAGTTGAGTGCTCCAAGCCTGACTGGCTGGTGAGGGCAATTAATTATTAAACACGCACTCAGTGGGGAGAGATTTCATTATGGGGTCATTTAATTTAGCAGCGGGCCAGAGGGACTGCGTTTGAGTCCGAGTTTCACATGCTCTCGTTTCTGAGTTTGGTTCTCTACGGTGGCTGAGAGCTCAGACAGGAAGAGCCCGTATCTGTGTGAGCCTGCCCTTTCCCGCTCCCTCCCCTCCCTCATTATTTCCTTTCTTCAATCTCCTCCTTCCTGTATTTCTTTTTCATCTCCTCTTTCTTTTTCCTGCATTTCCTATTCTTCCTTTTCTTTCCTCTTCCCCCTTTCATCCCCTTCCTTCCCGTTCCCCCTTCTTCCTCTTCCCTCCCTCCCTCCCTTCCTTATTGGAGTATATTTGCTGACTGTGTCCCATGCTCCACTGTCCCTGAGTGCCACACAAAGGCCTAAGGAAGGCCTGAGTCCCCTCTGCCGCCCTGACAGCATGGCTCTTACCCCATGCCTTGGGTTTGGTGGGGTCTGGTGTTTCGGTTCCTGCTCTGCATTTTTAAAGTGACAAACCAGTACATATTCACTGTGAAGCCACCCCCATGCTCCTCCCCCCACCCCCATCCCCCCCACCCCCATCCCCCCACCCCCATGCTCCTCCCACCCCTGCTTCACACTGACGCCCCGCCCCTCGCACTGGCTCAGGACAGGCTAGGCCTCCCTTCCGACCCCCAGCCTTTGAGTTTGGCATCCAGGGGCGGCTCAATCTTGCAATCCCTTGCTCTGGGTCAGGAGGGCAATGGAAGAGCCTTCTCTTCCTGAGTCCATTCACAGGTGTGGGGAGGCCCTGGTCTCTGTGCCACCAGCAGACCCTGCCCTGTGCCTGGTTGCTGTCTGCCCTGGTAGTAGGTTGGTCTGGTGCTGCTCTGTTGTCAAATGCTAAATACTGTGGCCCAAGACCTGGTTGCTGCAGTGTGAGCCTCCTCTATACCAGCTTGCATTGTGTAAACCTTACCCCTCACATTATTCCTGATTGGTTAATAAAGATGCCCACAGCCTGTAGCTGGACAGAAGAGAGGTAGGAGGGCCTGAGGTCCTGGGCTTAGGGTCTCAGGCAGGGACACTGGAGGTGGAGGCAGGAGAGAAGGAATGGGGAGACGTCACCATGGCGTCATGAGGGCTGGCCTGCTGGCCTAGGAAGTAACTGCCCAGGAGGAACATGGCAAGTGAGCTCTCGGGGCTATTGACTGAGAAGTAATCAAAACAGCATGGAGGACTGATATCTATGTAATTGGACAGGATCTTCCCCGCCCAATTATGTTAGTGCAGAGGAGGCCTGTGATTGGACAAGGAAAAGGGAGGCGGAGCTAAGAATTGCAGGGACAGAGATTGTCTCAGAGAGGAGAGAGGGAGAAGAAGGGAGGCCGACTTGATGATTTCACAAGGTTAGAAATATTGGGAAAAAGCTTTTATCACTATCAGTTGGCTCTGAAGTTATTGTATTGGCATCTTGTAAGTTGTGATATTATTGACACATAAATCTGATTGGTTAATTAAGCTTTAAGAGTCTTGAATTCTACTGGGGTACTGGGTATGGTGATGTGATGGCTGACCGTGGGGTACAGTGTGGTGTCAGCAAGAGGAACTCACCCCACCCCAGAAAGATGGCCAGGCAAGAGCCCTGTGCACGCATACATGCATGTGTGTATATGTTTGTGTGATGTGTAGGTATGTGTGGTGTGTATGTGTGAGTGTATGTGTATGGTGTATATGTGTGTGCATGTGTGCACGTGCATGCATGTGTACTTCATAGACAGATAGTAGTGTCTTCTATCGTTCTTCCCCTTATTGCCTTGAGCCCTGTTTTGGGATAAGCTATCATGTCAGCTTTCAGGATCCACCTACCTCTGCCAATGCCGGCATGTACAGCCATATCTAGCTTTCTATGCTGGTGCTAGAGAGTCAAACTCAGATCCTCACGCTTGCCCATCCACTGCACAATCTCCCCAGTTCGCTGTACTTCAGAGTTCTGAACGTCACGCCAGCAGAAATGCAATGTGTACAGAAATATCCAAAGAGGTGGGAAGTGAGAGAGCAAGGCTACAAGGGAGACATGAATAAATGGTGGGTAAATGAATGAGGGAACCAAAGGGCCAATATGTAAATGAGTGAGTGAATGAATGAATGAATGAGTGAATGAATTAGTGAAGGAAGGAGCGAGTAAATGAATGAGAGAGTGAATGAATGAAGGTGTGGGCGAGTTGGGGCTGGAGAATGGAAGCAGTTCTGTTGGGCCTCTGAAGGGAGGGGGGCCTGTGGTCTAGGGCAGAGGCATCAGGACCCCCAGAAAACCTGCAGCTGAAGCAGAAACTGTTTCCTTCTGTGAGAACTGTTTGGAAGTCAGAGATGGAGGAAGAGCCAGGAGAGATGAGGAAAGAGGGAGGCTTTGCTACTGTCCTAACTGGAATTTGAGGTCATTTGTCACCAGGAGATCACTGGCAATTGCCCCAGGGGCAAAATTCCTAAGGGGAAGAGCTTTGAGCCAAGCAGGGTAGGTAGCTGGGCAGGACTGTGCCTCGTGCTCCTCCGTTCTCCAACAGGTTCCTGACAGGAATAGCCTTCTCCAGGGACCCCTAGAAGCTGCTGGCCAGGGACCATGGGGTCCACAGGGACCGCTGAGTGTGGGTTCTGGGGGAAGGTCTCTTGACCACCTGGGCCCAGTGTCCACCCCTGAGGCGTGCTTTGGTAGGCCGCACGCTCTTCCAAAAGTCCCTGGAACTCCAAAGCTGCCACTTGGCCTCCTGCCAAACCTCACAGAGATCTACTCCAGATCACCCAGACCAGGGACAGAGCAGACAGGAGCGATCCACGAGACGCACTGGACCTGTGCGGCCCCAGTGACCTTGGACTCGGCTTATTGGAGAGAATACCGTGTGAGTGGACTTGAACAGGGACTTAGGGACAACCGTGGTTTCATTCGTCTTATTTGTTATGTGAGATTTTATGTGTGCTGCAGCCTACGGTGCATCTCTGAAAGTCAGAGCAGGTAGCAGGTCTCCCAGGGGCTCTCCGTGACTGAACTCCGCTCATCAGGTGAGGAGTGAGTTCAGGGAAAGCTGGAAGCAGAGAGAGCTATTGTATCTGGAAGGGCAAGTTTTCTGCAGAACCTTCCAGAACAGAAGGACCCCCGACTTCACACTGTGGGAAGCCGGCTCAGAGGGGATTAGGGGATCAGCCAGGATCAGGCCTCTGTCTCATGAACCCCACAGTTTATCCTTTCCTCTCCCTCCTGCTGGGTTCCAGAGACTGACAGCCACAGCCGCTTGTCCTGGTCAGCCCGCTCCAGAGGAACAGCTCTCCTTGCAGCCTCTGGGGGACATGACTAGAAAGGGATGGGGGCTGCCGGCTCTGCTTCCACAGGAGATGACTAACACGGAAGCCCTGGAACAGAGCTCTCCTAAGACTGGGCAAAGGGTGGGAGCTAATGTCCTGAGAGAGGCCCGTAAGCCCTCAGTTCTCAACCTGTGGGTCATGACCCCTTTGGCGGGGGGGGGGGGGGAATGACATTTTAACAGGGGTCAAATATCAGATGTCCTGCCGGTCAGATATTTACATTGGGATTCATAGCAGTAGCAAAATTACAGTTTGGAAGTAGCAATGAAAATGATTGTATGGTTGGGGGGGGTCACAGCTTTAGAAAGGTCGAGAAGCACTGCTCTAAGGAGTGATGGAGCATGACTGAGAGAGGGAGAGGCACACGGAGCATCCGCAGGGCCGTGGAGAGAGGCAAGGACTGGGAGATCTGGTGCCTGCCCCGATTTCTGGCTTCTGCACTTGAGAACTGTGTGCAGACACTGTCCTGTCGTCGACCACCCTACACGACCCGACCTGAGTGGCAGCTGTAGGCAGCTTACCCTCCTGGTCCTCTGCCACCCACCTGAAAATGTTACCTCAGGCAGGCTGAGATGGCACAGCGGGTGGGGAAAGCGGGGCTTGCTGCAAAACCTGACAATGTGAGTTTGATCCCCGGGTCCCACATGACGGATGGAGACATCCAGGTCTTCCAACTTCCACATGCGATGTGGAGGATGCTCATATCCCCCCACAAACAATAAACAAATAGATGAAATTAAATAATTTTAAGCCACAATTTGTTGAACCCGTAGATGGGGATGTCTCCTAAGTATCAACACTAAGCACGTGCAGACTACCCAAGTGTCCCTGAGATGCTGACGTTCTGGAAGATGGAGGTCAAGAATGCAACAGAACGGAACAGGAACACTTGACAATTCAGGACAAACTAAGCGAGGCCTCAGCAAGGAGGTGACATTTGAGGCAAGACAGGGACCCAGCAGCATGGTGAAGGGTACCTAAGGGTACCGAGAACCTCAAAGTGGGGACCAGAAGGGACTGGTCCAGGATTTAGGGTTTCCTTCTCCTCTGGGGGATGGGCCTCTAGATCCAGCTGCCTGTGGCTCAAACATCCTAACTGGAACTGTGCACCTGCTGGGTGGGGGATGGGTGGGCCACACAGATCACCAGGGAGGAGGCCCGGTCAGAATGTGTGGGGACATGGGGTGGCATCATGGATAGTGATCCTAATACCCAGGGAATGATGGGGTGTGGAGGGGCAGGGCACACGGCTCATGATCTCAGGGCTGGAACGGACCTTAGACTCTTGACATATCAGCCTGTGGCACGCAGGCCTCTCCTCTCCCTGTAGGGAACTGGCTCTCTGTTGTCCTCTTCCTTCAGAGCCAAGCAAGAAGGGTGGTGTTAAGCCCTGAACTTCTCCTGGGTTCCAGAGCCCACTAAAGATGCTTCAGGTGACCTTCAGATGTTGGATGTGGGCTCTCGGGGGCTTGGGACCAGATTCTCACCCCAGAAAGCAGGAATCCAGATGACAGCTCACCCACTTAGCTGGTGTGTAACCCTGGGCCAGTGCTCAGCCTCTCTGCAGCTCAGTAGCTGGACTGGCTGGTTTTGTGTGTCAACTGGATACAAGTTGGAGTTATCACAGAGAAAGGAGCTTCCGTTGAGGAAGCGCCTCCATGAGATCCAGCTGTGGGGCATTTTCTCAAATAGTGATGAAGGGTGGGAGGGCCCATTGTGGGTGATGCCATCCCTGGGATGGTAGTCCTGGGTTCTATAAGAAAGCAAGCTGAGCAAGCCAGGGGAAGCAAGCCAGTAAGAAACATTCCTCCATGGCCTCTGCTTCAGCCCTTGCTTCCTGACCTGCTTGAGTTCCAGTCCTGACTTCCTTTGGTGATGAACAGCAGTGTGGAAGTGTAAGCTGAATAAACCCTTTCCTCCCCAACTTGCTTCTTGGTCATGATGTTTTGTGCAGGAATAGAAACACTGACTAAGACAGTAGCCACATCCACCAATGAGGATACTGAAAACTGGAGCTCGGGACGAGGTGTCAGCAGGACCTTGTACCCACCAGTAGAGGTTCCTCTTACTGCCTTTATGACTATTGACCCATTGATGCATTTACAGCCATCAGGGTGACGATGTCATCCAAGTGAGTGGCCCAGATACCCACAGGGACTCCTAGAGTCCTGAGAGGTGGAGTGGATTTGGGCTGGGGGTTAGGGGGTTGAAGCCATGTAGCACCAGCCCCTGTTGATGGACAGATCTCCAAGGAGCTCTCTATATGTCAAGCCAGCCCACCTAGCCTTGACCTCATCAGCTGCATTGCTGGACATGCGTGACTAGCACAGCATGGTGAAGGCCGAGCTCTAGGTGCTCGAGACAAGAACGGCCAAACCA
The DNA here is from genome assembly GCA_964023405.1 of Apodemus agrarius. Classification (NCBI taxonomy): domain Eukaryota; kingdom Metazoa; phylum Chordata; class Mammalia; order Rodentia; family Muridae; genus Apodemus; species Apodemus agrarius. The sequence continues at coordinate 13,973,221 of OZ030008.1, forward strand.
AATCCCCGATGACTCAGTTTCCCAGGTCAAATGCAGGACTCAACAGATAGGAACTAATTGAGGTCCAGAGGCCCTCTTCTGTCATGTTAGAAGTACTGACCTTGAGGGCAGAGGTCAGGGCTAAGAAGGAAGGGAGGAGGGTGGAAGGCAAGGAGACATCTTCAGAGGACAGTCAGGTGAAACCTGGCCTGAAGAAAGTCGAGTCTGGGCTACTCAGAAGGGAAACCACCAATCAGCAGTAGACGCCAGGACGGGAATGTTGCAGCCCGGTGAAAGTAACCAGTCTGCCTGGAGTTTAGGGACCAGAGTGATTGTAAATTGTGGTCTTCAGAGGCAGGGTCCCCATGCTTGCCTTTCCAAGACGACCTTGCTTTCTCTCTGACCTCTGCATTTGCCCCTCCACAGGCTTATCCCCCACCCTGAGGCCTTCACCCCGCCCGCAGCTCCTCCACAGGCCCCTGGGAAGCACCGCCTTGCTCTGCTCACCCCTGAACCAAGGAGCTCCTTCAGTTCTGACTCCCAACGGAAGAGTGTCACTGGGCCAGCCTTCTCTTGGGTTGGGTAACCTTGGTCCATGGAGCGGGGTGCAGAGACCAACAAGGTCAAAGGTGAACCAAGCCTGGTGATCTGAGCAGGAAGAGAGGCCCCCAAAGGGACTGGAAAAGATGCTCCTTTGGGCCACAAGCCTGCCCCACGTCTCCTCAGGTCACCCCCAATAAAGACTGGGAGACATCTGGAGTCCATTAGGATTCTATCATCCCTCCCAGAGACGTTTTGACTGGGCTCGGAGACGGGGTTTCTTGTACATTAACAGTGTTTATTTTCCAATGGAGATCCTTAAGTGAAGATTGCTGCCCTGGTCCGCTCTGAGGGCAGAGAGGAAGCACAAAACCTACCCGGTTGGTCAAGGGCTCTTGGGCCTCCCACCGGGGACGATGGAAGCTTTCAGACACGGCCCATGCTTAACACTCTCGTGGGATTTCATCTTTAACAAATGTCATTATTCAATCATTTTGTAGTGATAATCTTCATAAATGCAGCCTACATTCACTGTGTTAAGAAAGGACCTAACTATTCCATGGTCCAGAGGTAGATGGGAAACGTAGAGGGCGCTAGAGAGCTGAGGAGTGACATCACTAACGCCTCAAAACTTTCCCATAGCTGCCCATTGCTAATCGACTTGGGGTGAGGCAGAGGGGTGGGCGAGGTTGTTAAGAGCAGTTAAGAAGGCACTATTAAGACCAAGCACATCAGTGTGTCATAGTTCGCGTATGAAGACAGACTTGGCTATTGAAGGTTCTGTGTCCCGCTGGTTGCGCTACTGAATGGTGATTGGCTCACGAGAGCTCCGCCTTCATCGATAGACCAATCCCCTGATGGCTTTATAATTGGGCGTACTTTTAGGAGAAGATGGGACCCAGGAGAAAGTGGATCGATCGCCAAGGCGTATCCTGAAAAGTTGTGATTCATTCCCAAGACCCTCTTCTCTCTGCTTCCTGGCCACCACAAAGGGGGCATCTGTTGTGGATTGCCTGTTTGTATTTTGATGCTAATTCTGCTTCCTGAAGAGCGCTGTCGACCCCTCCTCCCCCCAGGAGTGGATTACTGAAGTGATTCCGAGGGAAGCTTCTCCCCATTTTAACTGGCAAATAAAGGCTAGAGCCTGTGACTGGACCGTGGATGGGAAAGGTGGGGCTGGAAGTTTTAGAGAAGGAGAGAGGAAGGAGGAAGAGGAGGAAGAAGAGGTGGAAGATGGAGCAGAACCACGTGGCCTGCAGGAGCAGCGAGTAGCAGGGGATCTCGTAGCTGGGAGGTAGTGTAGTGGAAAATCTGCCCAATCTAGGGCGCAGCTTAGAAACATTATAACTGAGTTGTGAGCTCTTTGCACGGGCATATTGGGGTTGGAGATTTACCGATACGAATCTGGCTGGTATTAAATGTCTCTGGTTTTTTCCATCCACGGCCACTCAGGTGGGCAGGAGAAAGAGCAGAGCAGCCGTTGGAAGTTTGGCAGAGCTAGCTGTGAGGGGCTCGGGGAGCGATAGCAAGTCCCAGGGGTCCGAGAACCAGCTGGCCATTGGCAGAACTATGTCAGGAGTGGGGCCAGAGGCAGCTTGTTCTCAGAGCTGAGCGGAGAACGCTGTCCCAAGAACGTAATAGCATGGCACTTATAAAATTACACACAGCAAGCATCTTGCTCTGTCTTATGCTCCCTCCATGGAATGAAGCCATGTGACTGGATAAATTTTTCCTCTTTTAAACTCTTTTCCCAGAATGATGAGAAATAAGGGGTGATGGTGGTTTGGAGTAGGCGAGTGGGTGATAACCATAAGAAGACAGGAGCCTGGGCTGTGTGGAGATGCCCAGGGCAGAGTCTGTGTCTACTTCATGGTGATCAAGAGAATGATGAAGAGGTAGCCAGACACTGAAGGGTGTAAGCACAGGTCTATGGTCCAAGTCAAACTACCTGGACCTCACAGAAGCCCCCTGCCTGCCCCTGGGATGAGCAAGAAGATGCGAGGCGGTGGTTTGAGTGAGAAGGGCCCCTATAGGCTTACACATTTGAATCCTTGGTCTCAAGGATCCTAAAGAGAGCCCCTGAGTGGTGGATGTTCTGAAGCAGGGTGCAGACCGGGCACAGCCTCAAGGACCAAATCACTGCAGATAAGGCAGGGTGTGGTGGTTCACGCTGCCATGCTGGACCACACCCTGAACTGAGAGCCAAAAGAGATCCCCTCCTCTTCTGGGTGGACTTGGTCAGGTTCCTCAACACAGTGGCCAGAGAAGTAACTGAGATACAGGGCTTGCAGACATGAGAGGGCTCAGAGGTCGTCAGGTTTGTGCTGTCCCTTTAATGTCACCAGCTTTCAAACCCCAGTGTTCTCTTGTTCAGTTCACAGGCAACAGCATCCACATGTGGCTTTGTCGGGCTCGTGGCTGAGCCTGAGGGGGATGGCGGGGGGGGGGGACAGCGCATGGATCAGGGATTCTGGGATAGCTCTGGGAGGATGAGGTGCACATTCTACATGGAGAAGGAGCATGTGCTCCCTCAGAGCGGGCACATGCTGCGCCCACCACAGCGTCCTCCCCAGGCTCTCCTCAGTCCTTTGCTCTCAGCATCAGGGCTGCACTTGGCCATGCGGTGACCTCATGCACATTATGTCCGTCAGCCCTTGGCTTGCAGAGTACTTGCTACAGTTATCCCAGGAAAGTCATAGACAGGCCTGTTTCAGTGGAAGGGTGTCGGGGTGGGGTTTGAGCACTGGAAAGCTTTGAGGAAGAGTTGGTAGTTCTTGGCCATGGTCATTTCCAAAAGCTACTCCTCTTCTCTCTTCATTTGGTCCCAGTAGCAAGTTTTCAACTTTTCCCACCATAGTGGAAAAGAAGCCATAGGCAACCCAGAAGCAAGTGGACAAAGCTGCATTTCAATAAAACTTTATTTGTACAAACAAACAGTGCCATGGGGCGGGAGGGGGGCTCCCCCTTGTGTTTTGCTTGTTCCTATCCCTATGGTTCCTTCAGGGCACGATGCGGGGTCATTAAATACTCATCACTACAATGACTCAATCTTGCTGATGGCTAGCTACAAAGCCTTAACGGACGCCTTTCCTCTGAGCCTCCATTTCTTTGTTTATAAAGTAAAAACCTCAGCCAAGATGGGCTTCTGCCTCCTCTGGGAGTGGACCATGAGCTGAGAACATTCCTGCACTAATTTCTCAACAAGAAGATGTGGGGGCCTAGGAGAGGACTCCCTGGCCAAGGAGCTGCCGTCCAAGTGTGAGGATCCTCGCCTCCCGTGCAAAGGCAGGCATGGTGTTCACCTGTAATCCCAGTGCTGAGAGAAGACAGAAGATAACAGGAGCTTGATGGACAGTCAATCTAGCCAATCAGTGAGCCAGGTTCAGTGAGATACCCCGCCTCAAAAAACTATGGCAGAGAGCCAGCAAGATAGCTCAACTGGAAAAGGTGGAGAAGCCTGGGGCCCCAAGTTCGATTCCCAGAACCCTGAAAGTGGAAGGAGAGAACCAACTCCCAGAAGTTGTTCTCTGAGGTACATGCACGCACGCACGCACACAGAAGCAGGCACACGCACACAGACACTATACACGCACTCACAAACACACACACTTGATGTAAGGATTTGTTTTCTTAGTTACCATCTGATTTGACCTCACCTGATTTCTCCTTTGTCTCAAACGTCTTCGGTAACGGCTTGTCTCTGACCTCCCCCAGGGAGCCCTGACCGCCTGTCCACCTGTCCCGGGCTGTCTCCCACAGCGTCTTCTCATCAAGACTCTTTCAGTTGCAAGTAACAGAAACTTGAACTGGCTGGGACGTAAAGAAATTTATTGGCTCGTGAAAATTAAAAGGCCGTGTAAAATATGGCTTCCAGAACATTCTAACAGGAAGCGCCAAGGAATCCAAGATCTCCGTATCAGAATACAGTCTCCCGCGTGTGTCCAGCCAGGGCAAGAGAGAAAAATCACATTTAACAGGGTTCGTCGTTTTAAAAATTGGGTCATTTGTGGGGTACACCCATGCTCTCGTTCTGTGTTCCCCTTCCAATGACCTGGGGGCTAACTTGGGCACTGCGGAAGGCAAGAAGAATCTATAGATCCCCACAAGCTGGCTGTGAGCCCCCCCCCCGCGCCTCCTCGAGCAGGTGGCTGAGAAGTTCCCTCTAATACGGGCCTCAAAATAAAATCTAAGTGGCCGGGTCAGGGGAGAAGTAGAGAGATAAACGTATATGAATTGCTTTGAGAAACTCTATACGCCATCGGGGTTATTATCACTGCTGGAAGTGATTAGTGGCCCACCGGCTTTCATCGCCCCGGGAGAAGATGGAGCCTCGAGCCCACGGGAACCTGGGAAATGTCTGGCCAAAGGGGAACAGAAGGGCTGCTAGCAGCCTAGAGATAACGTCCCGGCTTAATACAGCAGAACACCTTAGGATCCCTGACACTTTCAACTTTGGACCAGATAGCTGCTGGGTATACCTGGGCTGGAAAAAGGGTTACCATGGCAACGCACGCACCATAATCTGAAATACCCTTGGCATTTTGATGGAAAAGGACGGCTCACTCCTCTTCGAAAATCAAAGTTGAGAAATGGGCTTGAAGCTGTGTGCAGAAGTGTACGGTGCTTAGACACGGGAGGAGAGGAGCGGAGTAGAGATTCCCAGAGTTTTAGAGCCAGAACCAGGGCCAGGCACGTGACTCAGCAGGTCCGGGCACTGGGGCCAGGCAGGATGATCTGAGTTTGATCCCTGAGACCCACGCGCTGGAAAGAGAGAACCAACTCTTGCAGGTTGTCCTCTGACCCCACCGTGCACCACGGCATGTGTGTGTCTGTTGTCTCCTTTACATTACAAAATAATAATAATAATAATAATAATAATAATAATATTTTAAAAAAGCAAACTTGAGTTTAAAACAAAATCGCATGGTGCTCTGAGCTGAGCCCTGGCCAGCAGTGAGTACCTACTATATACCAGTGCAGTGCTGGGGACTTTTCTTCCTCATTCGTGCAAATGTTTCTGGCTTTTTGTTAATTTTTTTCCTTGGGTCTCCAAGCCACAAACCAAGCCAGTGAGCTGTGGAAAAGCCAAACCCAGGTCATCCTAAGGTTCCCACCAAGGACTCTGCAACTCTCTTGGGGCCTGAGGATGCCAGAGTCTTGGGGTATAAAGCACCCACCCCAGCACTCTTCCTGTGCTGCGATTTGAACCTGCAGCGTGCCCACAAGCTCCTGTTTTGCATGCTTGTTCTCCAGCTGGTGGCACTGTTTTGGGAAACTGCAGAGTCCTTAGGTCCTAAGGGTGGTCCTTAGCTTTCCTAGCGTTGGAACCTTTAATACAGTTCCTCGAGCAGTGGCAACCCCACCATAAAATTATTGTCGTTGCTACTTCCTGACTGCAATTTTGCTACTGTTATGAATCATAATGTAAATGTCTGATATGTGAACCCCAAAGGAGTTACAACCCACGGGTGGAGAGGTCTGAGTGGGCTGGCAGGAGCCCTCTGTCAAAGGCTGTCTGTATCCTGTAACTCCACCCACACCCTTTATGGTCCTCTGTGATGTGAACAGCCTCTGCTACACACCCCGGCAGCCATGCGCTGACCAGCTTGGCCATGATGCAGTGGTACCCACGGAAGCCAGGAACTCAAATGAATCATTCTTCTTTAATTTACATCTCTCGGATACTGTGCTCGCGGTGGATGCTGTGCCCACGTTAATGAGAGGCATGGTTTCTATATGGTGTTCTCTAGTTTGGAAAACCTGATCTATTTCACGCCACATTTAGAGCACAAAGCCTCTAGTTAGAGGAGGAGTTCCCCTCTGCCGAGGCCCTAAGTCCCCCAGGTGCGCTGTGCAGCCATCAACTCTGAGGGAGGGACAGCCGTCAGGACGAAGACAGGGAACCTGGCTGCGTGGATCCAAATCGCACCTCTATTGTTCATCAGAGACGCACATCTGGCAAGTGGTCTTACCTGTCCTCGCTTTCATATCTGTGATGGAGAATTAAAAAAAAAAAAAAAGGCGTGGCAAGGGCCACATGAGGTACATAGAGCTGGGCCTGGCACCGGAACACATCCAGCCATCAGCATTCATGACAGGCAACCTCCCTCCTTCCTCCTCTCCCCATGGTTTCTGAGGAGAGAGGGGCTTCTAGTCTGGCACCTGGCAACAGTTTCCGTTTCCGGAATGAGGGCTGGTCATGTCAGCGTAAGGATTTTTTACCACAGCTCCCTGCAGGCGTTCCTGTCTTTGGGAAGAAGGGCAGAGTCTCAAGGTGCAGCCCAGGCTGCTCTTGAACTCGGTCTTTGGAGTTTTGGGATTACGCGCTTGCACCATCACAGCACCACGGTGCACCATGTATGTTTATTGTTTAGCCTGATCACTGCTCTGACTCCTGCTGCCACCGAGCCCGCTCTGGGAGATAGGAAAACTTTGGAGCTGGAGGGTAGGCCTGGGGTGGTGGGAGGCAATGCCAGGGGCAGAGGAAGGAGAGGAGGAGGAGGAGGAGGAGGAGGAGGAGGAGGAGGAGGAGGAGGAGGAGGAGTGGAGGGAGGGCTGCTCTGCTCTGGCATCCCCTGGCCTCACCCCTTACCAAGCTGCTGAACCCCCTCCCTCACCCCTCCCCTTGGCTTGCTGCCCCAGCCTCTCTCAACTCTTCTCTGAGATTCCCCTGTAGGCTGCCGCCTCTCACTCTGTCAAGGTCTTCTGTGACCTAGGCCAAACTTCCTCAGCCAAGCCAGATTCAGGTCCCGATCTTATCACCCCCAGTGGGAAGGTGGGGGACAGCTAGGCCTGCTGGTCACCCATCACATGTCCTGGGCTACACAATTATGCAGGGTACAGTTGCGGGGTACAGAAGGACCCAGACCTCCCGGCACTCCCTCAGCAAGGGTGGCACCAGGAGATGACGACTGAGGACCCGAGTCGCCGCCTTAGTTCTGTGGCTACGTCCGTGCATTTATCTGGCGTTCAGCTTGGGATGCAGGGGCATGCCTGTCAGCTCCTGGATGGAGAGAACTTGGGGTGTGACTGAAGTCCCCTCCCCCCCTCAGGTGCTGAGGACTGCCCTGGTCAACAACATTGAATCCTGCAGAAATGATTTCACTGCCTCCTCTTCGGCCAGATGGTTTTAGAAGTCAAGAAAAAAAAAATAGAACCGAACCCAGCGGCTGGTACAGCCTCAGTGTCTCTGATGGATGGGGGGGGGGGTACAGCATGAGGAGCGATGGTCATCCCCCCCAAAATTAAGCCAAGTGACACACCTGCTGTCTGAGTTTTGAGTTTCCGGCCCCTCCCGCCAGCATTCGAGAATGGGGGTGCTCATTTAAAAGGGGAAAACCACATTACCGTTCTCCGAGCAGATCTGAGCTTCCATTTTAATTTGCCTTCATTATCTCCCTCTCTTATTAAGCATGGTAAATCTGTTTTGTGTTTTCATTATTCCATTAGCTTGGAAGAGGCTCATCAGTAATGTGCGGAGCTGCCGACACAAATCTCGCAATTTTCATACGGGCGACACAATAATTGGCTTAGGTCCCTATTCTGCGGGGGCCGCGGCTCACAATTAGAGAACGCGGTGTGATTGGAAAACGAGTTAGAATTGATTGGATTTCAGGGGAAACCGGGTTTGGAATGTGTTAATTGCATTCTGCCTAAACACGGGCTCTAAATGAAGCAGCCAGAGATTTGGGCAAATAACAAAATCTTCTCTAGAAATGGCCCCAAATTGCTTAATAGGATGGGCGAGATCTGATTAAGACGGACACTGAAGGCCTCGCTGTGTTGCGAAGCAGCAGGCTGAAATTCTTGTCTGGGAGACTCAGAGAGAAGGGGCACAAACTTAAGCCATCTTGCAGCGAGGCCGGGTTTGGGGATTGGGTGTCCCTTTCCAGAGTCTCTTGTTCTATCTCCCACCAATGACCCATTAGCAAATACTGTGAATTCACATTTTAAACACACCCAGGTCAGCACTCTGTCAGGCCTCTGCCACCACAGGGGACAAGCCATCAGCAACCTGTCTGCCAGGCCTCTTCATCATGCTGCCTCTTCCCTGGTCAGCAGCTAGAGCAGCCTGTGACCTTCCCACGGCTGCCATCCTGCTCTGGAAACCCCGGCCTTACTGAGGTGCAGGGCCCTGCCTGTCCCATCAACCAGGGAGGCCTAGGTCCTTCGTGATCTCTTCCGTTTCTGTGATCCTTTTTTCTTATTTCCCCCCCTGTTCCAGTCAGCGGGAGCCCCTCAAGGACCGGTCTCCTTGCTCTGCCTCATCACAGTAGCCTGGTCTGTGCTGCCATCTTGGTCACCAGGATGACTCCTCAGTTTCTCCTCAATCTTAGCTCTTCAAGACCTGCTTCCTCTCATTTTCCCTCTTATAGATCTTAGTGATTCAAGGGGGGGAAATTAGTGGGGAAGTGTTGTCTTGTGTGACTGGCTTCTTTAGCCCCCAGGGCTCGGAAGGGCTGTGCTGCCCACTGACAGAACTTCCTGCTCACAGTTGATTGGCCCTAAGTTGACTAATCGAAGTTCTACTTGAGAACTTGGGGTGTAATATAAAGGTCCAGATGTCAAAATGGCCACACCCTTCCACGTGCCTGAAACTTTAACATAGAGACTAAGGTAGGAAGGTCTCAAATTCAAGGTAAGGTTGGGTTACACAGTGAGACCTTGTCACAAAACAAGAAAGGTGCACATTTTAGTCCTGGTGCTGTTTTATGTTTGCTTTCTTTCTTTCCTTTTTTTTTTTTTTTTTTTTTTTTTTTTTTTTTTGACAGGGTCTGAAGTACCCCAGGCTAGCCTTGAACTCACTCTGCAGCTGAGGATCACTTTGAGCTCCTGATCTTCCCTCCTCTACTTCCCAGGCATTGGGATAGCAGGGTGGACCACCACTCCTGGATTGATGTGGTAACAGGTATCGAAGCCGGGACTTCATTCGTGCTAGGCAAGCTATAGATTCCGTTCTTAACCCTTTTGGCTTGGTTCCTTCGATTCGTGATTCTACATGAAGGGATGTGTGTGCTGCTAGCCGTGCGGGGAGCAGCAGCTGGTTCTCTCGTCCCTTCCCCATCAGCAGCCTCCCTGTGCCCCGTGTGAGGGACCCACATCCCGAAATATGTCTCTCTAAGACACGCATTTGTGTTTGCATTTCTGTGTCTTCTGATATCATATCAGTTGCCTTGTCCTTTGCTCTGACCAAACACTTGACAGGAAGCACCTTGGGTGGGGAAGGATTTATTTGGGATCACACCTGGAGGAGATCCGGTCTGTCAGGATGGGTAACACACGGTGGCAGGAACTAGAGGCTGCTGGCCACACACCCTCTGTAGCCAGAAAGCACAAGGGGGACAGGAAGGGGGGTCAGGCGGCAAAACCCCAAGGCCCGCCTGCACTGGCTCACTTCCTTCAGAGCCGCTCCACCTCATAACACTCCCACAACCTTCTGAACAGCAGCGTTCACACAAGAGCCTGTGTTTTCTCTCTCTCTATGTGCTTGTCTCTGGCTCTTTCTATTTCTTTCTTTCTCTCTCTTTCTGAAGGATAGGTTGAAGGGAAGGAGGTAGAGGAAGAGGAGGAGAAGGAGGAGAAGAAGAAAAAGAAGAGGAAGAAGAAGAGAAGAGGAGGAGAAAGAAAAGAAGAAGAAGAAGAAGAAGAAGAAGGAGAAGAAGAAGAAGAAGAGAAGAAGAAGAAGAAGAAGAAGAAGAAGAAGAAGAAGAAGAAGAAGAGAAGGAGGAGGAGGAAAAGGAAGAGAAGGAAGGAGAAGGAGTCAAGAAGCCAGCAGCCACCACCTCAGGGAGATGTTTCTAAGCCCCCACCCCACCTCAGCCCTGCCCAGGAGCTTTGAGAAACCAGGGTCTCGGAGGGCTGCACCCAACCCCACCGCCCAATTCCGGTGAAGTGAAACGTGAAGAGTGAGTCTCGCCTGCCCCTGAGGCTTTCTTTCAATGGCAGCCGCACTTGCACATACCTGCTCGATGACGCCCGGGGCGATCTGTTCACCCAGCCACACCGGACCCCTCCTATGTCAGCATCTGAAGGCACAGGTGCTCACCCTGGTCCTCCACTTTCTCTTTCACCTTATTCTGGTCACTGCCACCTTCTGACAGACAGTCAGACAGACAGACACAGAGCGAGCATGTATCTGCCACAGGCCCTTCTCACGGGCTGTTCAGGTCGCCTGAACATATCAGACACGGCCCAGTGGCTTTTTCTTGTCATTCCTTTTTACCCTTAGTCTTTCTCCCAGCCACTCCTACCCAGGGCTTCTGTTCTGTCTTTTACACTGTTGTCTCAGAATTCCCTTTTCAAAGTAAAAGTCCTGGCTCACTTCGTTTGCTGTAGTCCGTTCTCTCCATGAATATCTATCCCTTCAAGCATTTTTAATTACCCAAAGCGAACAGTTCCATGGTGCAGCTCTGTACCTGCCGACGTGTTTCATACTTGGCACGCCTGTCTGTCTGTCTGTCTGTCTGTCTGTCCCTTTTTACAGGAGAGAAAACTCCACCAAAGCCCGGCTGCCTGTGTCATGCTCAGCTCTGTGGTGCCCAGCACACTGTATGTGCTCAGTAAGTCAGCCACAGAGCGCCACGCCCCACAGAGCCCTGGGTGAGAAACCCCCCCCCCAGCTCGGGCTTTCCTAGTCGTGCAAGCTCCTGGGCAGCCTGGGAAACAAGCTGTGGCTGCTTCAAGATGGCACCCGGCTCTGAGCTGCCAGACGATGGTGATGATGGTGATGGTGGTGATGAAGGCGGTGACGATGATTACGGTGACCATGATGATGTCGAAGGCAATGGTTCTGATGATAAAAGCGCCACGACTGGTCCTTGGCCATGGGAGAAGCAGTGAGCATTTACTTGGCCACTGAAACTGTCATACATTTACCCCAAAGCAAAACCAGTCCAAAAGGGATTTTTTTAAAAAGGTGAATGAAAGGCCTGTGCTTTACGGGAGGGGTCTGAACCCCAACACCTTTGCACGCCCAAAGCTGATGCTATTGCTAATACTGGGCTCCTTCCTGTAGACCCGGAAGCAGAGGGTACCCTGGGCCCCTCCCCTAGCTTTCCAAGCAGGAGTGTCTACAAGGGAAACTCAACCCCAAACTGCCACCCCTGAGACCTACCCAGGTCTCTCCAGGGAGTAATTGGCAGGTCGGTCTGTCGGAACCTTCTAGACGGCAGAGGATGCTCTCTTTGGTCAACTGTGCACTTGACCAGTATGAGCTGGTGAGTCTGGAAATCGAACTGGGAAGAAATCTGTGCCCTCCCCCACCCAGTGACCTATGGCAATGTCTAAGATGGGAGCAAATGGGGAGCCTTCTAGAGCCCAGGAGCCCGGGGCAGGCCTCGGTGGGAGCTCAGGTTCCCTCAGAGCGCTTAGGGTAGTTACTGAGCTGCTAGTCCCTCACTCTGCCGATCTACGCAGGGCGCAGCCAGGGGCTCGCAGCGTCTCCATTTCCTGTGGCACTGAGCGCCGTCGGAGCCGACCCCAGCTGCCGAGCAGCGTCCCCGTCTGGTTTGTCTCACCGGCAGCCCTGCTCAAAGCGAGCCAGTCAGGAGAGCCAGAGAGTGGCTTGTAAACTCCGGTCTGCTGCGGGCCCGGGCCCAGGCCTGGATCCGCGGCAGCTCCTCTGTGGTGCCTGAGAGACATGCTTCCCAGTTGTGGTCCATTTTGCCATCGGGAGAAGTGGAGAGATCTGGAGTTCTGCACAAACGCTCTCCAGGGTCTGAGGTTGCAAAGGCGATTTGGAAGACTTTGCAAGCACTAGGCCATGCGTGAGGCTGGAAGCCGGAGCCGGCTGAATCCGGCCCCCTCCCCCACGCCAGGACCACCAGTCTGTGTCCACGGGGAGAGAAGGGGGAAGTAATGAGGAAACGAAAAGGAGAAGGAAGAGGGTCTTGTCAGGGTGTCTCAGATGGAAGCAGACTCAGTCGAATGGGGTTGGACATGGGAAGCTGACAGAGTTAGGGTAATGTCACCTGTCACCGCCACCTCTGAGCCTTGGGGCAGAACAGCTCCTGCTCAGACGCCAGCTCCTCCTTCCACTAAAGCTGACTATGCGCCAGGGAACCCCACAGGTGAGCGAGCCTCTGGCTCCTGCAAGGTAGAGACAGAAGAAGCAATGGAAGAGGCTGGCACATGGTCCCCCATGGTGCTCGAACTGGCCGGGAGTTCAATTGTCACTCGTCACTGTTTTTGATGCTATCAATCAATTTTGTCCTATAGGATTGGCACCTGCTGTGTCCTGCCTGGGATTCTTTGGGTGAGACTGGGTTTCTTTTGGATGTAGTTATCTTACTGTTTTATGGACACATGTGTTTCACTGACACGTATGTGTGCGCTTCCTGTGAGCGTCTGGTGCCTGTGTGGGTCAGAGGGGTGTGAGCTGCTACCTAGGTATACGTGGGAATCGAACCAAGATCCTCTGCAGGAGCCACGAGGGCTTTAAACTGCTGCTTCGACTTTCTAGTCTGGAGTTAGGAGTGGAGTTTGTTTGGAGACAGGGTCTCATGTAGCCCAGGCTGGCTTCCAACTCACTATGTAGCCAAGGATGACCCTCACTGACCATACTTTGTACGGCACAGTTATTTTCTATTTGTTACATTTTCCTGTCTTTAAACTATGCTCACAACTGGCAATTTGGTTTCATGACCAATTTCCCAGCTCATAGCCTAGCTGTGAAAATCAGCAGCCTCAGGGGAAACACGGAGGAACCGGGGACCCATGGTGAACAGAAGGAAGGCCTGGCTGAGGTCGATTTTCTTGTCTCCTCCTCTAGTGACCTGTAGTCTCCAGACCTACATCAGAGGGTTTTGATTTTTAAGGTGATCTACAGATAGAATCAGGCTTGATGCCTCCTCGCCTTGTTTGAACGTCACCCTCTGCTGACCATGTCCCGTATGGTACTAGGTAGACCAGTTAGCCGCTCAGCCTCAGCATCAGCCTATGCAAACAAGGGAAGGGGAATCATTTCCTGACCCTTGTTCTTGCTGAGTGTGGCCTAGACATGGTGCCTGGACTCCCTGGGCCCGGTGCTTCTGCTAGCATTCATCTCACTTAATAGCTATGGGGTGGTCTGGTCTCTATTTCTGGTGGACTTCCAGAATCTTCTAAGTGTTTTTGCACAGGACCTTATGTGATATATGCAGATAGTCTTGCTGGAGATGTCAAAGTGCACAGCCCAGAACAGTGGTTGAATATGAAGGACAGTTGGGGCGGGGTGCCTTTTCCTATTATTTATTTACATTTTTTAAATTTAATTTTTAATTTTTTTTATTTGCTCAGTGTGTGTTTGAGTTACTTTCTGCTGTGATAAAAATAGTACAGCCAGCTGGGCGGTGGTGGCGCACACCTTTAATCCCAGCACTTGGGAGGCTGATTTCTGAGTTCGAAGCCAGCCTGGTCTACAGAGTGAGTTCCAGGATAGCCAGGGCTATACAGAGAAACCCTGTCTCAGAAAAAACAAAAACAAAAACAAAAAAAAACCCTATAATCAAAACCAGCTTGCCATTCCAGAGGAGAAGAGTCCATCTTGGCGACAGGCAGAGATAGCTCCCCCCACCCCCCCATCCCCCACCCCCACCCCCCACCCCCACCCCACCCCACCCCCGCCACACACACACACACACACACACAGTGAGTGTCAGAAGCTGGCTGGTCGAATTTTATCATGCATGTGCAGATGTGTGAAAAACAGAGGTTTTCTGGTCTTCTTCTATTGCCTTTCATCTTTGTGTGTGTGTGTGTGTGTGTGTGTGTGTGTGTATCTGATTTTGTGATTTTGTGATTTGGTCAGGCTATTTTTTATTGGATATTTTATTTATTTACATTTCAAATGTTATCCCCTTTCCCGATTTCCCTCCCAGAAACCCCCTATCCCATCCCCCTTCCTCCTGCTTCTATGAGGGTGTGCCCCACCCACCCACTCCCGCTTACCCCCACCCTCACATTCCCCTACACTGGGGCATGTAGCTTTCATGGGTACAAAGGCCTCTTCTCCCATTGATGCCCAACAAGGCCATCCTCTGCTACATATGCAGCTGGAGCCACGGGTCCCTCCTTGGTTGATGGTTTAGTCCCTGGGAGCTCTGGGGAATCTGGTTGGTTGATATTGCTGTTCTTCCTATGGGGTTGCAAACCCCTTCAGCTCCTTCAGTTCTTCCCCTAACTCCTCCATTTGGGTCCCTGGGCTCAGTCCAGTGGGTGGCTGCGAGTGTCCCTCTCTGTATGGGTCAGGCTCTAGCAGAGCCTCTCAGAAGACAGCTATACCAGGCTCCTGTCAGCAAGCACTTCTTGGCACCCGCAATAGTGTCTGCATTTGGTGACTATATATAGGATGGGTCCCCAGGTGGGGCAGTCTCTGGATGGCCTTTCCTTCAGTCTCTGCTCCACAATGTGTCCCTATTGCTCCTGGGAGTATTTAGCTCCCCCTTCTAGGAAAGACCGAAGCACCCACACTTTGGTCTTCCTTCTTCTTGAGCTTCGTGTGGTTTGTGAATTGTATCTTGGGTATTCTGAGCTATTGCCTCCCATCTTATGTTCTGTTATATCTATTTATTTATCTGTTTCTTTGCTGAGGGGTGCACTCCCACCATGGTGCCTGTGTAGAGAGCAGAGGACAACTTGAAGCAGTCAGTTCTTGCCTTCTATAATGTGGATTCCGGGACTCGAACTCAGGTTGTCAGGCTTGGTGGCAAGCTCCCTACCCATTGAGCCATCCCGCCAGACCTCCATCTTATCTTTTGAGACAAGGTCTCTCGATGAAGCTCACCAATTAGGCAGGGTGGGCTGGCCAGGTAGCCCCGGGCATCCTCCTGTCTCCACCGCCTTGCAGATGGACACTGCTTTTCCTGACTTTTCTGTGGGTGCTGTGGTCTCTCTCCTCAAGCCCTCATCTGTGCCAACCGACCCACACCCCAGCCCTCATTTAAAAACGACTATTAAGCCAGGCAATGAAGGTGCATTCCCTGACTTCCAGCACTCAGGGGTCAGGTGCGGGCAGATCTCTTGACTTCGGGCCAGCCTGGTCTATAGAGTGAGTTTCAGGACTGCGAGGGCTACACAGAGAAACTCCATCTCAACAAGTAGATTATTAAGCATCTGCTTCATGTGATGCAGACACATCCTGCGGCTACGAAGGCAGGACCCCAGGCTGGGAGCACACAGATAGGGACGGTTAGATGACGAAGCCGGGGAGGAGGCTGTGGCGGGATGCGGCGGAGACTGAGGCTTGGGAATCATGGTGACTCCCTCCGTGAGGGCGAGGTCAAGAAGGCTCACTAAGATGGCAGTGTCTGAGAAAAGTTGGGAAAGAGAGGAGGAGCGTGGTTCTGTGGGGGAGACGCTCCAGGGGGGGGGGGGAGCAGCTGCTGCAGAGTGTGCAGGGCCAGATATCCCTGGGGGCAGGGGCGGGGCTGTCTGTCCTTAAGGTCTCTTCTCTAACTAGAATGGACATTTATTTCTATCTTATAAATAAAAGTGCTTTATTGCACAGAAAGGAAGGAAGGAAAGGAGGGGAAGGGAGGGGGGATGAGAGGGAGGAGGGAGGGGGAGGAGGGAGGGGGAGGGGGAAATGTCTCTTTCCTATCCCCACTTAGGACACAGCATCTAGCCAAGGCTGGCTTTCCACTGAATCCCCTCAAGCATTTCAGGGCGGGAAAGACCACCCGTTCCTTCAGCCTTTCCCACCGCCATTGACCGCAGACTGACACCATGAGGAAACCACGCTGACCACCTCCTGAGGGTACCGAGGGGACACCAGAAGTTGCCTATAAAATCAGACGTGCCAACGGGGAGATGTTTACCTATTAACTCCCCCCGGAGGGGAGAACTAACATCCCAATTACTGGTAACGCGAAACACTAGTGGGAAGTCCGACATGGCGGTCCTTTTACCGCAGCCGTGGGGCCGCTGCCCACTGGCCCCGAGCATTAACTGGCAGGGACGGCTCAGCTGCCCGCTCTCCCCAGAGTCCTTAATGGCATAAAATAAAAAGATTTTAGCTAAGATTTCATTCGGCGAGTCAATAGACAAAGCACACAGGCGTCGCGGGCGCCCGGCTTCAAGTTAATGGAGATGGCGATTCTCTGAAGAGACCATCGATGCGGAGCTGGGTCCGACAGAAGGCTAACGCGGAGGACTGTCTCCTCAGGCCTCTCCGACACAACCGGCACCTGCCAGCCAGCCCTTCACCAAGGTGTAGGGACAAAAGCCCAAATCCTCGACATGACAGTGCTTCCAGAAGGTTCTGGGCCCTCCCTGTTTTCCCACCAATTCACATGATGTCATAGGATGTATGTGTTTGTGCATGTGCGTGCATGCATGTGTATGTGTGTTTATCTGTGTGTGTGTGTGTGTGCGCGCGCTCGCGTGTGTGTGTGCATATGTGTGTATGTGTGTATCTCTGTGTATGTGTGCTAGTGTGTGTGTGTGTGTGTGCATATGTGTGTATGTGTGTATCTCTGTGTATGTGTGTTAGTGTGTGTGTGTGTGTGTGTGTGTGTGTGTGTGTAACTACAGGCACACAGCACCATACTAGCTTTTTGTGTAGGTACTAGAGATCTGAACTCTGGTCCTCGGGTTTGTGTGGCAAGTTCTTCCCTGATGGAGACATTTCCCTGTCCCCACATGAGTCCCCAGTTGGCTCCTCTGGGCGCTCTGGCTGTCACCTCAGGCTTTTGCACTTCAACTGCTCCTTGCTGGCATGTTCCCTCCCTGACCCAGATTTTAACTCTCATGGGAGTGGGCGTGGCCCGTCCAGCACTGCAAAAACAGCTTTAGCAGGGGGGGTGGACCACACAGTATCTGTCACTCCTCCCAGCATCCTTCACACCCCTATTGTAATTAGGGGACAATGTCCGCTGTACCTCTGCTTCTCCTGTGTGGCCGGTGATGGCAACGTACCAGTTACTCTCAGGCTCTCGGCCTCGCTGTAGCTGGGGCCAGGTGGTCTAGTTGGGAATTTGTCCCCTGGGTTTCGAAGGATTATTGGAAAACCCACAGGGCTCCAGAGGGCTTCTGTGCTGTCAGCAGCGGGGCTTCCCTGTCAGCGCTGACAGCACAGATGGATGCGGCCTCTGGGTGGCGGCACAGCAGATGACCAGCTGAGTGAACTGCGGGGTCTGCGGAGCCATTTGAGAAGGGCCGGCTGGGGACTGTGCTCCGGAGTGGCCTCTCTCTCTCTCTCTCTCTCTCTCTGTGTGTGTGTGTGTGTGTGTGTGTGTGTGTGTGTGTGTACACGGGGGAAGGCTGCTTCACAGTCTAGGTTGAACGGCTCAACACAGCAGCGGCCACAGTGACACTGAGGTCACTGTCACTCTGGCTTCAAGTTAGGAAGTCCAGCCCCTCCGTCACAACAGCCACACCTTGGGGACTTGGGAGCCACAGCACGTGGAGGCAGCTGGTTCTGAGAGGAGCACGGAGTCTCCCCAGAACTTGAGACAATGGCACCCTGAACCCCAAGGAATCATATCCCAAGTTCGAACCCCAAATGCCCCTGGTCCCCAGCCCAGGTTCCGAATCCCTTCACCAAGCCTGGGTGCCAGCCGCCCGATGCCCTCATTCTCATAGTTCAGCAACAAACTTTATCGAACTCCTCCTAGGAGCCAAACTGCTGGGCATCAAGGACTCCACAGGGCCATGGTGCCTTGAACCGGTACCAGCACACTCACGCGCTGGTACAGGCAGCAGGTGACAGATACCAAGTGAAGGAATGAAGAAACTTGGTTTTGTCAGGGGCCATGAGTACCATGGAGTCAGCCTGGCAGCTGACAGGGAGGGGGGGGAGGGGGAGGGGGGAGGGGATGGTGTATCGGAAGGCTGTTAACCGCTCTGTGCTCCCAATGGCTGTCACGAGTGCACCTGCCCAGGAGCTCTCTGGGTTCGAGAATGAAACACACACACACACACACACACACACACACACACACACACCAGCTCATTTTAAATATGCTTTGACTGGCTCAAAGGCTGGGCAGTTCTAATCCCCTCGCCCAGCCCCCCACCACCACCACCCCCCACCCCGGCTGGCACACATGTCCCTCCAGTACTCCTGGGTCAACACCTAGCTCGAGGCTCAGTGTGGAATGGTCCGTGGGAGCAGGTGGGACATCCTGGTCCATGGTCCCGCAGGGCTGGGTTCCAGCGCACAGAGACTCGGGGTACCCAAACCCCAGGATTCCAGATGTCTGTGCTATTAGAAAGATGGTTCTCTGCCCTGGCTCTCCTGTGCGTTCCCTGTCAAGCACCAGGCCTCCCGCTCACCGTGGGTCCCTATGTAAACTGCCTTTAGGCTGCTGATTTTCATTCCTGGGCTAGCAGCTGGGAAGTCGGTTGTGAAACCGAGACTGTCGGTGTGCGGGCATCATTTTAAAAGGAGTGAATGTAACAAACAGGAAATAACTGTGTGCTGCATGTAGTAAGGCCGGCACTTGACTCTGAGACTTGCGCGTGCACGTGTGTGCACACATAGACACTGTGTCACGGGGACATCTCGTTTCCTATGGTCTCAAGATGCCCAAGCCCCGCTCCAGGTCACCTGTCTGGGCCATCCCACTGAACTGGCTCTCCGCATCCATCACTGTCACCGTCAGGACCGACCAGACAGGCTAACAGCACACCCGGAGCAGAGTGGAAATTGAATCAGGGAGTATGTTCCACGCAGACATCGCCTACGGTTTTTATTATTCCCAATATGCAGAAACCACATTAAGGCTGAGTTTACAAAGCTGGAACACGGCGAGGCAGCTTGGTATTTCCTGGGGATCTGTCTCCACACTCCCAGCCACCCTGACAGGAAACAGTCCCCCACCCCCACCCCGCCTCGATCCACCTGGGGAGAGTGGCTTCCTGCCCCCTTAATCCCAGGGCTCCCCTGATGTCCCAATACAGCCATTCCCTCCATCATCCCTGTCCATTTCCCGAGCGCCTGTGACAGCCCTGACACCAGCTGACGCAGAGACCCGGCCATATTTGAAGGGGTGGGGGAGGGGTGGGTGTGAAGGTAAACCTGTGGCAGCTTCCGGTGGTGACGGGGCTTGAAACAAGGTGATGGAGGGGAGAGGGGTGGGAAAGGCAAGGCAGATGGTAAGGACAGAGTGGTCACTTCAGAAGTGACAACCAGCCCGAGTGACCAGAAGGAATCAGAGGAGGAGGGCCCAGCCGGTGCAAAGGCCCTGTGGCAGGTACCCCTCGTTCCTTCCCCAGGCTTTGTACCGGCTTCACCCACCTTCCAACCTTCACGACACGATAGCGAGTTTTGTGGTGAGAGAATCCAAAGCCCTAGCTCTGTCTGTGACCTCTGAGACACCTGTCATCCGGCTAATCCTCTCAATGGCCTGGTTTTATGCCCATTTTATGGATGCAGAAATGCAAGCTCTGGGGCAGGTGTGTGTCACCCAGGGTCAGATGGCTTCTGCAGTGCTAGGGCCAGGAGTTAATCTACACTGTGATTCAGACAGCCGGAATGTGGGGGGGTAGCAGGCTTCAGCCAGTAACAGCTGCTTCACCCCCCTTCTCTCCGTTGCCTGTTCTGAGCACCCCGCAGTGGCTGCTGGGCCTGGGCCCACAAGAACCTCAAAGCTGCACTCCAGGACAGTGTCCGTTCACTTGAGTCATCTAGAGTTTCTGACCATGTGCCAGGCCCATGTCAGGCACCAAGCAAGCTTCAGCAGCGAGCGGGTCCACCCCTGGGGGCTGGCACGGCCAGAGAAGCCACAGTCAAACCCTGGGCTTGTTGGGATCCTGCCGAGCGCCGGGCAGAAGGTGAGACAGGTTGCAGACGCTCAGGACACAGTCAGTGACGTCATCCTCAAGGCTGACTCCGCCCATCCTCTAAGGGTCAGCTCAGGGGGAAGCCCATCGCCTTGTCGCCTGCCTGATGAGCGCCCCCGCCTAGCTTCCTACCTGTTCGTGTTTTGCTCCCTCTAAGTTTCAGGCCTCTGCTTTGTTATATCCGTCACCCAGGTCAAAATCCCAAGCCCACGCAGAACCTGCATCCACATGCGGCTTTCCGCCTGCCGGCACACCGCACACACGGGGCCTGGCGGTCCGTGCTGCTGTTTTTGCGGCATCAGCCCTCGAGGACGCCAGTCCCTGCGTTCCCTGCCAAGTCCTGTCACCTAGAGAACTACCTGGTGCAAAGTAGCTGCTCAATGAATGTTCATGTGCGTGAGCGTGTGTACACACACACACACACACACACACACACACACGCGCGCGCGCGCGCGCGTGCTGTTAAAGAACTTACCAAAGGGAAATGCTTTAAATGATACCCGAGGGGCCAGGGAGCTAGGCGCATGAGCAAAGACACTTGCTGGAAAGCCCCGTGACCCGAGTTCGATGCTAGGATCCACACGGTAGGAGGGCACTGATTTCTACAAGCTGTCCTGTGATGTCCACACACACTTGTGCATGCAGATAGGAAGATAGAGAGATAGAGAGATAGATGGATAGATAGATAGACAGACAGGCAGGCAGACGGGTGGACAGATTCTAAATACTTCCCGAGGCCCTCTGGTGCGGAGGACCGGGCGTGTACGTCTGCTCTCCTGGTCCCGCCCCAGCCTATACCCTTCCTTGCCCTTGGCTGTTTGGGATAAATGTTTCTACCCCAGCCAGGAATTATTTTTGTGACATGAGGGAGTAAACAATGAGTTATAAAGGTGCCACGCCCAGCTCTGCCTCACGACCCTCCTGTCCCCACCAGACCGTTCTCCCCGTCAGAAGCCCAGGCCGTCGGCTGCCCTGTTCCTTCCTCACAGGCTGCAGTTCAGGGAAGGAGAGGTGGGGGTGGGGAGGGCCTCTCCTTCAGAGGGAAGGGAGCACGAGTCTCAGACCTTCCCGCCTTTCTCCCTCTGTCTCCTCTCAACCCCAGCAGGGCCTTCCCACAAAGCACTCCAGGGGCCTTCGTGACAGGGCTTCCCCAGACTCCTTGCTGGTGCCCCTCTGGTCCCCACCTCTCCTCTGAGGAACTCTCCCCTCCCCCCATCTCTATCCTGGGGAAAGGTCTGTCCTAGCAGCTAAGACAAAGACCTTAACTCCGGGTTTGTCAGATCTCCGCAGCAGGCACACCCAAGTTAGCTCGTGTGGGCTGCCGAGTGCGCCCACTTTACAGCCATAAAGACTAAAGCTATATGAAGGGCTTGTTGCTCACAGGCAAAGTGTGATGTGACAAACCCTAGGCTGCATAGTGTGTGTACCGGCCACATAGTGTGTGTACCGGCCACATAGTGTGTGTACCGGCCACATAGTGTGTGTACCGGCCACATAGTGTGTGTACCGGCCACATAGTGTGTGTACCGGGAGGTCACACCTGTGTCCGAAACCAGTATCAGCAGTTTCAACTCCAGAAAGGACGCGAGGAGAGCAGACATTGCTCCGGTGCTGAACAACACTTGGAAGCCGGTACGTTCTAGGGATTTCTTTGGTTTTGTTTGTTCGTTGGGTTTTCGAAACAGGGTTTCTCTGTATAGCGCAGGCTGTCTTGGAACTCACTCTGTAGACCAGGCTGGCCTTGAACTTAGAGATCCGCCTGCCTCTGCCTCCCAAGTGCTGGGATTGTAAGTGTAAGATGTATGTTTTTCTTCTTCTTTTGTATGTTTTCCTCGGTTTCTTGAAAGTGTCCTGTTCCCTTTTAAGGAAAAGCTGAAACTAGGAAACACAAAGGTGCGCTTGCGCCCTCTGCTGGTCATGTTGTAGAACTGCAGTACAGCGCTGGCCTGGTGTGTAGTGGGGAACCGAGGCAGGGGAGCAGGTTTTCCTTCCATCAGAAGCAGTCAGAAGAAGGACCACGACAGATCTTCACCCCCAAATACTTCATATTAACATTAGTCTCCTCACACTCTGTTGAAGCCCCTAAGTAGATACCCGGAGAATGCCACTCCCAGTTTAGGGGCCAGGAGACATCTGGGTAAAGCCGGGTCAACGTGGCTCCTTGTGGCCGCGTGTCTTCAGATATGCCATGCACCTGCTTTGTGCCTCAGGTTCTGCGTCATACAAGACAACATTAGGCAGGGGTTCTCCTCTGAGCTCCAGCAACCTTGTGGGGAGTGTTCTTCATTCTGTGTGGCTATCACGGGAAAATATGACCTCATCCCCAGCCTCCACCTGCTAAGGACCAGCCCATCACCCCAGCCAGACAACACAGAAGGTCCTCAGAATTGCCACGCAGCCCGAGGGTGGTGGCAGTACTGTCCTGGTTGAGCAATTGATGTTTAAGAAACTGTTGGGATGATCTACTCTGACCCCACATCACAGGGACCCTGGGATGACCAGTTTTATGTCAAACTGAAATCAAAAGGAAATTCCTCCATAAGATCAGGCTGTACGCAGGCCTGTAGGGGCAGTGGCTCTCAACCTTCCTAATGCCCCGACCCTTTAATATACAGCTCCTCATGCTGTGGTGACCCCCGACCATAAAATTATTTTCACTGATACTTCATAATTGTAATTTTGCTGCTGTCATGAATTGTAACGTAAACATCTGTTTTCCGATGGTTTTAGGTGACCCCCATGAAAGGGTCGTGCAACCCCAAAAGGGGTTGCAACCTATAGGTTGAGAACGGTTGCTTTAGGCCATTTTCTTAATCGGTGATTGCCTGGCGGTCCTGGGTTCTATAAGAAAGCAGGCTGAGCAAGCCACGAGGAGCAAGGCACTAAGCCACACCCCTCGGTGGACTCTGTACCAGCCCCTGTTTCCAGGTCTCTGCCCTGCCTGAGTGCCTGCCCTAGCTGCTTTTAATGGTGGAGTGCTCTACGGAGTGAAATAACCCCTCTCCTTCCCAAGCTGCTCTTGGCCACGGTGTTTCATCATAGGAATGGGAACCCTAAGTAGGACAGACCGGGAGCTACTCCCTCCTCTCTGCACCCCATCCCAGGCCACCACTGCCTTCACGGAGGCCCCCTAAAAGCCTTCCTCCTGCTAGAGGGCCCCACCTTGAAGGATCTCCTGGGAACTCCTTTCCCTGGCCTGCTGAGTGTTGTGCTTGGCGCTGTCTCTGGCCGCCCCAGGCGAGGGGGCCAGTCTTCAATTAACATAGAAAAACAAGAACAGAAAGGGTCATAGGCGTTGTGGAAGAGGAAAAGCAGTGAGGAGATTGTGGCATGCTGGTGAGGGGGTGCATGGGAGACCTCAGCAGAGCACTGTCACACTACCACCACCCCCCAAAGGGGACAGAGACAGCTAGGAAAACTAACACCTGCCCCACTCCCTGGCCTCTGGGCTGCCCACATTGGTGCTTAGAAAAGGATAGAGCACAGCTAAGTCTCCAGGGCCTGGCAGGCAGGCACGAGGCGCAGAGAGAAGAGCTGGGGTCCTGCTACAGTCTGACCACCCTTGAGAAAGAGTTTCCTGGCTTTGTGTTTGTTTATTTGTTTTGTTTTAAGATTTATTTATTTTACATATGTGAGTACACTGTAGCTGTCTTCAGAAACACCAGAAGAGGGCATCAGAACCTATTGTGAGCCACCATGTGGTTGCTGGGATTTGAACTCAGGAGTGCTCTTAACTGCCAAGCCCTCTCTCTAGCCTGAGAAAGAATTTTCTACCCCCAAAGCCTAGAACTTGGGAACCAGAGGTTAGGACAGAGGGTGTGTCATCTGATGTCTAAGGTGGGGAGGGTGACCTTCGGGCACCGAGATCATCTCTACTGAGACCAGGCATAGTGATGAAATTCTCATGTCCAGGCTGGGAGTTGCCTCGAATGTGCAAGGTCCTGGGTTCAATACCCAGGACTGCAATCAGGCAATCAATCAATAACAATAGAGTAAAATA
>OZ030008.1:14002500-14012500 GCA_964023405.1 Apodemus agrarius
GGACCCCGTCCCTACAGGACTGCAAGGACCCCTTTCCTACAGGACTGCAAGGACCCCGTCCCTACAGGACTGCAAGGACCCCGTCCCTACAGGACTGCAAGGACCCCTTTCCTACAGGACTGCAAGGACCCCGTCCCTACAGGACTGCAAGGACCCCGTCCCTACAGGGCTGCAAGGACCCCGTCCCTACAGGGCTGCAAGGACCCCGTCCCTACAGGGCTGCAAGGACCCCGTCCCTACAGGGCTGCAAGGACCCCGTCCCTACAGAGCTGCAAGGACCCCATTCTTACAGGACTGCAAGGACCCGTTCCTACAGGACTGCAAGGACCCCGTCCCTACAGGGCTGCAAGGACCCTGTCCCTACAGGGCTGCAAGGACCCCTTTCCTACAGGACTGCAAGGACCCCTTTCCTTCAGGACTGCAAGGACCCTGTCCCTACAGGACTGCAAGGACCCCGTTCTTACAGGGCTGCAATGACCCTGTCCCTACAGGACTGCAAGGATCTCGTCCCTACAGGACTGCAAGGACCCTGTCCCTACAGGACTGCAAGGACCCCTTTCCTACAGGACTGCAAGGACCCCGTTCTTACAGGGCTGCAAGGACCCCGTCCCTACAGGACTGCAAGGACCTGTTCCTACAGAAATAAAGGGCACCGGTGGTTAAGAGCCAAGGCTCAGGGGCTGCTGCTCTAGTGGCCGGGTGTTTTTGCTCCAGGCCCAGAACCGTAAATGTCTGGATTTGAAAGCTCACAGCTACCGAGTCTCTGGCTCTTAAGATACAAACTTCTGTTTTGGGTCAGGGTTGTTACTGCTAAGAGAGCCACATAATCTTAGTACTTGGAAGGCTGAGGCAGGAGTATTGCCAAGTAGTTCCAGACCAGTCTGGACTATAGAAAGAAAGGTCTTGTCTGACAGGGAGGGAGGGTGTTGAGAGGAAGGGAGGGAGGTTTAGCCTGGCCACAGTTTCTATCCAGATAGAAAAGAATCTGGTTATGTAAAGGCAACCCATGCTCAGAAAACTCTAAGTGTTAGAGACAGTAGCTGCTAGCCCCTGCAGCACAATGGTTTACTGAAAGGACTGGGTCAAGGACGTGTATTTCTTCCAGAGACTGGTTCTGAACTTCTAGAAGCGGTTGGCTCTGGGTCAGCCAATGGTGCCAGTAGACTACTACCCCAAAGTGTCACAAACCCAAGCAGGTGTCAGACCATGGACTGCCTGGGACCTACAGGCAAATTTGAGAGTGGCTAGTCAGAGGAGAAGCAACCCCTAAATCTTAGGAAGTATGCTTGCATCTTTCTGACTCTGCTCTTTCCATATGTAGAACCCATAGCTCTGTGAACAATCTCATTACCAAGGAACAGCACAATGATCAGCACTGGTCACTCCTGTGGAACCTCGGTGCCCAGTGTCGGGGAGTTTGAAGTACTGCCTGGAGCCTAAGATGCTAGTGAAGGCAGTACGGAGCCAATGTGATTGGGTTTGAGCATCAAGTGTTATAGATTTTTATTTAATCTCAAATGGGGGAGGGGTTTTCTACCCCACCTCTTATCCTTCAGTTCCCAGATAAAAGACACTCAACCTTTATATTTATAATAAGCCTTAAATCATCAGTAGAGCTGGGCAGATATCTACCCTCTAAGCTATTAGAATCTACTTCACCATCAATAACCCCGAATTATAACTTGCTCTGTTCCATCTGGGCAGCTCTGAACTCCAATTGGCCAGCCCTCAAGGCCATGTTTCCATAACTCACCTAACCCACGGTGTCTTCCCTTCCCATATCTTTTTCCCTCTCTTCATGGTCTCCTCAGAGCCCAAGCCCTAGAACCCAATCTCTGCCTGCTATTGACTGTAGGCATCTTTATCCACCGATCAGGGATACCTTGGGAGCAGGTGGGGGTGGGGGCCAGGTCAGGTAGCATCACTTGTGTGTGTGCAGACTCTCTCATCCCTGGGGGAGGGGCAACCAGGGCCTGGGGCCAGCATTTAGCCACAATACACAGCAGAAGACCAGACCTTGACAGTCAAGGACGGCAGAGCAGCTTGGTGTGTGCCCAGATCGATCTCAGCAGACGACAATGAAGTGTGGCACCCAAGGTCAGCATTGTTGCCAAGTTCCTGCCCCTCCCCCCAGACGTTGACATCTGATTGACAGATGGAGCCAGAGAAAGTTTTTTGGATCATATCTCAGTAACCACCAGCCCAGACAGTCAAACTCAAGAGATTTAGGGTGGCATCTGGCCCATAAGCCTGGAAGAATTTAGCAAAGTCACGGGGCTGAACGCAGAGGAGATGCGCGCGTGGAGAAAGCTGAGAAGCACAGAGGCAGGCAAGGAAGAAAATGAAAACATTTTCGCTTCCACTGGCAAGCTCAGTCTTTGCCAGGAAAACCGGAATGTTGACTCGGCGCACGTGCAGCTCAAGTTTCTACACACGCAGAGGACACAGCCGAATGGCGAGAGAAATCACTGACTCTGCTCTTGGCGTGACACACGGTGTGTCTGAACTCAGCCCTGTTGGGACACAGGGCATGGCGGGGAGCACCTTTAATCCCAGCACTTGGGAGACAGAGGCAGATGGAGCTCTGTGAGTTTGAAACCAGATTGGTCTATACAGTCAGTTCTAGGTCAGTTCTAGTGTCAACCATGACACTTCTGTTTATCTTTGTCTTTTTTGTTTTGGTTTTGGTTTTGTCTCACTATGTCTTTCTGACTGTCCTGAACTCACTGTGTAGACCAAGGTGACCTAGAACTCACAGAAATCCATCTTCCCCGGCCTCCCCAGTGTTGAGATTAAATGTGTGCACTGCCACGCCGGCTCTCCTGGCTTCCTTTCTAACGGGCTCAAGTTTTCATCACAGACAAAGGGAAAAGTGAGAAGAGACCAAATGTTCTCTGTAATGTGTGAGGCAAGGGCAGTTCTTAGCCTTTTTTTTTTTGTTTTGCTTTGTTTTTTGTTTGTTTTTTTGGTTTTTGTTTTTCGAGACAGGGTTTCTCTGTGTAGCCCTGGCTGTCCTGGAACTCACTCTGTAGACCAGGCTGGCCTCGAACTCAGAAATCCGCCTGCCTCTGCCTCTGAAGTGCTGGGATTACAGGCGTGCACCACCACCACCCAGCTCAAGTTCTTAGCCTTTTAATTTTAGAGTTTTCAGTGTCTCCAAAGGTGTTAAAAAATAGAGACACACACATGTATATGCATACACATTTATACATAATTTTTTAACAATACATAAAGTATTGTTAAAAGATTTTTTATGTAGTAACTTTTAAATTTTATCTATTTATTTATTTATTTATATGAGTACACTATAGCTGTCTTCAGACACTCCAGAAGAGGGTATCAGATCCCATTACAGATGGTTGTGAACCACCAAGTGGTTGCTGGGAGTTGAACTCAGGACCTCTGGAAGAGCAGTCTGTGCTCTTAACCGCTGAACCATCTCTCCAGCCCACTTAGTAACATTTTGTAGAGACGGGACACCATAGGAGTCCTGTGAACACAGGCATGAGCTAGAAAGTTCTTGATGGGGAGTTAAGACCTTTCCTGTCCGTCCAACACTCCTGGTCTCACTGCCTGGAGATTACTACAGTTAGAAGGATTTTCTTTCATTCTTAAGGAAGTTTCTCTCAAATGCTGAGATACTTGGGTAGATCTGGAGAAAATCTCAAGGCCAAGAACTGATGCTGGATTGTAGTACACAGGTCTGTCCTGGCCAGCTCTCTTTACGAGAGAATTATGGTTTATTTGTGAAATATCCCTGTCTTAGTCAGGGTTTCTATTCCTGCACAAGCATCATGACCAAGAAGCAAGTTGGGGAGGAAAGGGTTTATTCAGCTTATACTTCTGTGTTGCTGTTCATCACTAAAGGAAGTCAGGACTGGAACTCAAGCAGGTCAGGAAGCAGTAGCTGATGCAGAGGCCATGGAGGGATGTTCCTTACTGGCTTGCTTCCCCTGGCTTGCTCAGCCTGCTCTCTTTAGAACCCAAGATTACTAGCCCAGTGTCTTAGTTAGGGTTTTATTGCTGTGAACAGACACCAGGACCAATGCAAGTTTTATAAAAGACAACATTTAATTGGGGCTGGCTTACAGGCTCAGAGGTTCAGTCCATTGTCATCAAGGCAGAAACATGGCAGCATCCAGGCAGGCTTGGTGCAGGAGGAGCTGGGAGTTCTCTCTCTTCATCTGAAGGCAGCTAGTGGAAGACTGACTTCCAGGCAGCCAGGGTGAGGGTTTTAAGCCCACACCCACATTGACACACCTACTCCAACAAGGCCACACCTCCTAATGAGGTCACTTCCTGGGCCAATGATATGCAAACCATCACACCCAGGGATGGCGCCACCCACAAGGGACCCTCCCGCCTTGATCACTAATTGAGAAAATGCCCCACAGCTGGATCTCATGGAGGCATTTCCCCAACTGAAGCTCCTTTCTCTGTGACAATTCCAGCCCGTGTCAAGTTGACACACAAAGCCAGTCAGTACAATCCCAGAATTCAAAAGCTGGAAACTCACTTAGAAAAGGGGCTCGGATGCATCTGAAGATCTAAGCCATTCAGGCCTGTGCTTTAAGGAGGCAGCTGTGCTGTCGAGGAGGTTCAGCAGGTAAAGGCAGCGAACACTCGGCCTCATGACCCGCCTTTGATCCCCAGAGCCCACATAAAGGTGGAGAGAGAGAACTGACCCCACAAAGCCGTCCTCGGATCTCCACGTGTGCATGGTGGCACATGTGCCCATGCACACAAACACAAGTGTAAAAGGAAACAAGAGGAAAGACGCAGACTGCTGGCCGAGTAGTGTGGGCCTATACGGCAGCTGTTGTGTAGGCTGAGGCAGGGGGACCCCAAGATCAAGGTCTTGTTTGGGCAACAGCAAGGCCTTGTGTCAAAAGCTTAAAAGTTTTGTTGTTTCTGTTTTAAGGGAGTGGGAAGAGGGCGGAGCCAAGCATTCTAGTGTAATGCCAGGATGTGGGAGGCGGAGCCTGCAGGATCAGGCGGGCCCTGGGAGGCATTTGGGCTCTTTTGGAACCCCCACCCACTGGGCCACAGAGAGAAGATTCCGGCCTGAAAGGAAATGGACAAATATAGAAACCAAGTCTGGCTATGAGTCACATGTGAGGGCATCAGGTCCCAAGTGTGTCTCTGTGCATGTCTGGGTTGTCTGTCTGTCTGTCTGTCTGTCTGTGTGTGCATGTGCATTCATGTGAGTGTGTGAATATTTGTGTGTGTTCATATGTGTGAATACGCAAGCATGTGAATGCAAGTATAAGTGCCTGTGTATGTTTCTGTGTCTCTGTGTGTGTACATGCATTCAAGTATGTATGTGTGTCTCTGTGTTTGTGTGTATACCTGTGTGTGCATAAATATGTGTGGGAGTGTTTGCATATGTGTTTGTGTCTCTTTGTGTGTGTGCATGTATGTGCCTGAGCAAGCACATGAATGTGTGCATGTGTGTGTGCATGTGTGTGTGTTGGAGTGTATGTGCCTGTGTGTGTGTGTCTGTGTGTGTGCATGCATGTGAGTGTATGTGTCTATGTGTGTGTGCGTACCTGTGTGTGTATGAGCATGAGTGTGTTTGTGTTTGCCTGTGTGCATGTGCAAGCATGTGAATGTGTGTAGATATGTGCATGCATGTGTGTGCGCGCTCGGGTGTTATGTGTGTGCTTGCATGACTGTGAGTGTGAGCATTGCACAGAGACGATCTTGATACTCCAGCTGTGTCTGCCGCTGCCGCCGCGGTGCCGCCTCGGCTCTTCGACTTTCTTATTCTCCGTCGCGGACTCTCCTCTGCTACCCAGCACCTACTCATCTCCACCTGCCTGCCGTCTGTCATCTGTTCCCGCCTGTCACTGACCTACCGTTCAGCATCTGTCGATCGGTCGATGATTTTTCTGTTTTCTGTCCTTCTTTCCCCGTCTCACCTCCGTTTCCTTCCCATGGATCAATCACCCAACCAGAATGTCAGAATAAGTTCAGGGCCCTTGTCTGGGCCACCCCCTGCCCCGGGCTCTAGAATGACGCTAATACCGAGTAGTCAACACAGCTGCATTTGTGCAGAAATACAAATCACCATATACGTTTGTGTTCAAAATAATTTATTTCAAAATACACTTTTAAATTACACATCTTTGCGTGAAAAAAACATTGCATCTGAAGAGCATTCTGTAGGCAGTCAGTGTGCTGTCCGGGCTAGGCACCAGACACACCTTCCGGAAGGTAAGATGCGTGTCGGAGCCCCTCCCCACATTAGGCCAAGAGCAAGCACCTGCTGAACCGACCGGTGGAGGGATTTTTTCACACACACTCCATTTTCTCCGATGTTTTCAACATACCAGGTACACACGGGAGGCACCTTTGAGCTTGACTTATATAATTAACACTTGACCCAGCAGTTCACAACTCCAGAAAAGAAAAATCAACCAAACAATAAACCAAGCCCTGGTCTTCAGTGCTCCCCAACCTCTGGAATGCAAAGGCATGGCCAGGGTCGGTTCATTGGGAAGACACTGAGCGCTGAAGCAGGAAAATGCACAGCACCTGCCCCGGCCACCATCAGGCACGCATGAGGACATCCCGGCGGCACGGAGGAGGGAGAGGCCAGCAGAGGCCTTAGGAGGTAGTGACGTGGGTTTGGCTTTTTGTATTCACCCATTGATTTGGTTGGACAAGGTGTCAGTTTGAAGCCAGACTGGTCTAGAACACTCAGTCCTTTAGCCTCCCGAGTGCTGGGGTTACAGGCACGCACCACCCACATAGGAGGGGATGATGTCTGAGTAGTGACTGTTATAATGACATTGATTGTTTGTTACCAATTAAAACACGTTTTAAATGATGACGGTGCTTAGCGACCAGCCTGTAGAAACCCTGGCTGTGTGGCAGTCGGCTCTGAGCAGCCAGCACAAGCTTATTCCAGCACGCCACTGGTTATGAATGAAATATCTAGAAACAGAGAGCGAGGTCACCAGGCCAGGCTTGGGAACCAGGAGGGTGTGGCTGACAGTGCCGTGAGACCAGCTAGCTACCCAGTGTCCAGGAACAAACTTTATCTTATTGATGTCTTCCTTATGTGACCTCTGACGAGAGCCATCTGCTTGTCTCCAGCTGACTGACCCTTTATAATTGCCTCAAAGAAGAGCCCTGCATAACATGGTGAGCAGAAGACCCCCCCCCAGGGCTCACTGAAGACCCTCCTGAGAGAGACGGAGTAAGTCAATATCTCCTGAGGGGTATTAACTGTGCCCATTCTGCAGATGAATAAACTGAGGCTATAGGCAGTCAGTAGCACCCAAAGTAGACCACTAGCATATGGACGACTCCCTTCATTCAAAGCCCCCTGCTGAACCCTGGGAATGGTTGGGTTCCTAGCACTTGTCACATGTTGGGGTCCAGCTCTTACATTCCAGAGTGCTAGACTCTGGAACTGGGGTACATTCTCTGCTAACAAAGCTTCTGTCCCCAGAGCCACCCGATGTGGGTTCCTCAGTGACTGCAGATTACCTGTGTCCCTGCTCTGAGACTTCTGTCCTTGTAGAGCCAAAAGGGATTCTAGGAGAAGCCTAGTCCGGCTTCTGTGAGACACATGGGGAAACTGAGGCCAGGGTCAGAAAGCCATCTTAGTTACAGCCTGCTGCCCCCAGTCGAGCCCCAGCACCTGACAAATATCTTCAGCAAGAGGAGGGTGTGATGAATACAGACAGGTCTTGGATCACTAAGACCCCGGCAAGGGGACAAGGAAGACAGAGACTGAGCCTCTGCTGGCCCGGGGCCGGTGGCAGGAGACACTTCCTTCCCAGGTCCTCTGAGAAGCACTTGGGGGACAGCACACCACAGAGGATGCCACAATAAACATGGCAGGCAAGCCAACTCCATGGGGAAACTGAGGCATGGAGCTAGATCTCCCAGAGTCCTTGGAGTCTCACATTCAACTCCCGCCCCAGGAAGAGGAAGCCTCTGGAGCAGGGCTCACCACAGAAGGAAATCTGGATCATGAGTTCCAGGCCCCGGCAGGCAGGGAGCCGGAGGTGGGCTGCAGAAACCACCAGTGTCCCAGTGTCTTCCGAGCCGACGGACCCCTCAGGAGGCCGAGGAGACGTCCAGACGGTGGTACTGAACGCCGCTGTGCTGCCTGCGGCCAAAGCTCAGAGGGAACCTGCCGAGGAAACCATCCAATCAGAGAACAGCGGACCTGAGGCCTTCCCCGGGCAGGAGGCAGTGGACACCACTGCCCCACCCTATACGGTGGGTCTCTGCCTCAAAAAACAAAAACCAGGCCGGGCGTTGGTGGCACACGCCTGTAATCCCAGCACTTGGGAGGCAGAGGCAGGCGGATTTCTGAGTTCGAGGCCAGCCTGGTCTACAGAGTGAGTTCCAGGACAGCCAGGACTACACAGAGAAACCCTGTCTCAAACAAACAAACAAACAAACAAACAACAACAATAACAAAAACAAAAACAAAAACCAGGGCTGGGGCGGGGCTCAGTGGTCTAACGCCTACACGAGGTTACACCGTGCAGAGGCCCGAGCATGCTCCCTTCAGCGCACACACAAATCCAGGAGCCGAGCCTTAACGTTTGTGCCAAGCCCAGGTCTCATGACACAAAATAGCTGAAGGAAAGTGGCTCGGGCGATGGCAGTAAGGCGGGAGCTGTGAGCATGGAGCAGCAGGAAGAGGGGTCTGAGGCCGTAAAGGGCCCCACTTCTGAGGCACCGTGCCAGGCCCCACCCCTCACCCCTCACTCCTAACCCACCACGTACCTGCTTGTCTGAAACTGCTGCTCTATCTCAGCTAACGACTGTCCTTTTGTTTCAGGAACAAATAAGTAGATGAAAGCCAGGCCGAGGACAGCGGTCAGCCCATAGAGCAGGAAGGTCCAGCCCAGGCCGATGGCACCTTGGGACACAATGCGGGGAGTGTGGGTCAGGAGCTGACACCCTGTTCTCGAAGCCCAGGCCACCCCAAGCAGCTCCTGGGCATAGAACCAGTAGTTTAAGTCATGCCAGGGATGGCCAGTTAGGAGAGGACTAATAAGTCCTCAGGTAAGGCCCTGAAAGCCAGAATGTGGCTGGCTGTCCCCGAGGCCTGGGCCACCAACACAGTGGAACACCGGAAGTGGGGGTGTGGCTAGCCGCAGGGACCGTGAGAGGCAGCTCGGAGCTCTAGAAGGTCACACTTCGAAAATTGAGCTAGAAAATAAACTACTAGACCTGGGTCAGAACAGGAAGCAGGAAGTCAGGAGCCAACCTAGAACTCTGCCCAGGGCTAAGGACCGAATCAGAGATGGCCTCTAAAGTCAGGGGGCCCATGACAAAGAGAGGGGGCTTGACAAAAGGGATGCTCTGTAAAGGGGGAAGCCAGGTTCTGCGAGGGTGCCTTTCTCTCTGGCAGCCATGATGACCCCTTCCACCAGCCTCCCTGAGTGCTGGAATCTGCCCTGGGCTGGGCCTATAGGACCAGGTTCCAGTCCTCTGACAACTGGCTGGATTTAGGAATGCCAGGGCTCTTGGTGGGTCCCCCCTCCCTCCCTTTCATCTATCCCACAAGACAACATCTGGAGACAGAGACAGCAGGGAGAAGGAAGGCTGGGAGACCATCACGTGGTTGGCATCTCCAAAGTATCCCCACAGCCTCATGAGCTAGACATGCAAACACTTGACCACAGGAAGTGGGCCCAGTCCGAAGAACTGTGAGGGTTAGGGTTAGGGTTAGGGTTAGGGTTAGGGTTAGGGTTAGGGTTAGGGTTAGGGTTAGGGTTAGGGTTAGGGTTAGGGTTAGGGTTAGGGTTAGGGCGAAGGAGCCCTGGGCAACACAGGAGCAAGCCATTGCCTCTGGGAAGGAAGTGCAGGCGCCATCTTGTTGATCCAATGGGAGCAGGTCCCAGGACTCAGGCTGCAGCTAATGAGAGAGGTGACCCAGAGGAATGGGGGCCTGTAGGAGGGGGAGGATGGGAATGGGAGTCAGGAGGGGTGTGAAGGGGAGGGGCCTAGAATGAAGACAGAAGAG